>JANPYM010000013.1:1688269-1877960 GCA_025890175.1 Ciborinia camelliae
TTTTATTAATTACTAATCGATTTTAGGATTTATTGTTTTTAATTATAGAAAATTTAGAATTATATTTATATAAGGGAGGTTTAAAATAGCCAAAATAAATTAATAAATATATATTTTTTTATTTTTTAAAATATTTATTACTTTTACAGTGAATTAATAATTTTTATAAATAAAAATATAAATTTTTAATGTAAATATTAGAAATATATATTTTTTTTTAATATAAATTCCCAATTTTATTTAATATATTTATTTTATTAAATTATATTAATTTAAATATTCAAATTAATGAAATAATAAAATATTATCAATTAATATTTTAATTTAAATATAATAGTAATAATAATAATAATATATTTTTTTTTATCTGAACTTAGGGTTATAAAAATGTTTAGGATAATTATTAAATTTTATTGTTTTTTTATTAATATATTTTATTATTTTTTTATTAAAAAGGTTTAACATTTTTTTATTAATATAAACTTATTTTTTTTTCGAAATAATCTTTTTCAAAATATTTTTTTTGATAATATTAATATTTAAACAAATTTTTATAAATAATAATATAATAGTTTATTTATTAATATTAATAATATTTTATTAATCTTTTTTAATATTTTTAATATTAAATTTTTTTTATTAATTAGTTTTCTTATATAGTTTTTCGATTTAATTTTATTTTAATCTTAATGAATTTTATTGATATAATACCCTTATTACTTTTTTATAATTTATAAAAAAGTTAAATAAAATTTGAATAATATAATAGAATATTATATATTTTTTTAAAATAATAATTTATAATATTAATAAAACAATATATTTAATTAATATTTTTTAATTTATATATTTATTTTATAAATTTTTTTTAAATTTTGAATTATTAAAAAAATTTAAATATTTTTTTATTTATATTAAAACAAAAATTAATAAATAGTTATTTATAATATATATTATTCGTTTTATATTCTATATTTTTTTTCAAATTATTCAAATAAAAAATAAAATTATTTATATTTTATTTTAAGCATTATTTGATTTTTAATATTTAAATAATTATTATATATTATTAATTTTCTTTATTTAAAATTATATTATATATATATTTTTTAAATTCTATTTATATAATATTATTTAATTAAATTGTACTAATAAATCAATATTATACTATTAAAAAACGTTTTTCGAAATATTATATTATATAATTTATTTTTTAAATATTAATAAAAAAATAATATTTATTATTATTTTAAAATATTATTTTAATTTAAAAAAAAAAGTTTTTCATTTAAAAAATATTTGTTTTTTTATATTAAAATAGTTTTTAAAACTTTAAAGATTTAATATTTGATTTAAAATAAATAAATAATATATTATTAAAAATTATTAATATTTTAATGATTTTTTATATTCGAATAAATTGAATTATAATTTTATTTATAGTTTTTATATTATTTTTTATATTTTATATTTATTATTTTAAAATATTATAAAAATTTTTTTTTAAAAGTTTTTTAAATTTTAAAAAAAAATTTATATTTTATTAATATATATAGAATTTATTAATAATATTGTTTTATATATTATTAGTTTTAATATTTTATTAAACAAATATAAAAATGTTTTTATTTTTAATATTATTTTAAATATTATTAATTTAATTAACAAATTGTTTTTTAAATAAAATAAAAAAAATTATTAAAATAAAAAATATAAAAAATTAATTAAATTAATAATAACTTTAAGATTTTTTATTATTTTTTAAATAAAATTTTTATTATTTTTTAAATAATCAATAATATATTATTAATTATTATTTAAACAATAATACCCCACTTAATATAAAGTTTTACAAATTTTTAAAACTTTTTTTATTTAATTATATAAATCTGTTTTGTATATATTAATATTTTATAAATTAAATATTACACCAAAAATTTATTATTAATTAATATTAAAAATTAGCAATTACTAATATATTGATTTTAAGTCTAAATTCTATGCCCAAGCATCTCTTTTGTTTTTTATTGCCTTTAGATCCGTAACATCCTCTTGAAAAGAACACTATCTAATATAGACGTTGATCATGTGACCATGGTGGTCACATGATCAATCACGTGACTGTCATACTAGGCAGGGGCCTTGGCGTGACAACTATTCCCAATTCTATTTTTATTATTTTTTATTTTTTAATTTTAACTTTAAAAAATCAAACATTAATTTTAATTCTAATTTTTATCTTTTTTTCATTTTTTTTACCTTTTTCATTTCCCTTTTTTTCTTTTTAATTTTGAACGACTATATTAAACAATTACATGATATACCCACGGGTTTATCCGTATTTTAGGGCATTTTACAAAATGATTATTTTATCCCGTAGGGGGGGAGCAGGGTGACTATCCGCCTGGTTTTACTTTGGGTTACTCTGGGTGTACTCTACTCTGTGCCTAATCCTATTTATATTATAAAAAAAAAGTGATAAATAGAATAATAATAAATGGTATGGAATGGTATAAACTAAAAAGTATATATATCATTATAACATTATAACATTATTGCTTTTATATCCGCAATGTGATATAACCCACTATATAATATAATATAATGTTGAACCGGGTGACTATAGAACTTAGCGCGGCGCGTAGCGTAGCGTCCGTGCGTAGCACGAACGCGGCTACGCTCTCGTAGGAATAATAGAATCCTCTGTGAGGATTCTACTATTCCTACTAATCAATCTAATCCTATGCTTCCATCATACCTTAACATATAATCCACATTTACCTACATACCACCTCATGATATTATGAGAAATTCTATCACCGGATTTTTTAATGTATATCGTATCAAGGTATGGATGGGAGTGTGGACGGGTTTGGAAAATTTGGATCGTTGGATGTGTGAGGTATAAATACCTAGGTATCTAATCATTGATTTGATTTTGGGGGAGCATAGATGTGTCTCCCCTTTTTCCTTAAACCCCTCCCGACATCCCGAAACCCTGGATTGATTGGATGGATTGAATGGATTGAAGTGATTGATTCCATTGATTCCATTGATTCCAACAAAATCGAGAGTTTCGTTTTTGAATGTAATCTGTAAAGCGATAATTATAGCAAATTTAAAAGATTAAAATGTAATTTTTGTACATCACATCACATCATATATCGAATATATGATAAATTCGGTAAGAAAATTCGGTGATCCGATGGCAATAAAGTGGAGGAGTTGGTTTTGCTTCGGCCCCGAAACCCTTCCACTTCGTTTCAGGCATTTGGTGGGATTATCTGCTAGGGACTGGGGACTGGTGCGTAGAATAAGATGCTGTTCTGTCCGCTCGTATACCTATTTTCTCTCCTCTCGAGAGATCAACGCGTGAGAGGCGCTCTGCATAGTTTACTCTCTCCCCTGCGCCGACGATCTTCTAGAGAAGAAACTCTTCCATCTCGTCCCCTGGTATCAGAATCTCCATCCTGATTCTTTAACTATATTTCTATTTGGGATTTGCATATATCTGGCTCGATTAGCCACGGCCATATTTCTCTTCCATCAGGATCCTAGAACTATTGATTAAGTTCTCTACCTTTTGGACTCCCAGGTGCATGCAGTGCAACTCCTCTTTATTCCAGCACTTATTTTTGACTTTGGCTTTTTTGCGGTATGTTCTTCTTCTTTTGCTTTGGTTTCTGTCGCATTTTTATCACTTTCTTCCTTTCTTGCTAGATCGATGGAGGCTCTATATTGAGACTTCCTCCCCTTCCCCCAGAGAGAACTTTCCGGGGGTTCTGGGACTACAATTCAATAATACCTAGATGTTCATGTGACAAAGACAAATGTCGAGGTGTTTTAGAGCTGATGTCCTAGGTTGGTCTCAACCGTGAAAATGAGAAAGAAATTATCTATACACTTTCCGGCCAATATGCTCGAGATATAAATGCCGAATTGTTGAGAGCAACAACACGTCAATGTACGTTCGACAGATCCCCTCAGGTCAAGATTTAAGGTACAAGCGGTTCTCTGATCATGGTCAAGATATACATACATTGCTAGGTGATTAATTGTCGTCAGCCCCACTTACGAAAATGCGGCGAAATTGGCTTCTTGGAATTTTCTGTATGCCATAATGATGGCCATTTATTCAACGAAAGATACGGTCCAGAATCATTGAACTATTTTCACTAGAGAAACATCTTTAACAAAAGACTTTTCTATTACACTTGGACGTACAGGTAAATCTTAGAAAGACAATATGAGCAACAGCCAAACGCAGAAACACACCCTTCAATTCTGGACTTCCCCAGAGGTTCTTTGCATACCCACTAAGCGCTAGCAGTCCGGTAAGGGGGTTCGTTGATCCCAAAATCAAAGGCAGGAAAATCTTTTATGATATCCCGACATTCACCGAGCTCCAGGTCTGGAACAACTGGATCATTGTTTACCCTGCCAAACAGCCATTGCTAAATACTTGATATCCATATCCAATTCATCATCTGGTACCCGGCTGAAGTATCTAAGAATTAATCATTTCTGGCTTGCAATGATAAAGGTCAGGAATGAGCACCTAGGAGAATAGAGGTCTCACCATTTTGCTTTTGTAATTCTAAATTTATCAGAGTTCGAGTCACTTGAGAATTGTCCCCCGGAGTATGATGGGAGCGAGAGTTCAATTGCGATTTGGAGGGAGGTTTGGGTGTCGAAGGCAGCTCGGGATTCTTCCCTTTTGTTGATGTCGCAGTTCTGGAAACGCCTAGTTCTTGCCCCTTGCTATTTTTGTCCCATCTCGAAATAGAATGCCATTCTTCTTCCCTAAATTGAAGTCGGTCTCACAACCTCACGTAGGAGCCTGTATCAAGTTTGTACGTAGATTCTCCGGGCATGTATTTATTCCTGTAAGACTCGAACCGCACAGATGGTAAGGTAAAAACGTGGGGAAGACGAATTTCAGAACGTGACTCCAGTTGGACCAAGCGATTATGAGATTGGCGGTTGTATTTATCATTTACTTCAAGCCAATAACGAGCACGCCACTCCTTTTTGAATTCCATTTTTGGTGATTTTTCTGGACTGTCCGGTACTACGTTGAAAGAGTGGCCGACGGGGGAGTATTGGCCCTTGAATGGATCTTTCGGCCAACTATGAGTCGTGATCTGAAATGAGAAATTTAGTTATCTGAACCTGAGCCGGGATGGCGTTCAACTATACCTCAACGAAAGAAATTAAAACGGGAGAGCCTGGGCCTGATTTCCAGTTTTTGATAATAATCATGGGATGATCTTGGCCTTCGTTGTTCAAAGCAACCAGGAGGGCAGGGCGTGCTATTTCTAACACAGGGAAGGAATGATTGATATATTTTCCCGTCGAACTGCAGCCAAACAACAGAGCCAACACTGAGACCATGATTTCGTTCTATGACTTCCGACATAAGTATTTTGAGAAAGGGTGAGTAAAGATGCAGAATAGAAATAAAAGCAGCAAACTTCGATTCCAGAATGGATGAGAAGAGTAAAAACGATTATAGACAGTATAGCAATCTACCAGAGATGCTTGTTATGGGAAAATTCTCCATCTTCAACTCCAATCTAGTCTCGAGCATCTCTAATACTTGACTGACCGCAATTGCCAAGCCATGGTCAATAGTCAGTGAGATGAGTCGGTTCAATAGGATGTATAATAGAATGGATCCGATTGTTGAAGTAGCAAGACACTTCTGCTTTTGTTCCACTGCAAATAATCACTTTGTTATTCTGAACCACGTGGAAACTACTGGATAATCTATTTGAAGCCGTAAAATGTTCAGAACCCCCAACAAGTCGTGGAAGAATCAAAGAATATAGGAGCAAAAAGTCTCATCAGACAGTTAGACAGTTAGTCACGCACTTCTAACAATCAAATCAAATTATGGTATTTTTGATCAATGTCTTGAGCTTGGATCATTAGTGATTTTGAATATTGAATACTTGACAGTGAATTGAATTAAACGTTCCAAGTTGAAAGTTGAATGGTTCCATTGGTGAAGTTGCGAAAGAATATCCTAGAACTTCAGCCATGACTCAATGCAATTTTGACCGCCAGAGTCAAACTACCGCAAAAAGCATAGTATCATCAAATAGTACGGCAATCGCAGCAGCAAAACCATTCATGGTGTAAACTTGATCAGTTATCTCTTCCAACTCCAAACACAAATCTCATGATCAATAACTTCACCAGAAGACTATTGTTTTGATTGTCTTTTCAGAAACCAACTGGAACTCAAAAGAAATGACTTCTCAAGGCCGTGGAATTCCACATAGGAACTCACATAGAATTCCATGTGTGTATCGCACGGGCAGCGGAAATCAGCAGTTCAGAGCTTTACAACAAGCAAGGCAAAATGCAGGCGTAATAACAGACCAACAGCGCTCCAAAATCGGCAAAATACCACTTCGACCAGTTACGTTCCCTCATATCCTTCCCGACGATGCCCCGCATTTCTCCGGTCAAGGCTGGTCAACCTTGACGTTTTCACCCGCGGACCTCATACATACCTCTTCCCAAAAGCTTCTTCAAGCCAGTCGATCCTTTTTCGATCTCCCCCCTGAGTACAAATCTCAATTTATTACCGCAGATGGTACCAAGGGAGGATGGAATCGTTTAGAAGGCGAGAAAGAATTTATTACACTGCGTGACATCAGCACCACGCCCCCGGAATTACAAGATGCGGCGAAAGAGTTTTGGGATATCGCTGGGGATGTCTTGAACAGGATATTGGGGGAAATCGCTTGTAGTTTGGCGATGAATAAAGAGTTGTTGACGAGGTATTCTGAGCCATGTAGTACGCTTCAAGAGAAGAGAACGGCGTCCATGATCAGATTATTCAGATACGAGGGTGATGCAGCGTCGGAAAAGGTGGTTTGTGAGCGTATGTTATCGTTTTCCTGTCTGTTGGTTCATGCACATACTAATGCGATTAGCACACCGAGATCTGGGTCTTCTAAGTTTGTCAATTAGCGACGTTCCAGGCCTCGAGGTTTTAAACGGGCACTTCGGAGAGTTTTTCCCCATTGAGCAATCTTATGAAGAAAGAGATGCGGGAACTTTACTTGTGGGGAGGGAGTTGGAGTTCTTGACTAATGGCAGATATCGTGCTGCTGGGCACTTGGTGCGCATGTACCCGGTTGAACCTTTGATGGAAACGGAGCCACAGGAAAAAGAAAACGGACACGAGAAACATATTCCGGAAGGAAAACAATACAGATACTCGATAGTTTTTGTATTGCGGGGTCATGAGGAGATAGAGATTGATACGGATGAATTGAGGACACCCATCACGGGAAGATGGGAGAAACCAATGAGGGGGATGCAGATGGGGAATCTGTATCGGCGCTACATGAGCTCGCATATCAATATCAATGTGGACGTTGAGGAGAGACAGGAGCAGAAAAAGAAGCTGCGCGAGAACAAGAAAACGAAGAGGCTGAGGGGCGACTGAATTGAGGGTAATCGTTTTAGGAATGAACATATGGGTAGTTCTGGAGTAATGGGTAGTTCTGGAGTAATGGGTTTTCTGGTGTAATGGGTTTTCTGGGGTAATGGGCTTTCTGGATTAATGGGTTGATGATGCTCAAACGCGTGGGGAAGAAATTGGGATCGGGTTTAATGAGGCTGTTACTGACACTTTGAGGTTTCTGGTGAGGCTGCGGTCTAAACTTTTGGACGACGCAGTGCTTGTCACACACATTATAGCAAATTTATAATCTAGGTAGCTTTAATCATGGTTTCTATGTGCCAACAAGGGAAGAACAGCTGCAAAGGGAATGAAACCCGATACGACAGAAATCCCGGTATGGAATTGAGGCTTCTAGATGGTATTTTGGATTCCGGTCAGTGCCGCACGCCGATGATGACCAGGCATTGTCTCCGCAAGCGCGGAGAGATATGAGAGTTTGGGACAACAGTGATATTCTACTTCTAAGAAGTCAGCGGTGTGCGGGGATGGTGGAAAACTCGGATACGTGTTTGTACTAAGCCTAATTGGACTGATGGCATCACTTGAAATTCCATATATTTTGCCCTTCATGGCAAGATGTAAGACATGCTGACTAAGAACCCCTCATTTCACCCGCCTTGTGCTTCCCCAGGTTTTCCAATTAAAGGCAATTGTCAGCTTTGTATTACAACAGTCTTCCCGAAACGCTTCGTTTTCTATCTAGGTATGTTCACAAGACTTAGCTGGCCTAGGTTGTGCTCTTTATACACATACCAGCGATTGTCAGCTTGAATATGCAAAGAAAGTTGCTTCAACCTCTTCCTCATTACACTTCAAGCTAAACGCAGATAACCGGAGAATTAAAGACCGCAATGGTAAGAAACCTTAATCAGATCCACCAGTCGTTACTGACATGAATGTCATTCACGTGTAGTCTGACGAAAATCAACCAATAGTCGAATTCGCCGCAGGGGTTAAGGAACGCATTCAGATTGGTAGTTCGGGATCAACTCAGATAGTGCCCAATTCAGCTGACTAGAAGTAGGGCAAGGAACGACCTTCCTTCCGGGAAAGAAGGATCCATCAGTACAACATCTCATCGACCACGTCCTCGAACATGGCTATGTCATCCTCTCAAACATATTTACTCCCGAACAAGTAGAGATCGCAAACTCTGAAGTGGCACGACTTGAAACGCTTGAAGCTGGACCTGCAGCAATCGCTGGTCGAAACATCTTCGAAGGCTTCAAGACTGGAAGAGTATATGCTCTCGCAGATAAATCCCGAGCGTTTGATCAGTTCCCGATACATCCCACAGTTTTGGCGTTGAACGACTACTTCCTCCAACCTAATTATTTAATTACCAGTCTGCATACGGTGGTGATATATCCGGGCCAGACTGCACAGTCTATACACTGTGATGATGGATTAGTTGCACTACCAAGGCCAAGGCCATTAATTGGTGTTGTATGTTGCACTTGGGCTTCACCGTGTATTGTAATGGATAGGGAAAGAAAGACTTACACTCTGAATAGGGCACCATGATCTCATTCGACGATTTCACTGCCGAGAACGGTGCAACTACCGTCATTCCCGGGTCGCATTTGTGGTCTGACGATCGCATCCCAACACGAGAAGAGACGATTCCGGTGATAATGCCGGCAGGCAGCATGGTCTACTTTCTCAACACTCTTTGGCATTCGGGTGGTGCAAACACTTCAGATAAGGCTCGGCGCAGCATTACGGTTCAATACTGTCAACCATGGATACGTACATTTGAAAATATGACAATTGCGATGGGTTGGGATGACTTAGACAAGGTTCCAGAAAGACTCTTGAGACTGATGGGATTTTCTACACATAATTTCATGGGCTATATAGATGGACGTTCGCCTAGAGCTGGTGTGGAGATGAGAAAGAAGAGAATGATTGAACGGGCTTTGAAGGAAAGAGAGGAACAGCGTACATCAAAACTCTAGTGGGTCATGGGATTGCAGCATTTGGATGTCGTGGCATGAGATGAGGGGTTACTCTTTACGCGAATCACCCTATTAGTAAGATGCTTTCTGATTTGAGTTGTACTTGCAATTCAGCTTTCGTAGATATACATCTATCTTTCCATCAAGATATCTTGAGAATTACCTTTCGATTCTGATCTTTCGATTTTTCTTTTCCGTTTCAATTCTCCATCCATTCCCATTTTTTCGTCACATATAAGTTAGTTTGAAGTTAAAGCTAGCGTAGACGTTGAACCAAGTCGTATGTTCGCATAGGAATGCTCAAAAACAAATTATGGCAGTTACATTTCGGTCACTGCATATGTCAAGTCCCTATTGGCCAATGAATTATATTCATTCTTTTTATGTAGCATCATAGAGTTTCAATCTTTGGGTTGGTCTTGGTAGAACTCAAGCCCTATGTCGTACCGCAAAAATATGTGATCACATTTCTATCCGTCAACATCAGGCAAACATTCTTGTCGTTACAGCATTTCCGATATTTTTGTACGCGTAGGGTAGGCTCTCCGCATACAGCCTTGGGCGCGCCTCTGAGTCGTTATGAATGACATGTTATTCAAATAATGGCGATTCGAATCGAACCTTGTCCCCAAGCTCGATAAACGTTAAGGAGTAGTATACTTCTCATTCTTGAATATCCAAACCATGCATTTAATAGATGATAACCTTGGTTCTATAATTTCATTTCCAGATAAACCATCAGAGTCGGTCGAAATTGTGTGTACTGGTCATTCATGCTGTAAGAGAGCGCCCCTTCATCGAGATGCATATCGTCACCCAGTCGTTGTGATAGATTCTGATAGCAGAAGTGTTGATGTTTTAAAGGTGCGAGTCTTGAAGAGCCATGTCTCTTGCACCAAGTTTATGTTAATGTCAAGTCCAAAGATTACGTCAACTAAGCCTGAAGAGCGATTCGCGAACAACTACATGAGAATTCTAGGTCCAGACGCACAATTCGAGCATAGCAAACCCAGAGATCTCTTTCTTGAACAAGGAGCCATGGATCACGATTCCTACATCGACCTTCAGCATTCATACAATGTCCCCATCGCGAGTATGAAGGTTTTTCGAAAAAGCGGGCCGAAACTCGATGACAAGAGCTTGAAGCTTCTTCAACATGCCCTTCGCTATCTGGAGCGACCGTGAAGTGTTCAACAAAATGGCAGGTTTAGCGAAAATCAGATTTCTGACTCCAAAGAACCGCCGAGGACAACGATGAATGACGACGGGACGGTTATGACCTCCCTTGCGTCAAGGAATTGCTCAGTAGTCAGCGACTCAATTGATGGTGCAAGTCTTCTGGCCAATGAGGAACGCTGGAAACTGAAACCAGATAGTTGGGGTCGGATGCCGAAGAAACTTAAGCATTGGACCAAAGTCGAATTCGAGGTGGTCGAAGAAAATATGAAGGATCGTTTTGGCAGAAGTGGGACACAGCCTCAAGATCACGATTGATTCTCTTATCTGCGGCACGGGTCACTGGGTTCTACTTTTGAGGTATGTTTTTTGGATGGTTTGGAGTTTGATGATTAGGCGTTTGGATGCTTGGTACTTTGTTTATGGTGGAGGTGATGTGGTTTGGTTTGGTTTGGTTTGGAGATTCCATCATTAAGTTGAGTCTGGATCACTTGGAGAGATATTGGAAAATTTATCAAAAAAATGATAACGTGATGGTGTTATTTTACAGGGCATATTAAAATATAAAGCTTGATCAAAATGACTCTTGCGGGCTGGATTCGGGTGTTGTTTTCAATTATTCGCGAGTCACTGCTAGTTAGACGTTAGACAATGTAGGTAATCTTAGCTCCGAAATTCGAGGTCCATTCCATTCTTATTCATTGTGAAATTTTTAAATGATTGATATAAATTGACCATTAGGAACATAAATGTTCCTGCCCTATATAGAATATGATGTGATGATGTACTTGAGATTTTGCCAAATGAAGCAGGTGGGGAATTCTACCGGAACTCCCCTCCCCTCATTTTACCCCACATTCAGCTATTGTAAGATGTTCGGACTTCCGATAATGAACTACCTATCTAGGTAGGTAGGTAGTAAACAATCCTGTACAACTTCAACGGAACATCTTCGTTGCATTGAAAAGCTCCCTTCAACATCAATTTATCTACTCCCTTCTAATAAAAACATCGAATATCCTAATAAATCGCACTCTACATATTCTGACTATTAACCACCAAACCCTATCCAAAATGACTACTCCGCAGCAAGAAACCTTATCAAATGGCCTTCGAAATCCCCAACGCCTCATAACTACCACCGACGCAAATGGCAAAGCCATTCTCGAACCTAGCATTTCCCCAATTCCCGTATGGCAACCAGTACAAAAAAACGACATGTCCTTCTTCCTTGCCTACACCACCCATCAATTCCCCGCCTCCCTCTCCCACGCTCCCTCATCCCACAACTCTACATCCACCACGCCCATCGACATAGCATCCTACGCGCAAGATCTCGCCTCCCCGCCCGGTCTCTCCATCTCCTCCGGAACCGTCCTTCGCTTCGTAGATTTCGCACCGGGAATAGCTTGTCCGATGCATAAAACGGTGAGTCTGGATTACGGCGTTGTGTTGGAGGGATCTATACAATTGGAGTTGGATTCGGGGGAGAAGAGGCTGATGCAGAGAGGGGATGTTTGTGTGCAGAGGGCGACGAATCATGCTTGGAGGAATGTTACTGAGGGGGGTGGGTGGGCAAGGATGATGTTTGTGTTGACGGCGGCGGAAGGAGGGGTGGGCATTGAGGAGAAAGGGGTGGAGGGGATGGAGGGAGTTAGGAGAAGTGAGTAGTGGTGTATTTCGATCTTCAACGGATTCAGTTTTAGGTATTTGTCGGAACAGTGGGGTCTGAGTTTTCGAGACTGGGTCGGAGAACGAGGATCTTGTGGAATGCTGGGATGGAGATTTCTTGTTTTTCATTGGTAGCTGGCGATGAACTCTATTAAGGGACAGGGATGAAACTGGTCCGAACTACATTAGACGAAAGATCGAATTGCTCCACACAATTTCTCATATTGCAGGAGCTATGAATTTCCAATGAATTAAAGAAGAAAGATAATATCACCGAAACCTCATATCCCAATCAAATTCCATGAATCGAAAGACAAAACCGCCGATATGTATGAATCCCAATTGCCGCTCACATTCCCTACTCTTATGCCTTTCTAAAGCCTATGCAGCTCTCCTCTCCTTTCCAGAAATCAAATAGACTCCCGCTCGAACATCCAGCAATGGATCAGCACTAGCATCAACTCCTTCCACCCTTGGTATCGGATCAAAAATAATATGCTTCTGCTCCTTCTCATTGTTCCCCAACACTCCCTCTACTCTAACCCGTCCCAATTCCACAATCTTCCTCCCCTCCGGCCAATGCACAGTTGCATCATCCGTAACATCTCCCTCCTCCGCAATCTGAACCACCAATTTAAATTCCACCGGTCCTTTCTCCAATGTCCCAATTATCTCTTCCGTAAGATAATTATCCCCTAAACTTTTCTTCTGCTCCTCAGTCGCAATCTCGATGCCGCCGATAGGTACAATACGATACCTCACCAAAGTTTCTTTCCCATCTTGGGCAATGAACTTGAAGGCATTAACACCCCAATAACACTCTTTGGACCAACTGGTGGGTGCCGGCTTCGGCGCTTGCACAAACGCCAATGCTTTCGGGTGCGTCCCCAAAAATCTCTCAATGGGCGTGGGACTCTCAACCCCTTCTCCACTACTCGCCGCGGCCTTCAAAAATTGCAAAAACTCCTCGCCGGTTCGGACGGGAAAAAAGGGCGTGGAATGCGCTACGATATCCGTATGTTGGTGCTTCTCGGCATCGAGAATAAAGCGGATCGCCATGCCGCGGGGATCGGCATTGGCGTCGAAATCGGGAATGGATGGGATGCCGGTGGAATTGGAAAAGCGCACCCAGATGGGTGTGGATGGGGAGGAGAAGTGAGGGGCGCGCGAGAGCGTCCGGGCACCGGGAGTGGGGATGAAGGTCCCGGTTAGGAGGAGCCCTTTTGCGTGGGCTGGGAATGCGGTGTTAGATATGGCTTGTGCGGAATTTTTAGGGTAGGTGGAAGTGCAGGATTGGAAGAGAATGGGCGTGGAACTTACCAGGACGTTTTCCGGGGTGTTTGCCAAACATAGATTGTAGTTGATGGACTAGATCTTCACTAGTTTTGACTACGGCGGGGTCGGCTGGGAGAGGCATGATTGCGATTTGCTATTCTGTGATTATGTCCAAATGTATTGATTTTTGGGTTTCTTTTGAAATCAGATCGAGTTGGAGTTTGAATTGAGTTTGAATTGGGAGATCGGGTTCGAGATAAAGGATACCTCTCGAGCTTTATACGTTTGCATCAAAAGAAAACTTCACGCCCAAAACGTGAATTTCTTTAGGCACCTAAATTCCAACCCAACAATTCGTTTCAAAGATGACGCTATTTGGAATAATTTGGGAAGCTACCCCTCCTCTCATTCTCATCTCTTATTCTTATTGAACGAGGCAATACGAGTGAGATGATTGTTTATCGATCCTTTATCAGTGGTTCATATCTTGTGTAACGATGGAGTAGTTGACCAATCATATACAATTAGTCAGCTCGCACGCGGTATGCTGCACAGTAAGCAAAGATCTAGAAGGACTAATCAAGGTTCCTGAGTGTAAGCGTGCCAGTCACTCGGTGAAAATATCCTCCCTCACAAAGCGTTGGTGGTTCTGTGGACATCTTGGAATGTACGCGGGTCCGGCGACGCCAACATGTTGGATTCGGTTGTTTTCGTTCTCTGCTTCTTCATTGGATCGATATATTGGAATGGTTTCTCGACTCCTGAGGCCTGCGGTCAGATAACTGTTGGGTGTGATTTCTCGAGAACTCCCATATCGCATTAATAAAACTATACAACGCTTTCACGGGTCGTGACAATTTCCATCATGTCGGTCTATAGATTGTCAGCGTTTTTCAGCTAGACTTCAGCTGATATTCCTCGATCACGACAGATTAACATCCTAATAAAAGAGGCTCTTGTAAAAAGCAATGCCCATGTTACACGTGTATTGGAAACGTATTCGTGGAACATGGTTGATGATGGCGTCGATAAGGTGGATGCGCATATCTCTGACATGGATTTTTGCGAACGCTCATTCAATCTTGGACCTGCCCAAATAGGACATCTACCAGTCCGTGATAAGAGATTGCATATACCGGCTTTCCAAATGATCAGAAACTTATGCATCAAATCAATCCTGCGTTGAAGAAGTAAGGTTAAATGTTAGCCACCGAGTTAAATATGACCCAGAAACATGCGTCGCCCAGTCTGATTGGTAACCAAAAAGTTTCGTCCCCAACGGCTCGTGTAAGCATCAATATTATGTCACTGTATTAAGAACTATAACATAGGTAGGTATTAGCCAAACAAGTTTCCCAACCTCAGAATACCCATTATTTTGATATAGCTACAAATGTAGTGCCGCGCTAAACGTTCCGTCTTCCGAGTTTATATATAGATTATCCACTCGCGTATCTAAAGGGACCTCGAAATGGGTCGGGAGGTTTTTCGATCGGAATTTCAAAATATAGCGAAATTCCTTAAATCCTCGAAATCCCATTCGTTGATAATCCTTACGATGTTATGATCTTCGCGCAGGCGTCCAATTCGATTGTCCATACCCCCCTTTATCTTTAAACATGGGAATTTGAAAATATTGATTTTGTATACGAGAGAGAGATTGGGATTCTTGGGGACCAGGGTCTCATTCCGGATTGTTGTCCAAATACCCAATGAAAGATTGAAATTATCTCGAAGATTAGGATTATTCAACTTTCGAACTATCGGAATCATTTATTAATATATCACAATCTTTTGTAACAATGCCGAGAACTCATCCAAATCATCCTGTAGTGAATTCTGAAAATTAATCAAAATAGCGTTAAATCGTAACCCTATCAAATCTTAAGGAAAAAAAGACATGCGTTAGGTCTTTATTTAAAGCACGAAACCAGTAGCAATTACCTAAAGAAGACATCAACTATACGATCAGACGAATGCTAGAATGAAGAAACAGCCCGAAAAGAGCTTCAAATTAAACCAATGACTGATACATGCAAAACTATTTCTGCTTCACTTGATAATATCTTAATAAACTTTTATCTGTCTAGGTTACTGTATACACCCTCATTTAATATAAGAAAGAAAAGCAAAGCTAAAAACTAAAAATTCCTAGACTTTAACATCGAAGTTCTTTGTCTAGAAACCGTATTAGTATTATTGCTTCATTTTGATATATATAATTGGGTTTTAAAATCTTGGCAATTTTATCCTCGCTAGGCCGTACGGATTCATTATGTACTGCCTTACGCATATAAAGGGCTTCCGAAGCCCTTTATAGGAGTGAGGCTCTTTAAGCAATACATAACATTTCACTATCGATGCTGACGTAACAAAGAAGAAGTGAGAAAGTGATGAAATTGTAGATAATCTTAGGCGAAAACTATTTTATAAAATTGTTAAAGAGATGGTTTTTATAGATGATTAGATTCAATTGTTAATATAGTCGCTAGAGCTTTCGACTATAATGACATTCTTATTACAATATCTATTTATTGTTATATATAGGCTCTGCCTACAGTGAATGACATACGAATAGCCTAGCTGTACTAGTACGGCTAGTACCTTTATATAAGGTAGTGATTGTTGGTATCAACGTGGTTTCAAAGTGTAAAGTACTTTCAGTCTATAGTGTGTATGTTGATAATCTCTGATTCATGAAGCTATACTAGAGTAAATGATTATATAGAGGTCTAGTGCTGTACTAGAACGTACTAGGACGCACTAGGCGTTCTAGTAGGTTCGCGATGCTAGTCGAACCATTACGTGCCTCATCACGTGCTAGTCACGTGCAGGTCACGTGACCGGTAGGTCACATGATTTTCCCAACAGTGATCTAAAAGAAGTCCTTTTCTCTTCAGTATAGTTCTTTTATCACATTACTAATTCTTAATAGGATTTCTATACTCTAGATAACGTATATAACATTTATAAGTATAATGAATAAACAAAAATTATTTAAATTATTTAATATATTTTATATATTTAAATTTAAACTCTACTTTTAAAATAGTTTTATATATTATAATATAGATAATCGTTTATTGTAAATAAATTCGAACTAATGTTTCTATTGAGGAATCAGGTCACATGGTTTCCGGTCACATGATCAGGGATCACGTGGTAAGCTATACCGCATAGGGTATAGGGGAGTAGCATATAAGGGCAGCTGGACTGCCACCAAATACATACTCCTTAGTCAAATCAATCTACTATAATTCTATCCTAGTACTTCCTTCCTACCGTATTACTAGTCATCCCAGGATATACGATTAATAGTTTCTTTAATATATTCTACTTCGAAGTAGAATATGAAATATAAGTAATCAATACAATCAATACAATCAATATAATCAATACAATCAATACAATCAAGACAATCAAGACAATCAAGACAATCAAGACAATCAAGACAATCAAGACAATCAAGACAATCAAGACAATCAATACAATCAATATAATCAATACAATCAATACAATCAATCCACAAATATCAAGAACATTTCAATTCCAAACTAATATCTTTAAATGATTTACATTCAAGATACTATATAGAACTTTTCAAGCTGATTAGGTATCTATCTATAGAACAGAACGAAGGTCCATGATAACCTACCCACCTACCTTGGATTCTTTCTCATCTGATCTGAGCCCGAAGCCATCACTCAGCATGACTCACACATTCTAACCTCAACCCAAACCCACAACAGACAGTTAGAGAAGCCTTCTCACGCGCAAGCTTCCCAGATTTTTCAGAGTCTGTAGAGCGTGATACCGATCATCTTACAAATTTGGCCTACGCGATGAACTTCAACTTGAACTTGAACTTGCACGATCAATTAAGTCCAGACCGAAGGTGCTATGAGCGAAAGAAAGGGGGGAGCGAACTGAATATTTCAATGTATACTCTGTATTTTCAATTGGGACCACCTATTAATACCTAATCGTTGGCAAGAAATATGAAATTCGTTAAAATGTGTTTTGTGAAATATTTACTTTTTTTCGCCAACTCTTATAAGGTTAGTATTATTAAAATGTTTCGATTAGCAAGATGTTGCGTTTTTAGAATTAATTATAACTTTTTATATAAATTATTTATAAAAAATTTAATAAAGTCAAATGAAAATTTAGCTTCGAATTAATAATTTTATATAATATTAATTATTTTAAATATTATTGTGATGAAATAATAGTATATTGAAGATTATAATATTGTATTGATTTTTTGAACTTTAAGATTTCAAAATCGAATTTATTTTTAGCGCGCGACATTTTGTTAGTTGCAACATTTTGGTCGTACCAATCCCTTCGAGGGTTGGCGGGAAAATAAAAAAAACAAAAATCTATACTTAATATAAAATCACTATTCACCGCCAACGATTAGGTAGGGAGGTACCTAGATAAGTCAAACTCAAACTCAAGCGAAAATACAAAATAACGAAAGAAAACCCATCCTTCTACCGGTACTTGACATTTTTTAAAACTGCCAATCTAATCGAATCTAAACACTTTCAATCTTCAATACGATATAGAATAATGAATGAGATATTACCATTGGCAATCGAATTAATCTATCCGTCCATGGAGAGAAATTTTTAATCAAGGTTAAGCAGCAACATGAGTGTGATCAACAAATAGCTACAGCAAATAAAGCAAAAGCAAAGAATACATAATTACAGTAAACACAAACATAGAACCACCTTGAGACGAAAAGAAAGAGTCTTTGCAACAAATCTCCCACGATATCATAAACCTCCCACTAGAATTCATACAAACATACTCAAAGTCCCGGAAGATCAAATCCCAGGGCGTGGGGCCAGTTCCCCAATTCTGCCGGATCGCCACCAATTCGAACCCAAACACCCACACTTGGAGTAGGACCATCGAGGATAAAAACCATATACCAGCCAGGCGGACATACATGTGGATTAGGGGGTGCCGTAATGGTACAAGTAGTATTAAATGCACAAGCGAATTGAGGGAAAAGAGTGCGTTGGCCCATCGAATTACCATGTGTGCTGACGACCGAGCCCAGGATAGAGACACTGAGATATCTCGTCGAGGTATAGTTGGAGGTGATGGTGAAGGGTATATTTTGTGAGTACGACCAATCTGTATTTGCGAGAGAGAAAGATGGACGAGGAAGATTAGAGAGGAGATATGGAGGGGTGAAGACTTCGACTCGGTATTCTTCGGGATGGATATTGTCTTGAGGATCGCTTCCACTGACCATGACCCGTCCGTCAAGGAGGAGGATTGCTTCAGAGTGGTAGAGACGGGCCACTGATGTATTTGCCATGATACTCATGCGCGAATTGATGGGAAGACGGGGATCGTAGAGAATGGCGTTGAAATTGGGATCGGAGCCTAGTCCAAATCCAGCGAATCCATGATGGGCACCATTTAGGATGAGGGTTGTGCCATCTGGAAGAGATGCCAAGCATGGCATTACGCGACGTGATGGCTGAAAAGTGTCAGTGGATTTGATATCAAGAGAAATAATGATCCCCAATCCAAGACTATTAAAAATCTGATTGGGAAGTCTCTCCCTGTCGAAGTTGTATCTCTTCATCTTATAGAGAAAGAATGCTCTGGTCAAGCATTCTAATGTCAATGAGATCACACAGTCCGATATAAATCATAAAAAGAAATAAGATCCATACCATTCTTTCAATCACCCAAGTAGCATTCTCAGCTTCCGGTTGCATAGAAACACAATTATCAATAGCAAATCCGGCTCCCGGTGTTGAACCTCCGCAAACAAGAACGCCAATCGGATCCGTAAAAGGATAGAGCTGAGGCAGCAAGACCATAGCACCTTCAAGAGGATAATTCCGGCCACCATCCGGATCGTTTACCGCCCCCGGGATATTGGGCAATATCTTGATCGTCTCGAATGTGACCTCATCGAGAATTCTGGCTTCGTTGTAATATGCGACAAATATACCGGAAGGAATAACTGCAAGGAATGGGTATAGATTATTGGGGTCTGTACGAGCAAGGAAATCTAGGTTGAGAACTGGAGCTCCAGTTGGAGGGAGTAGTTCCAAGCTTGGTGATGGGGGAGAATTGGAACCTATTTCGCCCCCGACTATCAAGATAGAACCGTTTGCCTTGAAAGTATCAGTAAACGTTGATTAGCGACATGAAAGAGGTAATGCGAACCATAATCATTGCTGTAGGATACCACCGAGCAACGAGAAGACGGACTTCATTGACATTTTCTTGCCAATCATTTGTGCCCCAAACACCGGGAGATCCATCTGGCCAATACAATCGTACACCGTAAGTTGACTCAGCGGACCACTAAGGCTCAAAAATGTCAGTATCCTCTATATTAATGCTGAAAGAGTGGCAGGATAATGTGTGTGAGAGGCTGGACTGAGATCATGGAATATCAGAGACGCAAAGAAATTGACTGTGACACGAATATTTTTGTGAATCACTGAAAAGAACATGTATTCTTACACCTCCAACGTCTATCATTCGTCCCGAAATATCTGGTAGAATAAGTCCTGCAGAGCAAAACACATCTGTTTTGACATGCATAGGTCTCCAAGCAAGCGTGAAATTATTGATAGCCGAGAGATCTAGTTCGTAAGCTCCTGTTGAGTTTGGCTCGCCCGTTCCGAATTTTTCAACGAATGTAACTTTGCCAGTAATCATTTGAGATGTCATCAACGGTATACAGACGCCACCTATGAGAAATGAGTATTGGCCTGCATCGGTGCCTACTGGAAATGACCAGTTGTAGAGAGCGGGTCCATTCCATGAATAGTAAGATAGAAGACTATCTCCGCCGCATATAGCAGAGGAATTACCAGAGCAGGGAACTTGACAGTTAGATTCACTAATCAATGATGCATTCGCCGTCACGATATTTTCTACATCTCCGCAAACTACCTTTTGTCAATGTACGGTATATTTTGAAAGAACGGTCAAGACTTACAGCACTGAGAGCCATACTCAAGGCCGGCTGCGTTATATCCGAACGTTTGACACTGTGAAAGACAATTCGTTGCGGTAGTATTTGAACTGATTATTTGATACGGAAAAGTCCTAGTGCCTGCTATATTATCTCTAAAAGTTTACACTATCAGCCTGCATAAAATTTAAGAATTATTATGATGCAACTGACTCGAGACATCCTTGATAAGTCCAATCACCCGGTAAGTCTCTTTGCTGAACAGATGCTGGTTGAGAAGTTTGCACTGTGCCAAAAGAGTAGATTGACAATCTATTCGCCGAGCCACATATTTCGCTGGAATTGCCACTGCATGGCATGTTACAATCAGCCGGGGAGGTGGCACGAACCCCGCTATTTTCGATAAAGTTGCCACAAAAACATTCAGAGCTATACTCCATACCCGCCACATTGTAATTTAGACCAGAACAACTCGCAATGCAAGATTCGACAGTGAGCTTCTGATTATCTGGTTCCTGATAAGTAAGGATGCGACCATTTGCCCCATCGACCCAGCAGCCACTGTAAATCCATCCAGTAGGAAGATCTGTCACGGAAGAGGACGTAGTAGAAGGAGGGGCTGTGGAGCTTAGAGTGGAATTCAGTTGATATACAGTTAAAATTCCACTAGCACCGCAGAATTCGGAGCTATTTCCTGCACATGGAAAGCTACAATCTGTATTTGGAACTGGCACAGAACCAGCGGAAAAGGTGTTTCCACAATAGCCTAAAAGACCTCCCTGTTAGTTTCAACCATAGATAGAAGTAGGATATTGACGAACATTCTCGTCCATATTCTGTTCCAAAGTATGTATACCCAATGCAGCTTTCTTCACATGACTCTAGTGTCATGTTGCTATCATCAGAAGCTTTGGACGCAAGTGCTCGAGCACTCGTAGCTTCAGTCTGACACCCGAAATATGTATATACACCAACTGTTTGTTGAATCGATGGTGGACTTGTGGAAGAAGGCGTTGTTCCGGCTGTGGTCGTAGTGAATGGCGCGGTCACTATGACTGTATTATTGAAGTCATAAACGTCTAACCTATTTGACCCGCCACAGAATTCAGACGAGTTGCCCGCACATAATGTAGCACAACCACTGACGCCTTCTGGTGCAATAGTTCCGCCATTCGATAATTGATTTCCACACCCCAGAAGATAGTAAGCTTTAGACTCATTAATTTTGAATATTTCAAGAATATACTTACAGCATTCATCCGCATATTCGACTCCGGCGAGTGAGTAACCCCCTTGTTGACATGCCATTGTGCATACGTCGACAGTCATGGTAGAATTAGGGATAACTTGGTTAATCAACAGCCGACCTCCCTGACCTTCCCTGTTAATTGTTAGATTGTATCTTATTTATAAATGGGAAATCTCACGTGTAGCACCCGGAGAAATTCCAGAGTCCGGAACCAGGATTAGTCTGAGGGGGAGCCTTTCCATTCCAGAAAAGATTCAGCCTATTTGGACCGCCGCACCATTCGCTTGCATTGCCGGAACATCTCATGCTACAGTCTGAAGCGGGCGCAGGTCCAGCTCCAGCCGCGAGAATATTACCACAATCTAAAATAAACTGTCAGTACTAATATATTATGTGTTCTGAATGCCCGAACTTAACATACAACATTGCGAAGAATACTCCGTTCCAGCATAGTTGAGATTCTTGGAGCTACAGTATGAGATGCAAGACTCATCAGTCATATTTGTATTGTCATCGTACTCTGCGTCAGACAATGTCCGACCAATATCTCTGTATCGATTATTAGCTTCCCAAGACCAAGAAGGATGGAAAGGAATTACACGTAGCATCCTTGGGAAGTCCATGTGCTTGGTAGACTTCGAGAGATAAGGACTTTGTTTTTAACAGCATTGCCAGAAGCAGCAACGAAAGTTGCAAGCTATTATGAGTTAGTAAACTCGAGATAAATGAATTGATCAAACTCACGAAGGTCACGAGTATTGTCACTGCTGGACTGGGAAAATGACCCACGATCATGGCTGTGATGATTTCAATTCTGCAAATGGGGTGTA
The DNA here is from genome assembly GCA_025890175.1 of Ciborinia camelliae. NCBI lineage: Eukaryota > Fungi > Ascomycota > Leotiomycetes > Helotiales > Sclerotiniaceae > Ciborinia > Ciborinia camelliae. Next base: position 1,710,876 of record JANPYM010000013.1, read on the forward strand.
TATATAGAGAGCGAGAGAGATAGAGAGAGAAGAAGAATGTGAATGCTATGAGTGAAAACTCAAGTTCCTCATATAAAGACCCCCCCTCTGTTATATGAAGAGAAAATGGAATTATCGAAGAAGTCGAGAGCAAAGACCGTTAGTTGTACATGTCTGAGGTGGCAGGTGCCTACTTCCATTTCGAATCAAAAATTCTTTGAATTTCAAATAGAGAAGGTTCGTTCCGCCCTCGGTCCAATTCATCTTTTGTAATCGAAGACCAAATTGATGGACTTTATGATCTATCAAGAGTTGAAGATTGCATTTCATAGCGTACAACACTCAACTTTGAGTGACGTTGCGTATTATAACGGTCAAACGGATTTATGTTGTGTTGAAGGAATATCATTTTGAGCTGATGAATATGTAGCTCATGAGGTTATTTCGGAAATGTGCATAGTATTGGATCGATGTCAACCTTGAGAAGTAAACTTATAGTTATTTCACGATACAAGTAGTACTTAAATACAGTAAAGTCGATCTTCGCTAATTAAAGGATTGTCTACGTGTAATTGAGTATTTGGACAGAAAAGAAGATTTCCGGGAGAAAAGAGTTACAAATTAAATTGATAGATGCTGTGACTAGGAACACGCTACAATTTTGGTGAGTAGTGAGTGTGTTGGAGAGAGTACGAATCAAGTACGAATCATCTTTTGCGTCTGTTGGAGTAGGTTAATTACAGTGGACTTTTACATACAACTACACCTACCTACCTACCTTAGGTAATCTAAACATCAATCACTGTCAACAAAAACAAAAACACAAACAATATCAAATTCTCAACTTCCTCATTGTTACCCATCATACTTGTATCATAGCAACCTTACCTTCATTTTACCGAATATCAGCTCAGAAAGTCATCACCTAGTACCTCCTATCTTTCTCTACCTAATCAGCCACTTTGATTATCTGTCCCATGGGTAGACTTCCCATTACCCTACCTGGAAGGAGAAAACAACGCGAATACGAGTACAAAGTGAAAGGTACAAAAAACCTTGCATGGTTTGGGGGCGGCTGACTCTACTATGGAAGGGCTCCAAATAATTTTTCCGTTCGGAGAATTGGTATTCACGTTTCTGTTCGACTGTCACATATGGTCAAAAGACAAATGGAGATCGTCTTGCGAGACAGCTTCACTCTCCATGGAACAAAACATCAATTACCAAAATGCCCTTCAAGAGTGCGATCGTGATTCAAATTGATATTCAAAATACTCATTAAGAATTATGGGGGACTTTTTACTGCGAAGGTTATCCATTCCATTAGCATTACAATTACAATTACAGTAGAAGCTGATGATGTGGGCTTGAACTTGTCCTACGCTCAATAGACACTGCATTCCGTATCACCCATCGTCTGGAATACAACGACACGCATTCCGCCGAGACCACTCGCAATTTGTAGGCAACAGTCGCCAAACTTGCGGCTCGGGTGAGATACTTTTTGTAAGTCTAGCCCTCGCCTTAATGTGGAATCTAAGCTGAATTATTTTAAGCTCCACCACGAGATAAAGATCTCAAATCTTGACCGCTCCCAACTTCCACCAATTTGTCGATCCGATGACTGATAAATGTGACATGAAAGTTGAAATGGCGTTCGGACTGAATATAGATTGAAGTCGAGACCAAAGAATTCCAGATGTGGAGGAGCCACGATCCCATAACTTGGATCCAGATCTCCCTCCACTGGTATCACAAACTCATCTCCGTATTTTACGCCCGGGATCACTTCTCAATGTAGAGCTTGGGTTTCTGCATGGCTGAGGATGCATTCATTACTCGCTGATTGGTACCAAATCTTCTCTGTAATGCCAGAATGCCCGCCAGATTCTTTTGCCTTCACCATGATAAAATTTCAGGTGAAATTTTCCATTTACAAACTAACACCAGATGCATTTTGACCCCGAAAGACAGCTCCTATTTTTTATCATGCTTTTTCAGTTCTATGGAAAAATTGCAATATCTATGAAATCTCAGGAAGAATATAGTCAAGTGGCAATAGATGAGTGGGTTTTACCGATAGCCATAGTGAATTCGGCGTTTCAATCCTTTGGGAAAGGGGCCGTGGATGGTCACGCTAGATTGTCTTTGATATTAATTTCCATTATGCGTGTCTATGGTGGAAGCCATGCAAATATTCCAAGCCCGAAAATCACCAAGTCCCAAATGTCCAGTGGCAAACGGCACAATGCTGATTCGCGGCGGAATGGCTTAGAAGAAAGGTTTTCTCTTGGCCAGTGAAGAATGTCGTTCTAAACCTCACTTTGACTTTGGCATGAAGAATGATGCTACAAAGGTCTATCATTGTACTACTTTCTTCCCGTAAATTAAATGTTTGAGATTTTGGAATATCTGTGAGGCCGCCTGTTGGAACCCTAGATGGCCCCTTGCTTCAGCTCAGAAATCAACGTGAATGATAATTGTTGTAGGCAATGAAGGTTTTTGAGGCTCAAATCATAACTTAATAGGAGACTATATATACCAATAGTCTACACTATTTGTACAATCATTTTGGGTTGAACACCACACTCAAATATGAAGCCTTTCACACTCATCATCGGAGCAATTTGTGGCCTTGCTAAGGCCTCGCCAGCTGTCCCAGTCAGCAGTCCTAGTATTTCTACATCCACAGCTTCATCCGTCACTACAAACACTTCTCCCTCTACCAAAACTTCTACAACCAGCTCGTTATCCTTGAGTCAGTCAACAATTACAGCTGTATCCACAAGTACCAGCACGAGCAGCACTTTGGTAACTTCAATCTCATCCACTGATTCAATCAAAACTACGTCTACGTCTACGTCTTCGTCAACTACATCTACGACATCATTAGTCTCAGTCACGTGCACCTCTACACCATTAGTTTCCATTCTAGGCTTCACGGCTCTTTTAGACCCGCTTACATACACCAATATACCGGTGAAGAGAACTGCTTTAACTTCTACCTGCTCTCCCATCCCAACGAGTACCAATCCTACGACTGTCATTCCAAGTACAACCACAGCCACATCAACTCATGGATGTTTGAATGGACCATGTGCTGCTCCAACCCCCACTTCGTGCTCCTTCTATTCTTGTCTTGATGGTGTTATGGGTTGCGGTACAGCGGGATATCCGGCAGCTTATGGATCCTACTACTGCAACAAATTCCTAACGGCCATGGGAAATATGGATGATGCAGGGAAAAAATGTAAGGCCTCATATTTTAATGTTCAACTTCGAGTCTAAGCTTCCTTTCCCCCCAAATCATATAGAATCGAAAGCCCAATAGTCAATGATTGCTGACTTCAAATGATCATACTGTAGGGATTGTGGATACAATGCTATGTCTTCAGAATTCCCTCCTGAAATTCGGACAAGGCACCTCGATCACATGTGATGCTCTCAAAGATTACGCTTTTGGGACGCATGCGAATTGTTACGTTCAGAATGGAATTTGCGATCTTAGCGCCGCCGATTGGGGAGTCATTGTAGATACTGTAGGATTTTCCAATATGTGGTCGAGCCTTAATGCAGCAGGTCAAACTCTGTCGGCATTTGGGCAATGCGCCAACTTCTTCTTCTGGGCAGCAGGTCGAAATCTCTGGCCGGCCAGCTGTCCTCTTCCTAATCCATTCTGAATGTTTTCTCTTAGTTGTTATATGATGTCATACTTTATGATGACAACAGCCCGCAAGAATCTAATAAACCCTCGAATGCTTATTGCTAAATGCTGAGTTGATTATTATATAAGACGCAGCTTGATGAAATATTATAAAGTAACTACATCGTTGATATCCATTACCAGGCACGCAATGTAGGAATGAAACCGCATACCAAGCTCAATTCTATGTTGAATATGACTCATTATTACGTGGCAGGTTACAGAGTTCCGAATCATTCAAAGTTTGATTTTAATTGTAGACGCCACACTTGGCACGCCTGCGAACTTAATGGCCCAGAGCATCCAGTATCCTGGCAGTGCAATCCCAGGATCTTCGGGGATCGTAAAGGTGTATGTATTGTCACTAGTGGTGACGGGGAAAAGAGCGCTTCGGCGTTGATCAGTATCGACTGTATGGGTTACCGATCCATATGGAGTTATGGAGAAACTGGTTACCACAGTATCGGTGGTGAGATCGTGACAGTCCCTCCGACGTCAACAGTGGAAGGAGCCGAGGAAATAACAGGCCGAGTGGCAGCGGTTCCATCGGAGTTGAATAGATAGGCTGGGCTGTAAATTTGTGCATCAGCATGGTTGGTGGCGCAGTCTGAGCCTCATAGACCTCCTCCACCTGTGAAGATTCGACTGTCGAGCATGAGAAGGGCTATACTGTTGTATGTTCTTGGGATGGTGTGAGGAGCAAGGATCGTAGCAGTTTGGGTGGTGGGATCCCACAACTCGGGTGTTAAGATGGCATCTGTGTCGGTGAAGGGAACGGCATATGGCTGCCCTCCTGTGACGATCACCTTTCCGTCTGGAAGAACGATCCCGTTTGCGTACGCTCGTTTGTACGTCATCGATGTGAGAGTTTGGACCGTCGGCGCAACTTTAGGACTTCCGATGGTGATGAGATTGATGTTGCTCGTCGCATTCGAATCTTGATAAGTAGTCGATCCACCAGCTGCGAAGATCTTCCCGTTCACCGCATCATGCATGACTGCATTTCCACACATCGAATCTGTGTCGGGAGCTCGAAGGCCAGCAGCTACCTGAGATCGACTTCCAGTTGTGCCATACTAATTCATGGCTTTACTTGGACCCGCCTGAAAGACAGATCCGTCTTTCCAAGCAAATCACCAAGCATGATTATCAGTACGAAATGCACCTTGCGCATCCGCAGTGAGTATAGAAGCCACAGGAAAGCCGGGCAGTAGACTCCATGTGTTGGCTTCAGCATCATATATTTCTCCATGTAGACCTATCTTAAAGGTAAGAGAGTCATATGCGGCAAAGGTCCACATATTCCCAGTTGAGTACTCGATGAAGCCCGCCGTAGGAATAAGCGGCATGCTAATCAGCGGACCCCATTCTCCAAGCCCGCCAACCGCCGTTGGGACAAGCGAGAAACCAAACTCTGCTGCGCGGGTCCAATTGCCAGGGTTTCCAGCCTCGGAAGTAGCATTCGGGCGGAAATATCGAGCTTGTGTATTGGCAAACCCCACGTTCTTCTTCGTAGCATCGTCTTGGAAGGTGGAAGGTGCGACCGTCGTCCATGTTTTATTGTCTGCCAAAGAATATGCTCCAATCCTGCCGTATGTCTTTCCGTCCAGCCTTGGCAGGTATGTGAAACCATCGGGGACTTGCGAGCTCCCTGTGTCAAGGTATATTGTGTGTGGCAGTAGATCAAGAACGAGACTGTATTCGCTATGCCAAAATGGGCCGGCGTTTCCATCAATAGCATAGGTTACTGGATTCGTAGCTCGAGAACCGAATACCACAATGCTCATAGCTGCCTGCACAGTCTGAAGGACCGGTAGCAAGTGGAAGGACCATGGCGTGAACATATTCGCGCTCGAAAGGTATTGTATATGATTTCAAGGGATAAGATCCTATCGGTTGTCAGTCACGATCTGCATTGGGCCTTCGGGGTGGTAAATAACTTACAATGAAGTTTGCTCGAGTAAAACGACCTGATCCGAAACTACATGATCATCCTTTCCATCCTTTATATTATCACAAATAAGCGGGACAGATAAATAAGCTTACCTCCGCATCTCGAAGTCGATGACATAGATATCTAGGGTCCTTGTAATGAACCCGTTGCCTGCATAATCTCATCAGTAATTATACCGAATTAATTGGCGAGGAAGGTAATATCTTATAGCTAAAAAGTTTAGATTTTGGTGGGAAAAAACCTTACCTTGTCAACCAACTGTAACGGCATTCTTGTCATGGTATTTATGATTTCATACATTTCATACATTCAATATAAATTCCAAAACCGCTTTTGAAATTTTCATTTCAATCTAAGTTCGCTTTTTTGAAAGTACTTAGTTGTACATATATAATACAGACAATCGTCCACTTTGAAGAAACTCGACCCGGTATTTCCCATACTTGTGCTGTTTGGGAGTGGGATATTAAATGTAAGTTCGGTGATACTGGTACGGTATCTGGGGAGAGAAATTCAAGGTTAAAGTCCGGGAATTGTCAGTTTTTTCAACTTCGTGTTGTTTCTGTGCATGTGTGTTCGCATCGTATTTGGTTCCTTGCTCTAAATAAATAGCCAAATGATCTAACATATGGATTGTCCATTGCATTCGAAGGGACCTGGAACTCCTCTTGATCCCTCATTCAAAATAAGCTTTTTTGGGATGCACTCGGCTACTATATATCGCCCTCAAACTTATCCAAGCTTTTGTTAACTGGCTTTTCGATCTTTGAACCCAATCTCAGAATGTAATAGCCTATCATGTCACTCCTCTCGTCTAATATTGGTATCAGTACATGCATTCGAAGATACTCATTCCCGTCTCTTCTAAGCTACTTCTTTCTCTCCCATCACTACTCTGCCTCGGAGCTCTCCCAGCTGCTGCGATTAGTTATCCCAGAATTACTAATACATCATCCCCGATACTCAAGATTCTAAACGCTACATACTATGGCACCCATCTCTCATTCTACAACGAAGACATATTCCTCAGAGTCCCTTTCGCGCAGCGACTCGTCGCAGCCCTCCGTTTCTGCCCTCCTCATTCTCTCAACACTCCAGGGAACACTCTACGCAACGCTACCGAATATCCCCCTGAATGTTTCGGCTTGGATGGGAATGATGAGGAGAATGTAGATTGTTTTTATTGTGGGAGGTGATTCGAATTCGGGAGGTTGTGGGTTATTTCCTTTACCGTTTTCTTTCGTCCGTCACGGTTCAGTTCATGACTTAAGTGCGAGCTGGGATCCTCAAGATAATACAAACTATATTATAATACCGAAGAATGCAACCTATGCAGAATACACACTTGTCAATCCGAAGAATATTGTCTCTGATATTAATGTGACTAAGCCGACGTATATGGAGCCGGGTTATTCCAGGGCAGCAGAAATCAAATATATATATATCCAATCGCTTGGGTACGGCCTATGGACGATAAGTTTGAAGGATAATGAATGCATCGAACATAAAAGATGAAACTGTTATTTTCAAACCTTCATCTAATAGCTGGGATAATACTCGCCCAACGTTCTGCTTCAGATAAAATAATCCGAAGCGATGAAATTAGCTAATTCTACCAGCACTGAGATGTAATTTAGTAATTAGTTAGGTAGGTAGGTAGGTAGATAGGTGTTGATACAAAAGCGGATGATGTCATAATACCTATTGAAGAATATTGAAAAACTAATATTCGAATCCTCAATCTCTATGTATAAATTAATAATAGCGCTTCAGGAACTCAACTGATTTTAACCACCAAGGTCTCACTGTCCGATTTAATTTTAAAGGAGGAATTCAGGCTCTTTATCCACTAGAATAGATGTATATATTTTCTCCTGCAGGATTGAAGGTTTGTATTCGGTTAAGAACCTGTCTGTGTTGTGTGTAGGTATATAGGTAGCTAAATACAAATCAGCAAATCATGAAAACCTTATCTTTTTACCCGGTTACTACACAGTACTTATGGTCATGGGTGTAGAGAAACTATCACATGTTCGATCTGCATCAATTTATCTGAAAACTAACAGTAATATTGCTTTTGGCTCCTATGAACGATCGTCCATATTATATACCCAGACGCGCCTATATTCATCATTTCATAACTGCCCCGAGCTCCATTCCAAAACTACCTAAGTAGTTACAGTAATAACAGCAATTCCATAGCTCGCGACTGTGAAAGTCCAACCCGCACTCGCATTTCCATTCACCGTCGTCGTAACGGGCAGCAATGTAACATCCAAAGGATAGTTGCTTGCGGTCGCAGCTCCCGTAAACGTAACCAAATTTGCACCAGCACTCGCACTCGTCGCCCCTGGGATCGTAACCGTGACATTCTGACTCGAGGTCCCGTAGTTTGCAATCTTGACATAATAGAGGCCCGCGGTCGTGCGACTAGCAACCCAATACAACGGACCAAACCCGACACTGGACGTCACGGGGAGAATGGTATCACCGCGATGGACGGAAAATATTTGTTGGACATAGTAACTTGCGCTTCCGGTAAGAGAACCCGGATCGGCGTTGAGACCAGCGAGATCGGGTGACCATTCGGCCATGTCGAAATGTTCGAAGAGAGGAGCGTATGAGGCCATTTTGACAATGTCCGAGTTGCGCTCCATACCGATCATGTAGACTGCTTCGGAGATGGCACCTTGGATGGTGGACCAGTAGGTTTTGGCACCACTATTATCAACTGTGTTGGCGTATTCCCCAACGAAAATTCCAGGACCGTTACGCGGTGCATTGTCCCATTCATTGAACTGAGAAATAAACCCTGCGGGTGAGAGGTAGTGATGAGTGTCGGTCCAGACACCGGATGGGAGTGGGCTTGGTAGACATGATGCTTTAGATGTTGAGGCGATGACTGTGATGTCGGGATATGCTGCGTGAATGGCATTATAAATTGCAGTAAATCGAGAAGCATATGTACCGCAGCCTCCACTTAGATTGTCCTCATTACCAACTTCAATGAATGTAATATTGTATGGTGCAGCTTGGCCATATGATGCACGAATTGCACCCCATGTAGTGGATGTAGATCCGAGAAGGAACTCGAGCTCATCCAAAATATCGTTGACGTAAGGTGTGAGAGCTGTGCCAGAAAGAACGCCGCCTCCAGAAAGGGAGAGTCCTGACCAGACGGCTAATACAGGTACCATACCTACATCTGAGATGAATTGAAGATATTCCATCAATCCTGCAGAACTATTAGTAGAGCGTTATAAAATTCGATCAAACAGCCAAATACCTAGAGCGTCTGTGTTTGGATAACCCCAATCACCCTGTCTTCCTGGCCGGTTTTGAACTGGGCCAATGGTTTCATTCCATTTCCATCGATTACCAGGTGAAGAGCCTTCTCTGTGTGACGTCAGTTTAATGTCAAGATTTAATCGTTTTGTTGTCTTACAGGTTATTTCCACCTGGAAAGCGGAAGAATGAGGGCTTGAGTTCCTCAAGGAACTTCCCAACATCATCTCGGATACCATTTTCACTGTAAATAAATGAGCGCAATTCCACATCTATATCAGACGCTTCCAGCATACCGCTTGTGAAAGGTAGAAGGGAAAAGTTGGGGTAGACCGAAGTACAGCGCACTACCGGCGACTGTAGCTCCATTGAATGTCAACTTCCAAATATTATCTCCATCTGGAGCCTGAGTAGATGTGTATGTAGTCTCGTAATAAGTGAAAGCAGTCTCTACACTATTTACAGTGATGGTCTTGGCGGCGTATACTATTCCACTCGTACCGACCAGTGATAATGTAACTGATCCGGAATATGCACCCTTCATCCAGAAGAAGTTCTCATAAGTGTCTGCATTCACGGGTATCCCTAGATACCCAGCATTGGCGAAGCCAACTTGACCAGTGGCATTGGATGGAACGGAAACTTTTAAAGAACGTGGAAGTGCTGAAGTGAGGGGATTGGCTGTGTCTACAGTGAGAGTTGTGCCATTAACGGCAGCATAAGCTTCCAATCCAGGATTTGTTCCCTGGAATCCATTGTTTCGTAGCAATTGGCCATGTATACCACCGTCACCTGTGTAATGTTAGCTTTTTGACTAAAAAGTATCCGATTTCCAGATATGCAGGGTGTCCAATAGTCGCACTAGCAGCCTAGACCTGGAAACTTTTAATATTTGGAAGGCTGTGAATGTTTTAAAACAACTGAATCTTCCAAATGGATCCAAAATTCCCAAATCTCTCGGGTTTGAACCTCATTCCAAACTATTGGGTACCATACAAGCACGTACCAGAGTTATTGATGTCCTAGGAGTTGATTAATTGGTATATCTCTCCGGCGTTTGGATAATTTACCTCAAACATAAGACCATAAAGAAGAGGGCTCGATGCATTTCCACCAGTTGTCGAGACTTCCAAGGTAGCGGCATCTATCAATTTAAGTGCCAAGATAGAAGCTACCGCTAAGCTTTGGAACAGACTTTTGATACCCATGATTACAGAAGATATATCAGACTTCTAGTGATGAGATATAGTGCCATGATGCGGGAACGGCATTTATAATGATCGACCATGGACATACTCAATGGCCCAGCTCGCATACTGTAATAGTTTGTCCGGAGAGGTGGGGAAAGGCAATTATTCATTCTATGGCATTCGCGATTTCACAGCCATTGTAACTTTGCGTTTAATACCAATCTCAATCTTTCTAGGCGTACAACGTGAAACCTAGAGACTGCAACTCGCTAATAAGCTTTCCCGAAGTAAAACTAGGACGAAAACATAGCATTAATTGGAGCGCAAGAATTTTTGGGCCTTAGTATGAAGCATTAGCAATGCTACCGGTATTGTAGATTCTGGATAAACTGCGCAGTGTGCTAATGCTACCACTTTGGCTCCTCATGAAGTTATCCATATTTGCAAAGAAACATCATGATGGCACGAACCTGCTCGATCCAAAACATCAATTAACCTTACATAGCATCTGAATGGTGCGCATAAACCCTCTAGGTTTGCAGGCTAATTATGATATTAGTATCTGCAAGAGGACGTACTCGAGTAATGATTTTGCTCCAATCTAAATCAAGCATTCATATATTGTACCTACATAACAACTCCTCTTCATAGCTACATATCCGCAATTGTTTTCATCTTTTGTAGATACCTTTGCTATTGAATGCAGAGGTTACATTTTGATAGCTGTGGGTCTGGGGTTAAGGTTACCCGTCAATTCTCGGTGTGGAATTTTGCGGGGAAACGGGGAAAGCTCATGTTACATTCAAGATAATGCCCCGAGTCAAATATGAAGTTCATCCGTCAAAGTGCTGTACCTCGGCGTCATCTATCAGCCGAGAAGTTTGTTTTTCAATAATTCAGTGTTGTTACTTCCTCGTCAAATGTGTAAACAGGAGCACGTGAGATACCTCGATCAAAATTTGTGCTTCTCATCCCCATCAATATCAAGTAGTATCGGCAATGATAGAGAGGCTTTCCAAGTGCAAGTAGAGAGTTGGGATGATTTCTTTAACATTCAACGTTCAAAATAGGAAGATGTAAGCATGAAGGCGGCCTAGCGGAACACCGGCCTAAGGGCTTGTTTGGATGTCAAAAAACAGTGGATTTAGCTACGGAATCTGTTGGTTTATGTTATAGCGGAAATCACTATAATATAAATTCGTTTTAAAAAGGTGTCAATTTAGAATTCGCTTTTTAGTTTTAAATGTATAATCTGCATAGAATTTAACGTTTTGAATGAAATTTCGCATTTTTAAAACTTTATATTAAATTACTAGTAAAATGGAATTATAAAATTTTCAAATTTTAGTATATTACTATGTATTTTATTTAAGTGGTTGATTTTAAGTGAAAATGGGAATAGCTTTATTTTTAGTATTAAAAATTAATTTTTTTAAAATTTTATTCTAAATTTTATTTTCAATTAATTTTATAGTTTTAGGTTTTATACATTAAAACTATTATACCTAAAAAGCTTAAAATTATATTAAAAGTTTATAATAGTCTATAAAATTAACAGATTTTTTAACGGAAAAAAGCAAAAACAACAAAATTTTATTTGCTCTTTTTATTCCGCACTATATAAAATTAAAAGAAATCTATACAAAATACAGATTATTTTTAAAGTTTTTAATATTTTATTTAATATTTTATATATTTATACAATTTTATATAAAATCTATAATTCTATATCCAAACATATAAAGCAAAATTATACGGATCGTTTTGCGGAAAAAAGAGGATTCCGGGGTGAATTTCGATATCCAAACGAGCCCTAAGGCTTCGTAGGCCTTTCCATCAATTTATATTTTACAATGATTCAGTCATTCTTAAAGTTGGTGTTGGAATCACCATGGGCGATGGAGAAACAAATGTACTATAGTATTCAGTGTATTTGGCTCGAAGCTCTAAAAACTATGCTACAGATCAACTATATATGCCCGCTAGCGCATGCTAGCGCCGTAGCGCGGGGGTGCCGCAAGCGTGCCGTAGGCACGTGATTCATCCAACAGTTGGAATTTACAAAATCAAATCAAAGTCGACAATAAACGTTGGAACTGACCAATTCTCACAATGGCAAGGGCCAATTGCAAGACTTCTATCCGCAAACTTAAAGATCAAAATCAATTGATTCGGTTAACTCGAAGCCACCTAAATTTTGCTGGATACCCGATGCATCTTGTTTAGGATCGGAAAGTTGGGAAAACCCGTATACAATGTATGGCAGTCAGACTCTGCATTGTTTGCTAGTAATAATGAGAGGGAAAGGAAATGTTAAATATGCCTGATATCTATCGTAGGCCTACAGTCAAGGACACTCAAACATAACAAAAAATATAATTTCAATTATATTTAGTTTTTTTTAGTATAAAATGTTGCAAGTACAGGTTATGTGCTACGCATATGCAGGGGTATATGCGTGGCGCAGGGAACGTAGGCTAGGTTCTAGATCACGATTAATTAATTAAATAAGAGATAAGCGTATTATATTATATATATATATACAGTAGAATAGTATTTTGATTCTATTGATTATATTGATTGAAAATCATAGTATCGAAAATGAAATGCCCCACTATATTGCTTTTTCCAATGGAAAATCGAACAAAGAATCAACCTTTCCTAATGCGGCGTTTCGAATTCTGAAAGAACCCTGTACGATTCGAATGATCGTACTAGGCACGTGTTCGCGTAGTTCGTACTACCGTACCGTACATTTAATTATACCCTGTATAATTAAATAAATATATAATTTATTAATTATTTAATTAATTAATTAATATATTTAATTAAATAAATAAATTATATAATTAATTATATAATTAATTAAGAGATAGGTATTATATATTTAATTAAAAATACAACACGCCCCCTTAATAGCTTTCTCTTAAAAATAAAAATAAAAAATAAGATAAAATAAAATGAAATGAAATTAAATAAATATTTTAAATAAATTTATAAAAATGAAATAAAATAAAATACAAATACGTATATATAGTATATATAAGTATCGATTTTATTTCGAAAATTAATATTTTTTAGAATAAAATCTTTTGATTTTATTCTTTTTAATATTAATTTTAATAATTGAATTAATAAAATTAATCCAATTAATTTCATTAATATATATTCATTTATATATATTCATTATTTTTCATTATTATTTATTTATTAATTAATTGCTAAATTGAATCAATTAATTTAAATAATCTTATTTTATCCAATGGTTTAGTTAAACCATCTTTAATTAAATTTTTAATATAATAATAGCGTTTAGATATATATTTGCTTTTATTATAAAATATAATTAATTAATATAAATTAATTAATCAATTACAATATATTTAAAATATTATAAAAATATATATTTTCAATATTATAATTAACTAATTTATTGCGATTCTTCAATATAAAATTAAATAATTAATCGCAATATATTTAAAATAATATAAAAAATGTATTTTAAATGTTATAATGTATTTAAAATACATAAAAAAATCTATTTTAAATATTATAATTAATTAATATAAAGTTAATTAATTATTAACTATTTAAATCATTATTTTGATTTAAATCATTTTAATTATAATTATAATATAAATCATAATTAATTTATTGCGATCATTTAATATAAAATAAAAGCTTTATTTTAAATATTATAATTAATTCATTGCGATCATTTAATATAAAATAAAAGGCTTTATATTAAATATTATAATTAATCAATATAAAATTAATTAACCAATCGCAATATATTTAAAATATTATAAAAAATGTATTTTAAATGTTATGATGTATTTAAAATACATAAAAAAATCTATTTTAAATATTATAATTAATTAATATAAAATTAATTAATTATTTATTTTGACTTAAATCATTATTTTAATTTAAATCATTTTGATTATGATTATAATATAAATCATAATTAATTCATTGCGATCATTTAATATAAAATAAAAGCTTTATTTTAAATATTATAATTAATCAATATAAAATTAATTAATTAATCGCAATATATTTAAAATATTATAAAAAATATATTTTAAATATTATAATATATTTAAAATACATAAAAAAATCTATTTTAAATATTATATATAATTAATATAAAATTAATTAATTATTTATTTTGATTTGAATCATTATTATTTTGATTTAAATTATTATTTTAATTTAAATCATTATATTGATCATGATTTTAATATAAATCATTATTTTGATTCGAATCATTATTTTAATTATAATTTTTATTAATCGTATATCCTGGGATAACCAGTAATACGGTAGGAAAAAAATATTAAGGTAGAATATGGTATATTGATTTAATTAAAAAATATATATTTAATAATAATTTAATTGTTTTTATATATTATTTTTTTATATTTTATATGGTATAGTTTATTATATAATCCTTAATTATATAATTGGAAACTATATAATTTAATTTCTTAATATTTTTTTACAAAGTATATCTTAATTTTTTTATTTCTTTTTTTTTAATTACTTTTATTTAATTTTTAAATTTTTTAAAAACAACTTTCCCTAATAGTTTGGTTAAATCATCCATTATTATATCTTTCGTTAATATATAGATTATCTTTAATTTTTTTTGTTTAATTAAATTATAAATATAATAATAATAAATATTGATATACTTTAATTTTTTATAAAGGTAAAGATTTTTGATTAATACAATTGTTTTAATATTATTTTTAAACAATTATAATACTTTATTATTTTCAATATATTTAAATATTTTTAAATTTTTGAATATTTGGATTATTTATTAATTTTGTTTTATAAATATTATTATTATAATATATTTTAATTTTATTATTAAAATTAATATAAAATATTATTTTTTTAATATTCATAATATTAATTTTTTATAAAATATTACAATTTTTTTAAAAATATTTTTTTTATTAGTTTTATTATTCGCTTAATCCACATTCGTATAAATTATTACTGCTTTTTAATAAATATTTTGTAATTCAAAATATAAATATTATTTAATTATTAAACGAAAATACTTTATCAAATTTTTAAACATTAAACTATAATATTTATCAAGTTTGTTTATATATTGTATAAATATATTTATAATATAACTAATATTTAATTAAATATAAATAATTGGGTATATAAAAATATCAATAATTTGTTAATATTTTTTAATATCAATTTTTTTATTATTTTTCGTTAAAGATTGAAGATAAATATAATCTATAATAGAAATCTTTTTTATCTTCTTTATTTTATTTTCAATTTCGAACTTTTTAAATGTTATATTAAAGAATTGTTTTTAATTAAAAATGATTAAGCGATTTAATTGATTATAAATAATTTAAATGTTTAAAAAAAAAAAAATTTTATTAAAATTTTTTATTTTAAAATATATAAAAAACTAATTAAAAAATTAATTAATATTATCAAAGTTTTTAAATATATATATAATATTATCAATAAATACTAAAAAATATAGCTTTTTATCAATATTAATATAAAAATATAAATTAATCAGATTTTGTTTAAATCCCCAAAATAATATCTCCTTTTTCAACAATAACATCTAATCCTAACTAGTTTATTTAAACCTATAAAAATTTTATAATAATTATAAAACATATTTTTTTTATACAAAAACTTTTTTAAATAATTATAAAAAAATCTGTTTATAAAAAAATATTTTAATAAAAACATTTTTGATATCGAATTAATAATAATAAAGATTTTTTTTTACAATAATTATTAAAAACAATTGAAAAATATCGAATCGAATAATTAATACAAAGATTTTCGTAAAATTTTTATTAAAAATTTAATTAAAATTTTGAATAACAAACTTTACTTTAAAATATTTAAAAGATTTATTTGATTTAGTTTTAATATTAAATATTTATTTGATTGAAATCAAATTCACTTTTTTTAATTACATAAACTTTTTTTAAATTTTATTAACAATTAATAAATTAATTTTTTTTTTAATAATAATCTTTTAATTTTTTTTATTTTTCGAATTTTTTATTATTGCTTTGTATATTTATAAAACAAAAATATTAAATATTTTTTATATAAAATATACAAATTGTATTTCTTTATTATCAAACTAATCAATCTTCAAGATTATAATAAAGATTAATATAATAAAAACTTTAATTGTTAAATTGAATATAAAAGAAATAACAATTGTAGAATATACAATTTTAATGTTTTTTTTTTTTTAATTCTTTATTTCGATTTTGGCAATTATTGATTAATAGATTTTAATTAATTTTTTGTTTTTATTATTATAATTAATAATATTTTGTTTTTATTTTTAAAATTTTGTAAAATATCAAAATAGCAAATCTTTATTATTATTTTTAAGGATAAAAATAATTGATATGTTATTAATCGAAGTTTTTATTTCAATATTTATTTCATTGTTTGATTTTAAAGTTTTTAATTTAAAATCTTCGTTATCGTTTATTTATACAATATTTTTTTTTCGATTTTCGCTAAAAATAAAAATTTTTATTCCAATCCCCATTATTTGGATAAAGATTTTAATTATAAGTCTTAATAACAATACGAATAATATTTGTTTATAAATCTTAGGGTTAAAAAGTTATGATATTGTAAATGATTTTATACTTTGTAAATAATTTATAATAGTTTTTTTTTTAGATTATTTATATAATTTTTTATTAAAAATAATGTTTAATATTCTTTACAATTTTGATAACAATTTTCGAATTCGTAGATCGATTGTTTTTTTTTTAATTATTTTATTTATATTAAAAATATTAAAATATTAAGTATAATTTAAATTCGAAATATATATTTTTAATTAAATATTTGTTAATATATAATTTATAAAAATATTAATTTTTTTTTTATTTATTAATTTATTATATCAACTATAAATTAATAATATTTTCGGATTTATGTAGGTATAACATTTGTTTCTCTAAATGCAAATATAATCAATATTAAGCTTTTTCTTTATATAAACTTTTTCTAATAATACAACAATGTTGTTCAACCTTAGGTTTTTTATAATTTTATTACAAATATAAATTATTATTTTCAAAACCTTATTTTAAAATTCTATTAATATATTAATATTTATTATATTCAAGTATATTCTTTTTTTTAATATTTGAATACTTTATTTAATTGATTTATTCTGATATAATATTATTATTATTATATATTATAATTGAATATTATTCTTTTTTTTTCAACTTTTTATAATTTTTTTAAATTTGAAAATATTATTTGATTTATAAACTTTCAATTTTTTTTCGATTTGTAATTCTTTATTTTTTTTAAATTATTATAATTCTTTAATTGTTATATTTTTAATTAATATTGATTACAAAAATATTTATTTTAATTAATTATTTACAATTTTTAAAAAATACTTGTTTTTTCAAAAAAATATTAAAAATAAATTTATAATATTAAAAAAAATCAATACAAATATTTCGTCTACATATTTTATCAATGTTTTATTGATTTTATTCCTTATCTTGATAGTATTACAAATTTTGTATAATTTTTTATTATTCAGAATTTTAATTTTTTGTTTCAATATAATTATTTTATAAAGATTTTTAATAATTTTAAATTTAAAATAACTTAAATATTAATATATAAAATAATAAAATCAATATTAGTTTTTAATTATTATATTATCAATTTTTAATTTATCCGGATTTGTAATATCTAAATCGTAATAAAAAACGTTAATCAATATCTTAATAATATTTTTTCGTTTTAATTAATAATTAATAAATATTATTGAGATAAATATATATTTTCTAAAATTTTTAATAATATATTTCATAATATAAAGTTTATTTTTTTGTTTTATATAAATAATTGTTTTATTTTTTTTTTTAAAGTTTATATTTGTAAAATTAAATAATTTAATTAATCTATTATTACAACAAATTTTTTATTCCGATAACAAATTGATTTCAAAATTAAATATATATAAAATATTCGAAAATAAATTATTTAAATTATCCTAACAAATTATCTTAACAATCTTAATATACTTGGCAAATAATATTCCCCTCCCAATTTATATAAATATACATTTAATATATATTAATTTCCTTTTAAACAAATTATAATTATTAATTATATTTGAAAATACAATTATATTTGTAGTTTAAATAAACGATAATATTTTATTAATAATTTTTTTTGTAAATAGAATAGATTTTGATTTAATATTAAATTTAAAATCATTATTAAAATTAAAAAAAAAGTCTAATTTGTTATAATAAATCATATTAGTATAGTCTTTACGTTTTTGATTTTTCGAATATTTTAAATTTTTAAAAATTTTGGAATCTTTATATTTTCGGTTAAACAATATCTTCTTTTTATTATATTAAAATTTTTATTTATATATTATAATTTTATTCTGAAAAAAATAGTTATAAATAAAATAAATAAAATTATTATAGCAAAAACATTTTATAAATAATAATTTAACATTAAAATGAAATTTAAAATATATACAGTTATATTACAATCAAGTTATACCTTAACCTTTATAGCCCCAATTATATACAATATAAACCTACTCTTTTTTTCAATTATAATTAATTTTATAAAAAACCTGGATTTTTTTAACAATAAAAATAATAATCTAAATTCAAAAAATTTAAATTATAATATCATATTTTATTAAAAATATATTAATAAAAATTTAATATAATAATATATCACTTTATATATTTTTAAATTTAAATATAATAACAAATAATTTATAATAATAATCCTTAAACTTATCCCAAATAATTTTAATTTCTATATTATCTATATATTAAAATTTATAATCAATAAAACCAAAAATAATAATATTACAAATCAATATTAATTTTATAAATTTATTAAATCAAATATATTTTTATTATAAATATCCCCAAACCTTATTAAAAATATTATACTCCTTAATAATACCTTTATTATTTTTATTAATATAAATAAAAAAAAAATCTTTAACCTTAATTTTAAATTTATTATAAAAATCGATTTTTTTAAAATTATAAAATCTTTTTAATACAATACTCTTTGCTTTAATTAATACAATATTGTTATTTATTGCAAAAATACCATTAACAATTATAATTTATTTAAAAAATTTTACAAAAATTTTTGTTATATATAAAATTTAATAATATTATTTTTAAGTTTTTTCAATAATTATAAAAAATCTATTTTTACAAAATTGAATTTCAATTTATTAAAATCAAACAATATAATTATTTTAATTAAAAATAAAAAATTATTTTAATAAAAAGTTATTATTATCCTTACTATTATTTATAATAAATATATAATTATATAAATCAAAATAAAATTAATTAATATAAAAAAAAAAAAATATAAATTATATCGAAAATCGAATTTACATTTAAAAAAAAAATATAAAAATAAAATTCAAAATTTTATAAAAACTTATAAAATCCGAAAATACAAATATTTATAAATAAAAATTATTTTATTTTATAAAATAATTTCTAAAATATAAATATATATAATAAATAAAAATTTATTTTTTTACAAACAAAATTAATTTAATTTTTTTTTTTTTAAATCCCTAATTTCAATATTAAAAAACATTTTTTAATTATTACAACGCAATCTTTTTATTATATTACAAATTTCAGTTTCGTAATTACAAATATATAATCTTTTTGTTACTTGCAAATTTGATAATCGTATATAATCTTTTTATTACATTACAACCTTATTATTACAGCAAACCAAAAAATAATACATTTCCATTTAATACCAAACCTTATAATTTATTAATTATATATTCTAAAATGATTAGTAATACAATAAAAAGAAAATATTAAAGTAAAATATAATATATTGATTTGATTAAGAAATATATATTTGATAGCAGTCTAGCTGCCCTTATATGCTATTCCCCTATACCCTATGCGGTATAGCTTACCATGTGATCCCTGATCATGTGACCGGAAACCATGTGACCTGATTCCTCAATAATTTTAATATAAATCATTAATTAGCATTATTTTGATTAATTAGTATTTTTATATTAATCAATTTTTCAAATTAATTAATATTTTTAAACTAATTCAATAATGCTTTAAAATTAATTAATATTTTTAAACTAATTAATATTCTTATATTAATTAGCTTTTTTATATTAATTAGCATTATTTTTATTAATTAGTATTTTTATATTAATCAATTTTTCAAATTAATTAATATTTTTAAACTAATTCAATAATGCTTTAAAATTAATTAATATTTTTAAACTAATTAATATTCTTATATTAATTAGCTTTTTTATATTAATTAACATTATTCTATATTAATTAATATTTTTATATTAATCAATTTTTCAAATTAATTAATATTTTTAAACTAATTAATTAATGCTTTAAAATCAATTAATATTTTTAAATTAATTAATTTATAAATAAAAACTTAAAATTAAATAATAATAATAATATTATTTCAATATAAATTAGTTACCTTTTAAATAAATATTAAGCTAGGGCATTTTGGTATAAGATATATTGTTATACTATTTGCTATAGATGATATAATCGTATAGATATAGTGTTTAGAGATCTAATTTTATACGCTTAATTAAATTTAATCTTAGGGATGTAGGCCTTAGGGTTTAATATTATAAAATAATATTATAATTAAATTAAAATTAAACTTTTAATTAAAATTTAATTAAAATTTTTAAATAAAATCAATAAAAATTTAAAAGCAAAATTAATAAAAATCGATTTAATTATAAATCGAAATTCTAAATATGTTAATATTATATAAATATATATATATATATGTAGAGATTAAATCTTTAATTGATTTAATTATATAATCGATTTAATTATATAATTTATATAATCGATTAAGTTATATAATCGATTGAATTATATAATTTATATAATTAATTTAATTATATAATCAATTGAATTATATAATTTATATAATCGATTTAATTGTAAAATCGATCTAATTATATAATTGATTTAATTATATAATTCATATAATCGATTTAATTATATAATCGATTGAATTATATAATTTATATAATTGATTTAATTATATAATTTATATAATCGATTAAGTTATATAATCGATTAAATTATATAATCAATTAAATTATATAATTTATATAATCGATTTAATTATATAATCGATTTAATTATATAATTGATCTAATCGATCTAATCGATCTAATCGATTCTAATAATCGGGCTTTAAAATGCCGTTCCATTTAATCCCTTCAATTCCTTTAACCTTTATATAAAAGTAGGTTTGGTTTGTTCAATATCGAAATACGAATCGGAATTGTAAATTCAGAGGCCGAAATACGAATTGGAATTGTAGGTTTAGGGGCTGAAATATGATTCGGAATTGGGTTAGATTCGATTGATAGATAAATCTGAATTAGGATTGCGATTGGATTCGAACTAAATTTTGAATTAGGGTTCGATTGAATTCGAATTAGGGTGTATAAAATTCAAACTAGGATTCGAATTAGGTTTTGCAATTCGAATTAATATATAATTCGTTTTTCGAAATATCTTTTATAAAATTCGATAGAATTTAATGAAATTGATCTATTAGAATCGATTTACCGGGATTTTTTTAGCTTATAGGGGAGTTAGGCTTATATAGTCTAGGAATCGGGCTTATAACCTATTGCAAATACAGATTATATACTACACATATACAAAGATATATGTATAGCGCAGAAAATGTAGGCTAGGTTTTAGATTACAATTAATTAATTAAATAAAAGATAAGTATATTATATTATATATATATATACAATAAAATAATATTTTGATTTTATTAATTATATTGATTGAAAATTATAGTATCGAAAATGAAATGCTTTACTATATTGCTTTTTCCAATAGAAAATCGAATAAAGAATTAATCTTTCCTAATGCAGCGTTTCGAATTCTGAAAGAACCCTGTACGATTCGAATGATCGTACTAGACACGTATTCGCGTAATTCGTACTACCGTATTGTACATTTAATTATATCCTATATAATTAAATAAATATATAATTTATTAATTATTTAATTAATTAATTAATATATTTAATTAAATAAATAAATTATATAATTAATTATATAATTAATTAAGAGATAGATATTATATATTTAATTAAAAATACAATATAAAATATACAGAATTTTAAGTTGATTTTAATGGTATAAAAATATTTTTAAAATATTAATAAAAAAATTATCAAAACCCCAAAAAACAAAATCTCAAAATCTGATTTATTATTATATTGTTACAAATCTAAAGACAATAAAAACAAAAGAGATACTTGAACATAAAATTTAGGCTTAAAGTCGATATATCGGCGATTACTAACGTTTGATAACTGTCGGTTCATCTCAGGGTGATGAACACACATATGTGGTAGTAGGGTGACCAGCAACAGTAGGTATATAAACTCGTTGTAGTATTGATGGTGTTCTAGCTAAGAGGGTGTGGGTGGGAACATCCTAATATAGACGCATGCCGCGCCTAGCCCGCGCTAGCGCGCGCGCAGGCGAAATCACGTGACAGGGTCACGTGATAGACAGGGGTGACCCCTGTCACAACAATAACAATCGATAACAAGTTTTCAATGTAATATTTAATTTTTAAATTATTTGATATGTATAAAAACAGGTTTTTATAATTAAACGAAGAAAATTTTGAAAATATATAAAGTTTTATATTAAACGAAGTATTATTGTTTAAATAATGATTAATAATATATTGTTAATTATTTAAAAAGATAATAAAAATTTTATTTAGAAAATAATAAAAAGTTTTTGAACTAATATTAATTTAATTGATTCCTTGTATTTTCTATCTTAACATATGTCACGATGTTATATATAATTATCTAATATATTATATAAGCTATATTAAATCGATAATATTATTTATATATAATTTAAATATACCATTAAATTTTTTTAATTTTACTTTATCGTTCTATATTATTTCGAATATTTAAAGTTGAAATTCAAATATCATATAATATTCTTTTCTTTTTTTCCTTTTTCTTTTCCCTTCTCTTATTCAGTATATTTCAAGACCCTGTTTCGTCCAATAATTTTAAACGACAATCTTTTATTATATAAAAGATTAAATAATAAAATAAAACTTTAAATAATAGAAATAAAACTTTAAATAATAGGGTATAATATTAAACAAAAGCTTAAAATCCCATCTGTTGTTACGTGATTTTATTATATATTCAATATTAAATTAAATATATGTAGAATAATAAATATTATTGTATATATAAACTCCCCTGATTATTCTATATATTTTGATATTATAAAAATTTCAATTAATTGAAATTATATTTTTTGTCGTGTTTGAGTGTTCTTGACTGTATGTCACGCCCCACGTTTCATCTCTCCATCATTATTACAAACAAACAAACAACGCAAACAGTCTCTTAAAATGACAACCATTGAACAACGATTGGAATCCTCAAGCTCAGCTCGGGAGATTCCAGGCGTAGTTCTTTCTCGCTAGCGATTCCACCGGTAAATATTCTCTTCTCTATGTGCCTACCCCGTACAGAATTTCTAACTAACTATAGGAACATTCAAATACGAAACGGCTATCGGGCCAGCAATCCCTCACTCCCAAATTGAGATTCTACTTTCGTACTGGCATCATGCACAGATCTGATACCTTCTATCGCTGGCTTGCGATGCATGGAGCAGGGGGAGGTTGGTCTTGACGATGATCTCTCATATATCTTGATAGAGTTCAAGAATATCCAAATCCTCCAGGGCTTTGAAATAGTAAGTGATGGAAAGGATTCTCCAATCCTCATGCCAGCCGAGAACAACATCACGTTAAAGGAAGGTGCCACGGTTTCTCGAAAAGCCGAAAGTTCAGACTATCCTTAACTCCAAACTCATCTCATTGACGAGAAAACATCTAGAAATTTCCTTACCCATACTTCCGAATTCGGCTTCGATGGTTGGACGCCAGAACTAGTAAAATTTCGCGCCCTCCAAGAAATCAAGTCTGTCCATACCCATCAAACCGACATGCTCAAGTCAATGACTGTCAATCACGCTACCACTTCTATTTGAACCGGGGACTTCTTGGTCATACGGCTAACAGTCTGAAATGGGTGTCAGTCCTTGTTACCCATCTGAATAATGGAAAATCACTTGAAGACTAATCCCAAACCCATGTCCAAGAAAAACGCGTGCAAACGACTGTTCGAAGCCAATTAGATGGATAACTCTAATTCTTCCCTTGGATTTCCTACAAAGACCAATGGGAAAGTTGAATGAACGGATAGAATCGTATATATCATGGAAAAGATTGTTTTGGCGGTCAGGTCTAGCGAGCTCTGCAAGCTCATACCTTGAGGTGCGAACATCTCTTCTTCAGGCCGACGAGGTTTTTACTCGGGAAATCTACCACGCCACAAATGAGATACTATGTGCACCAAGCTCATGTGCGCACAATTCTGCCCAGGAAGATTTGGCAGCTATCCTCTTGGAAGAAAGCTGAATTGGGGATTAGGTGGGTTACTCATCGAAGAAGATATCGAAGGGGTTCACAAGACGCGTCCCTATGTTTGATTTGGACTGGACTGCCCTGCCAAATTTAGCACGGAAGAATAATATTAATAGAGAGCATAGACTAATTTACTTCCATGCTACTAATTGATGTTCCCAGCATTTGAGTCCCCGAAGAGTCATGAAATACCGCAGTTTTGTGAGAGCGAGATGTGGAGAAAGTGCGGAAAATTGAAGAGAACCATGAGTTGATGTTGTCCAAGAGATAATAGTGCGAACTGTGCTCATTGTCTGAGCTATTATACCCTTGAATAACTACCAGTTACTACCTACTTCATCATCTCGTCCAAAATCACTCGTTCTTTTCCTCACGGTCTAAAATATTCCTCCACTAGGTATGAATCGACAATATTCCAACCGCTTTCAAGGGGGCATCAAACTACGTCGTCTCATGGAAAGAAGCCTTTGAAACACATCTTCTAGCGCTTAACAAATTTCGAAGATCATGCATGTCCTTTCACCTACAATAGTCCTATTAGTGAAAGGTAAAATACACATCCGAGTCCCAAAACTCTCATTCATATTCGAACTTTAATGACAATTATCATCACTGTTACATATAGGTAGGTATGATTAGCACCAGACTCGAATCTCGAATGGAAATTATCCATTAAGATGGTATGACATGTCATTTTTCTAGTATTGATCGTCGTGATTCTTATATACATACTTACTGATATAAATCCATATACCAATCTACCTATCTACCTATCTATCCATCTACCTACCTCATAATCTTCACATTCATCTTCACATTCATCTTCACATTCATCTTCACATTCATCTTCACATTCATCTTCACATTCATCTTCACATTCATCTTCACATTCATCTTCACATTCATCTTCACATTCATCTTCACATTCATCTTCACATTCATCTCCACATTCAGACACACCCACCCACCTACCTTCACTTCATCCAAAACCGATCCCTCCAGCTCCCCTATCATATCTTATCGCTAAACAATCACTACCTACCTACATACCTACATACCTACATACCTACATATTTACATACCTACCTATATACCTACCTACATAGCTACCTACATACCTACCTACATACCTACCTACCTACCTACCTACATACATACCTACCTACCTACCTACCTAGTATTCCGAATAATCATTAACCAGCTTAAAGAGATGAATTGTAGACATGCATCTCATGCCATATCATGCCATGAACTACCATTAAGATATCTCAGACCCCTCGCTCACCGCACATTACCGCCAACGGTGTCTCCGCTCATAAACCTCCAACCCCCAACCTCCAACCCCAATTCTCATCATCACGAGACACTCATCTCGCTCGAACCAAGCCTTGCAAGCAAGCAAGCAAGCCGTACAAGCAAGCAAGCAAGAAGTAAAATATGAGTATGCATCCATCAGTCGAGAGGCTTTGCAGGTGTATATTCACAATATATTCACAATATATTTATAAAATATATACAGGCCATCCAGGTGAAGTTTTACGCAAAAGTTAGAATCGAGGTTGCGTGTGTATGGATGATGAAGATATAAATGCAAACATCGGACGGGACGATCGTCTCGAATTATACAATTGGCGAATGTATATCCATCCGGTTGAAATGGGTGGAATGGGTGGAATGGGTGGAATGGGTCTTGGAGGCCGGGCGGGATGTACGGTGAAGAAGACACTGAAGGAAAATCGCGGGCGATGGGGGATTTGGGGATGATCGCCGTTCGGGTTTTATTACATTTTGTCCGTTGAGTGACGATTAGAATGGATGATGTGAAATGTATGAATATATATATGTATATATATATATATATATATATTGGAAAATCTGGAAGATTTAGAAGATCTCCAAAAATCTCTTCAACCTGCTTCTTAAAAATTGAAACCATAAATTTGTGTGTAGAATAAGATAAGTACTGGCAGAAAACCCAATCTAACGTTTCTACTACTTGTAGACAAAGTATTACTCTCATTGATTGCATTCTTATTAAGCTACGCAGATAAAAAGACGAATGAAATCTGGGTAGCATTTAATAAGCCAAGAACGGAAGACTAAACTGTTTCTTGAGTACAGCTCCAACTGTTCCCCGGGGTAAAGAAACAATCAAAAAGGAGAATTAATAGAAAACAATTGAAGATTTTGAGAGGATTTATCCAAAGATACAACTTCATTTCATGTTACTCGAACATGAAGACTTTCCATTACTCCCCTTTCCCCAAAGGACTGATTAGCCAGCTCAATTCCTCTGCTTTCCCGGAACCCACCAACTCTTTCAACCCCCAAGGAGACAAGAAATCATGATCACAATACTCAAACCCAGGAACCACTGTCTCGCTGATCAAAAGCCCTTGGCTATCTGTTCCGCCTTCTTCATCGGGTAACAAGTAGGATGCCTTGTATTTCCCCCCATCTACAATCCATTGTAATTTTTCACCAGCAGCAACATTTTGGCCAACAATGAATGTCTCAATTCTCTTTTCCTCTCCTTCCTCATCAGCGTGTATCAAAACATATCTTCCTCGTCCTCTGTGCAATGTATGGATCGTTCTCCCTTTATTTCGATGGAAGCCGCCTTGAGGGCCATTTGGCGTAAGCAGATAAAAAATGCTACTCGAGGAATTTCGCACAGTGGGATCGAAGCCAGGTCTTTGAGGTGCAAGATCTGAAGTAGAGGATTTGTCGGAGCCAAATGGGGAGGGAATAACGTCTGGGGCTCGGTCTGTTTCTGCGAAGAAACCTCCCTCGATATGCGGGAGAAGGCTGAGTTTTTTGATGACTTCTTGGATTTGTGGAGATGAGTCGGACTCTGGGGATGGGATAAAGCTTGGCTTGGGAGTTTGATAATTTGAATCCATCTTGAAGGGCTGTGAATGCTAGAGGACGAAATATTCTATGCTGCTGGGTGTTAAGAATTCTCTAGAAATGATAAAAGGTTGAGGAATTTGAGGGGGTTCAGGCATGATTCTCCTCTTCCTCATAGGATTGATTACCTAGGTAGCTCCATAAACGAACGATAGGTAGAAGATACCTATGATATGGTAGATACCTAGGTAGGTAGGTAAACAACATGCGGTTAAACATGGCGAACTTGATAAAGCGCACAATGGAAAATCAATAGCAATTCTTACCTACGCAGCCGTTTAATCGATGAAGGACCAGCCAAAGAATACGTAATGGTGCCTCGTAAACTTTGAAGCCAAAGGACAAACCCCTTCGACTTGGTGGTTGCGAATGCACCTACCTTCCCTCTCCCCTCTGTTAAATTATCCTCCTCCCCGGGGGAATCGATCTAACCAGAAATGTATGAATGATCAACAAAGAAAATATTGAAGATTTCCATAGATGGAAATGATAATTTCGCATAAAAGTTTTTACTAGGTAGTTTACCTAGGTAGGTGGATAGGATGAATTTTGATGGTTGATAGAGGTAGGTAGGTGGTAGGTAGGTATATACTCCGTCAACCAATTTGGTCTGCCTTCATCAATATTAAGATTAAGAAGCCGTTAGAAGGGCTATCAATGGAATTACCTAAACAAGATGAAGGGTTGAGATTTAGATAGACTTGTCAGTGTGAGATCCAATGAATGGCCAGAATTGATTCCCCAATACAATATAATATGATAGTATAATAATATAATAATAGGTATAATATAATACATACCTAGGTAATGAATGTCCTCTGTAAAAAGAAGAGGTAGATGATAATTAGGTACCTATAGCCGTTTATTTGATGAATTGATTGATGAATTGATCCATGGATGACATAATTAATTTGTCAAGGCAACAAGGCATTAAAATTTCCATCTCTAACCTCCAGCTTACCTAAGTTTCAATTCCAATAACCCAATTGGAATGGATTGGATTGAAACCCAACCTACCTAAACCTCCCTCCTCCCTCCTCCCTCCTACCTCCTTCGTAACTGACAAACCTAAATCAGGAACTTCACCCGAAGCTCTGACTTTCTTCGTACGTACCCAACCCAACCCGTACTAGGTACTATATCTCTCTCAGACTCAGAGTCTGTCTCTCTGTTCCGTTGTGTTGTGTTGTCTCCTCTCCTTTCTCCAATCTTTTCTCTCTCTTCTAAAGCTTTTTATACCTTCTCATAATTCTATATTTCCCACTCTCCACTCACTCCCTCCCTTGTTCTTTCATCCATTTTAGAACATTTGCTTCAATTCTAAATCCAAACTCAATTGGCAACTTTTCCTCTTAACGATTTTACGACTGGAAACGATATTTACGAGTTCTTGTACATTCATCTGTTTGCCTTTGTATAAAGCTGTAATTATACCGAATACGTACACACTCAATTTGTCGAGATAACTTTCCTTGATCACCCGACTACTTCATTCATTTCCATTTCGATCTTTGTCTTCCCAATACACTTTTTATTTAATACTTACTCTCTTCAACAACCATGTCGGGAATTTTGAGCAAGCGACAGCTTGCGCGGAATGAAATCGCCCTTCAAGAACTTGTAAAATTGCCAGGAAATAATGTTTGCGCCGACTGCCAGGCAAGGAATCCAGGTAAGACTCAAGGTTCCATATGGCCAGAAGATAGACTGATTTATGGAAATAGGATGGGCAAGCTGGAGTGTAAGTCAATATCGATCACCGGCGCAAAATGCATCGAGCGAGGAGCAGTTGACTGTGTTTTTGATATTTACTGACTGCGGGATAGTTGGGAATATTTTTGTGTATGCGTTGCGCGGCCTTACACCGAAAGGTGGGAACACATATCACAAAGGTCAAATCACTAAGTATGGATTCGTGGTCCAAAGAACAGGTGGAAGTAGGTTTAAACCAAATATACTCCGGTACATATCTAATGGTTTCATAGCACATGAAGAAGGTTGGAAATGTCGCGTCGAATCGAATTTACAATCCCCAGAATACTCGACCTCCAATACCTATCGATGCCGACGAAGCAGATTCGGCCATGGAACGATTTATACGGCAGAAATATAGCAATGGACCTCAAGCCCAAAAGCGGAATAATACAGGTAGTACGAGTTCAGATGATCATCCTCCACCACTTCCACCCAAGAATGGGCCCATATTCGGCTTCAGATCGGCTTCTTCGATATTCCCCCTATCCTCCAAAGCGAAAAAAGACAATACAGATGCGCGTGCCGAATATGACGATTATAGCCAACCGCCATCACCACCGAGAAGGAATAAACATTCAAAAATATTTGGAACTCCACTGGACGCAACAGATGATTTGGAGTCGAAGATGGCGAAACTACGAGAATTGGGTTTCAAAGACGAGAAGAGAAATGCAGCAGTGCTCAAGGGTTTGAGTGGAAATTTGGAGAAATCTATTGAAACCCTAGTCCGACTGGGTGAAGGCGGGTCTAGTGCAAGAACGGCATCCTCTATAAACTCTTCTGGGCCGCGGACACCGGCTAGCCCACCAGGTTTATCGTTCGAGCGGCCTCGAGCTACCAGTCCCACGGCGATGTCAACTTCGAATAACCCATTCGATAGACTTGATCATCCAACTTTTCCTCAAGTACAATCTACACATTCTACTGGTTCAATGGCACAAACGCAAAACCAAATGATGGGAGGCAAGACATATCAGAATACTACGAGCACGAATCCGTTCGGATTAATGCCATCGCAGTCACAACTAAACCTTAATCAGGCATTTCAGAACATGTCTGTATCTTCGCAACAACCCCTTTTTCCTCATCATACCGGTGGACTCCCCGGTCCCCAGCCACCGCCAGTGCAACAACTATACCAACAGTCTATGACACCCCCGGTCCCTTCCCTACCACAACACCACTATCCTCCAGTCATATACGAGAATCCAGGACAACAACGTCCATCACAGCAAATTGACAGAAATAACATGAACACCAATCCATTCATGCAACAAGCGTCGCCAGTTGTCAACACAAACCTCCAATCAAACCCTTTTATGCAACAATCGGTGATGAACCAAACGTTGTTCTCAAGTCCAGTCACTCAAACACCTCAACAATACCCACCTAGTAACTATAATACGGGGGGACAAAATCCTCCACAACAGATGAATCCATATTTTACCCAGGCGAATATGCAGCAGCAACAACAGCAGCAGCAACAACAACAACAACAAGGGTTACAATCGCAGCAATATGGTTATCAGCAGCAACCACCAACACAATACCAACAACCTCAGGCGCAAACCCAACAACCCCAATTCGATCAATATCGACAACAAACCTATCCAATGATGACACAGCAGACTGGACGTGTGGTGGATAAACGCAGTATTTTGGATCTTTACAATTATCCTCAGTTAGCGCCTACTCAGATCCAGCAACAGCAACAACCAGAGCCAATTCAACACCAAGCTCCTCAAGCTGTGGAAATGCCACAATCAAATGGGCAAATGTCAGGCGGCAGTAACAACCCCTTCATGTCTAGTGTAGCAGCAGCACCGAATGGGGGAACAAATATGGCGAATGCCTCAGGTAGACAAACCAGTCGCGAGAGTATGATGATAGAATCGGGGAGTTGGCAAAATGGAAGGCATAGTCCGGATGCATGGGGGCAAATTAGTGGGAGGCGGTAAATAGGGACAAAATATTGTAAAGAAAATGAATAATTCTTGGCCTAGGAACGAACAAGTTCACCCAAACCATGGATAACCGCTGCAAAGTATAATTCCTCATCTTTTCCCGAGACCTCACCCGAGACATCATATCATATTATGTGTAATTTGGACCCTAGCACTGCATGTCAGCATATACGGGGCAAGGGGCAACAGTTGGTGATTCTAGACTAATAGTAGCTGGAAGGATGAAGGATCCTTCCGATATGGCGTAAAACGCTAGAAGGCTGGGGAGAGGTGCGCTCTAAGGTTTTTACCCCGCCTTCGCCCCCCGCAATATGCAGACTCCTTCTTGCTTCTAGAAACTTGGTTTTCGTGGCTGTCAACCAATACGGAAGCTTCCCAAACTTCTTTTATTTATACAGGATATTATTATAGTTAAGATAAACCAATCAAGAATTGAACTTTCCGTTACGGTTCGTATTTATCCCAGGGCACGTCATTACCCAGATACGTCCACGTGTATGCAATGTTGGTAGGGACCTAGGTAGGTACCCAAGGTACCTACTAGGTAAAGTAAACAAGTTATCTAATAAATACTTACTAGTCAATGTCAATATCAACGTCGCCGGTTGCACTATTGGATTTCCTCACTCTTACGATCCTTTCTTCCCTGCTATGGATTGAGAATTCATATTTCGATACAAGTAATACAAGGGTTACTCGAGTACAACCTACATATTACGAACTTCAATATGTTGTTCTCCCTTCTTTCGTTCTTCGGAATTCTATGGTTATTCTCTTTGGATACACTCGCTGCAGCAACTGACTTCTCTGTGACTGCTGGACTATCTACTTGGGATCAGAATGATTGGTCTTTGACTACTACTACATACATTCCGGGACAATATCAATCTAGAATGTCACTTGCTAATGGGTACATTGGTGCATCTCTCGCAGCAGCAGGTATGGCTCCCTGTTGGGACATATAATGAATGCACAATACCGGTGCTAATCCATAAATACCTATCGAGCAGGTCCCTTCTTCGAGAAAGATATCAATCAAGCAGATGCAAACGGCACCTCATCTTCTAATGGATGGCCATTGTTCGACGATAGAATATCTTTTTCCACTATTTCCGGATTTTATGATGTAGAGCCTGCAGAAATACCTCCCCAGGGTACCAATTATCCTTGGTTGAATCAGTATGGCTGGGAAAGTTTCATTAGTGGCATTCCACATCCTACGGGCATAATATTTTCCTTCGGATCTAATTTTCTCGATGCTACGGCTAGCAATACCTCAATTACAAATTTTTCTTCTAAGATTTCATTCCAGACTGGTTTGGCAGAATGGAATTATACGTGGTCGCCAACTACGAATTCTGTTTTCAATATCTCTTATGCCGCATTTTTCAGTAGAAAAAGGCCGAATGTTGTGGCCGTTAAAGCTACTATCATTTCATCCACAGATGTGGAAGGGCAAGTCACGGATTTGCTGGATGGTCGAAGTGCCGTTCGATCCACCCTATCATCCAAAGGATTAGATGAAAATGGGACTACCATCTTTTCGGCAGTGCATCCTGATAATCTTCCAGATATTACGGGATTTGTTATTTCTGGCTTCAACTTTTCCAACTGCTACACAAATACTTCATCGAGGGTTCATGCCAGTGGAGCCTATGTAAGCTCTGCAAACGATACAACAATTGGTCAATCTTTCAACATCAAACTAAAAGCTGGAGAGACTGCTGCTTTCTATAAATATGTTGGAATTGCCTCAATAGACAAATTCAAAGATGCCGAAAGTGTAGCTCGAGCAGCTCAAAAGTCAGCACAGGAGTCTGGATGGGACAGCCTTTTAGTGGAACATATTGCAGCTTGGGCCGAAATTTTAACACCAGATTCTGTGGATGACTTTACAGATCCAATGACGGGCGAGTTACCAGAAGATCTCAATGTTCAAGCACTCCACATTGCTTCAGTTGCAAATACCTACTATTTGCTTCAAAATCTACAACCCGATGGCAGTGGACTGAATGACAACAGCATTTCAGTAGGAGGACTATATTCCGATTCATATGCTGGATTGGTATTTTGGGATGCTGATTATTGGATGGCACCTGGTCTCAATTTGGCGTTTCCAGATTGGAGCAAGCAAATCAGTAATTTCCGTATCAAGCAACACAATCAATCATTGGCGAATGCAGCTTTCAACAATTACCCGAATGGAAGCTCGCTTTATTCATGGACTACTGGAAGATACGGAAACTGCACTGGTACAGGGCCTTGCGTAGACTACGAATATCATCTGAACTATGATATTGCATTCAACTTGATACAGGAATACAACATCACGAATAACAAGACTTGGTTCAATAATGGACCTAGGCAGATTATCGAAAGTACTGCCATTATGACAGGACACTTACTGACGTACAACGAAACTACGCAGACATATTGGATATACAATATGACGGATCCAGATGAGTATGCCAACAACAAGGACAACGGAGCATTCACGATAGCTTCTGCTACGTCACTGTTGGAATTGGCAAACGATTTAAGGATTTCTCAAGGTCTGGAGCTCAATGAGACATGGCAACATCAGCGACAAAATATCGAATTTCCATCTGCAGCCTCTAATATCACGTTAGAATATCAAACGATGAATAATAGTGTTGCGGTCAAACAAGCTGACGTCGTTCTCTTGACTTATCCCCTGGATTTTAATCAAAATTATACAGAGACGGATCAATTATTAGACTTGGATTATGTAGGTCTGTTCCTCAATTTTATAGATACTAATTGTACTAATCTGAACCAAAGTATGCAAATAAGCAATCGCCTGATGGACCGGCCATGACCTATTCTATCTTTGCTATCGATGCAAACGCTTTATCTCCATCCGGATGTTCTGCTTATACCTACACTTTAAATGGCTTTATTCCATACCTCCGAGCACCATGGTATCAATTTTCTGAACAAGCCGTGGATGATGTCACATTAAACGGAGGTACAAACCCAGCATTCCCGTTTCTGACGGGCCACGGGGGAGCCAACCAAGTTATACCTTTTGGGTACCTGGGTATTCGAACTGACCAACCCACCCTTTATTTCAATCCTTCACTTCCTCCTCAAATTTCCAACCTCAAAGTTCGCACATTCCACTACGCAGGCGCAACTCTTTCAGCGACCATGAATACCACCCATACAAACATTACCCGTGTTCCCTCCACCAACCTTAATGATCTCTACGGAAACACTACTCTTCCTTTCGTTGTCGGAACTCCCGGCTCCGCCGCCTCAAACACAACATCCTACCATATCGCCATAAACCAAACCCTTACCGTGCCCAACCGTCTCTACTTCCAAAATAAAACCAACCCCGATAATCTTCTTCAATGCCTGCCCGTCACTTCCAATGACGCATATTCCGCCGGCCAATTCCCCGTCGCAGCCATCGATGGGGCAACATCTACCGCCTGGCAACCTTCCAGCAATGAATCCTCTTCTCTTCTCATCAACACCTCCTCCATCTCTCCCGCTCCCATCTCGAGCATATACTTCCACTGGGGTCTTCGACCAGCACTTCGCGCGACGGTGTTTGTTGGCAATGACACGTCGGGAGATGGTCACATGTATGGAAATGAACGGGCGATTCACATGGATGCGATTTCTCCTAGCTTGCCGTATAATTTGACGCACGCGACTAGTAGTAAGGAGAATGTCGTGCCGGTGGTGGGTAATGAAACGACATTGCTGCTTGGGCGGGACGTGTGGAGTGGGACGTATGTCAGGTTGGTTGTGGAGGGGTGTTGGGTGGATGATGGGGTGGGGGCCACGGTGGGAGAGTTTGTGGTTGTTGGTGGTGGTTAGGATTATGATTGGGGGTGCTAGGTAGCTAGGTAGCTAGGTAGGTAGGTGGTTTTAGGACAGACATGATTTTACGAAATTAGATATAA
This sequence comes from Ciborinia camelliae, assembly GCA_025890175.1. Classification (NCBI taxonomy): domain Eukaryota; kingdom Fungi; phylum Ascomycota; class Leotiomycetes; order Helotiales; family Sclerotiniaceae; genus Ciborinia; species Ciborinia camelliae. Next base: position 1,746,167 of record JANPYM010000013.1, read on the forward strand.
TAAAGTATGACCATCATTCCTTTCCTTTCCTTTCCTTTCCCTTCCTTTCTTTGCAGTAATCGGTAATCACTGTACTCCCCCCTTGAGCACCGGAATCAAAACCACAAGTTCTGTTTCTACCCATTTGAACATCTTGGCTTGAATCTACATCCATCTTTATCAAAATACCCAAGTAGGTATTCATGTATAGAATTTACATCAAGTTGAAGTTGAGTGTAAAGGTCTATCTATACCTATGGTAGGTACGATGTACTATATAATTTTTCTTGCGGTATTTATTAATTGTTTAATTTGTCAAGAGGTCAACTTGTCAACTTGTCAAGAGCTCTCCATACCAGGGATTTCTTCGCCACTCCACCCACTCCCTGATTCTATGAAGAAAAACACTCGCGGAATTAGAAAATCATCTTATTTTATCTAGCTTGAAATCAAGATCTTGTAGGTTGGTATGTATGTATATATATGTAGGTAGGTAGATAGGTAGGTAGGTAGGTATTCATCTCGTATAGGTGATCCGAGGTTTGATGTCATTACGTGCCATCTACCTAGCTACCTAGGTCGCTAGCTCGATCAATCAATCTTCTTCATGTCGATCATAGTCTCTAAACGCGTTCCATGCTCACCCGCCCAACCGTTCAGTTCATCATTGTCCCGTGCTTCCTTTTGCGCAAGATCTTCTCGTGGGTATGTATGTATAGGTATCATAACTTGTATGTCACTCGCACTAGATGCTTGTTTTGTATGGATTATCTCACATATATCTTCCCATTATGATGGCACGAATCCTCAGAGGTTTCTTATCATACTCTGATGACAATTCAGACTTATCATGATTTTATTATGGGTGGGTATTTATTATAATTGCCGGTGTATGGAAAGGTTAATCGATAGTCGATATATACTAGTTAGTATACAAATTGATAAGTCTTGTGATGGATTGAACTTCATTGGGTTTTAACTTTTTGTATGGCGATAGCGATAGCGATAGCGATATCGAGGATTTTTAAAATGTTTGGGTCTGCCAGCGAAGGTTTCGAGAACGAAGATGCGGGAGTTGATGTGAAATTGGGGGAATGTGAATGATAGTGGATGTATACAATGGAATTGTTGTGTTTGTGGGATCATGTCGCATTTCTATTAAATCGGATGTGATGGATTTGGAAAGAGGGGGAGAGTCAATGTAGAGTCTGTAGAATCGGCTATACTTGTAATATAGGAAGGACAAGGGGTGGGAGGTTTTCTTGGTAGGTTGTGGGTTGTGAGTTTACTATGATATTTTAATCATTCTAATCATTTTAATCATTTTAATCATTCTAACATTTCAAGGAAGATTAAATATGTATTTACAGATCCCCTAAAAATGTAGAAAGATTGCTCTCTTGCTTCAACTGAAGAAGGTGTGAAGAAGGCGGGAAACGTATTTGATGCTAGATGTACTTTAATTCACTACTTCTTTTATGCAAAAGTCATATTTCCGGTCACATATCCTAGGTACCAAAAAGCCCTCTCAACTCTACCCTGTCGATGATCATCCGAGTTGTCCTTTTTTTTGAAGTCTAAAGGCTGTGAGTTACTTGGATTTTGAGGATACTCGCGAGATTGCACTGTTAATGATCCGCGGAGACACTGCTAAAGCTGCTACTCTCCTGATTCTCCTTGGACAAACATTGAAGAATGAATTTATGTCAATGATCGGCAATGTATTAATGAATAGCATCGGTAATTGTCACTAGAAAGTAATACGATTAATCTTATTATCAATGTGAAAATGGAAAATCATTTGTATGTCATTTGAAAAAGCAAGATGATTTAGTGGCATTGTTTGACTGATGGTCAAATTTTTGTTTTATATTATCTGAATTAAAAAATTGTAATGTTTTCTGCAGAAGATATCGAATATTATCATATCGACCTCCTGTAATCCAGAAACTTCAAATTATATCGATGGCTTGTCTCGTGCATGTTCGGGCATTAGCCCAGCATCTCCATCTAATGACAGGAGGATATATATGACCTCTTTTCAATAGAATTTGCCAGTGATGAAATATATAAGTTCGCCGCTCAGGGCGATATCATTCAGATTGGATACAATAATAGACAAATCGTTGGCTGAGCAGGTATGTTCTGTGGCTTATGACCAGCTCGGTCTTATCCACTGGCAAATTTCAACCTGGATTTCTACCAAGACTAATATCAATGCAGGAAGACATCATTCAAAACATTTTGGATGAGCTGCAAGTCCTTATCCACATCAACCTTCCAGGTGCTGACTGCAATTCTGCACGCTGGTTTCCCTTCCCATTTTGTCCCCGACACATATAATTTCCTCGTAGTATTGATTCTTTTCACCAATTCATCGTTGATGCTATCGTCATTGGCTCTGAAGATGACAATTATATGCGTATGTTCAATCACACTTTCATTGTCCAATTTGCCTTTCGCAAGGAGTTCGTATCCAGCATGTGCATCCAAAAATCTGGAAATTCCTCTCGCTAATCTGACTTGGCGAGCAAACATCTGACACAATCCTTCGCGGCCATAAGCTAGTAGCACAGCGTAGACTGGGAGAGCTCGGAAACGGCGCGAGTTTTCGAGGCCAATATTGAGGGGTGATGGAATACTTGATGGCCCGGATGAGAGATAGGCCGCATTTGGGTTCTGGAACACTGATGATAGAGTTGTTGCTGATCTAGTGAAGAAAAAGCCACAGTCATATGGCTTATTTTGAAAGTAGTAAGTACGGCCCAAGTTATCATCTGAAGTGAGTGAGAAAAAATATAAATCATACCACATTAAGCATTTTATGACCATCGGCTGTGATCGAATCTGCTAGCTCAATGCCTGCCGATACACTTCTCAGAGATGCAAATTCAGAGGTGTCCGGAAGGCTTTGAGCGAAAATTCCGAAAGCTAACGACGTGTCAATTTTATACACGAAAAATGACCAGAATCATTTTTTCACCTACCTCCATCAACATGTAGCCAAGCGCCGTACCGGTCGCAAAGTTCACGTACCTTCTCCATTTCGTCTCTTCCATCCGTCGCAAACCTTCCAGTATTCACTTCCCCTGCACTTAATGAAACAATACTAACTACACCATCGTTTTCCCTGGCCAACTCTTGTTCCAAGACACTCAAATCGATCTTCCATGGCTCGGATGAACCAATCCCAATATCCCTAACACAAGCACGACCAAGCCCGACAATACTAGCAGCTTTGTATATAGAACTATGAGCCATAGATGTCAAAATTTGAACCTCCTTAACTCCAGCTTTGGTACAGGCCAAGAGTAACCCCAATTCACCAACTCCTCTACTCTCTCCCGCCTTTTCAAGCCGCCGAGAGATCACTGCTTCTCGTCCACAAGCCAATCCAAGAATGTTGGCACCGGTAGCACCGGTAGAAATTGTTGACTCCCAGCCCTCACCCAGATTCAACAGATCTGTGAGCATTGCCAGAGCTTTAGCCTCGAGAATAGTGCTGATGCTTTGATCTGGTAAATGCACTTGTACGTTTTGATCGAAAGCAGTGACGATATTGTCCGCAAGTTCTGCTATTGGGAAGACTCCACCAGTGACGAATCCATAATAGTTAGAGGATGTTTTGGGCCCATTGAAGCCAGGCGTTATGTCCGAGAGGAGGTGTGCCGCTGTGGCTTCTTCTCCGAGCCCTATGGCCGGGAGATTTGTGGCAAGGGACCTAGTGGCATGTGTGATAGCATTGGGTGATGGTAAGGTATCGTTCGAGGAAGATTCAAGGAGTGTACGAAGTTTATTGTAGGATGATGTAACTGAGAATGACATGATGAAATCACAGATAAATGGGAGAAGGGGGAGTGAAAAAGTGGGATTTCGCGTCGAAAGTTATATCACATTACACAACTAAATAAGTGAAGTCCTGCTGTGAAGCTCATATAGTCACTTTAGTGGTGCTTACACCCTCAATCATATTCAATCTTATGACTTCGTCGTTATTTTGATACCTGTTAACTCGATTGATAGGAAACTCTTTCCTGAGCTACTTTTGTGGTGGGGTAATTGTGATACGTTTCACCGCCACATGGTGCGCCACACAAGCACGAAACTCCTCAATGTTGATTCCGACCCAATCCAAGTCCCGAGAGCACATCCGTCACGGGAGGGGATATCCTTTGTGCGTAGTGAGGAAAGTTACCTCTGACTCGTCGGGCTCTTTTCATCTACCGATGCACATACCGGTAGTGTACTCTTGCTGTCCATCGTTGCTGAGGTCACTTGGGAATTGATGCATACGCAAGAAGGTGGTGGTAATAGAAAATCAAGGAACACGACTGGTTGTACAAATTTGTTTGTATGACCAGTAGTATATTGAGCTCGGTTCCCATTGCCATGTCACTGGGTGACGGATATCCCTACCGGGTTCACAAATAAAGCTCTGTTTAGCCAAAGCGGATATTTGCATGATCATTAAACAGAATGGATGCTCATTGTTGGGAATAACGCCCCTATTTGATACCATACATATATTTCTGTCATTGTTGCGCATTTGAAATGCCCGGAGAGCTTTACTACATGTTACAGCTCCAACAATTTGTTGGTCCAGCCTGAATGCATTCACCCGCAGCTGGCACGAGTCCCGTCCGCCAAGTTGCAGCTCCAAACAAGGTGCCAACCAGTAGGCTGGGCTCCCATGCATCTGGCTAACGCGTCCCAACATATGAGTTCCGAAGGTTGAATCCACTCTCGGCATTGAGTCAGACCACTATGGCGGAATTTGGATTCGCGAATGAGATATATGCAATCGCAGTACGAGACTACAACCATGGATATCATGGTTCTCTCGAGTTAGTGGGAGATTCGATGTGCTATCTTTATATTGGCTTGGCTTTGGCCTATCAAATCTGCAAAAGTGTGAACATTAAGTGTGGGAAATTACAAACAGCAGCGGCAATGCGAACTTACAATCGGCTACGGTAGTCATGCCTACCCGCATGAGAAGCAAGCACCTGTCCACCATAAAAAATATCCACAATATTTCTGGTCGCGATAATGTACGAACCAAATGTATTTTAGAACCCGAAGATTTGGGACTCTTCCTTTCGGATCTTTCAAGAACTGACCTTTTAGTCACGCAAGAATATGTCGAAGTTTCAGGAACCTGGGGAATGTACTCGCTCTTCAAAAGCAAATTGTTTACAACATGATGAGGAGATTGAGACACAGTTGGGTTGTAGATCCTCAGATGCAAATCCTGATGCAGATACCCGCCGTGAGCCCGAAGAACAATCGCCGGTAACTCCTGAGTCAAATGATAGGTTAGTATCGGCCTCTTCGCTGCAATAACTCTGAGAAGGCTTATTTAGCATCCAGATCATCGTCAAAATCCTTGACAAGCAGTGTTGTGGACTTTCCTGAAGAAAATGGTAGAACATATCATGGCTACCGCCCAGGAAGTACTGATGTCCAATTTGACTTGCTTCACCATCAACTGACCGAAATTCTAGCATACCATTTTCCCAATGATGTCAATGAACAGGACAGACTCGAAGCACAATTCGACATGCTAAAATGTGCTTTCTCGGGCCGCAACTACTTTGCACCTCTTGCCAATCCCCTTTTCATTCTTGATGTGGGCTGTGGCACAGGACAATGGGCAATTGAAATGGGCGATGCCTTTCCAAAAGCAGAAGTACAGGCCACTGACCTCTCTCCAATCCAACCCCTATCCGTACCAGAAAACGTTCACTTCTATATCGACGATGCTAGCGATGACGATTGGATACTTCCACCTAATCACTTTGATTACATCCATACTCGAGTTTTATTAGGATGCTTCACAGACTTCGATACCGTTATCAAGAGAGGTTTCCATTACACGAAGCCAGGAGGCTATATGGAGAGTCAAGAGATCATGTTCACGCCGTACTGTGACGATGAATCGATTCCCGAAAGCTGGCCATTCTTGGAATGGGTGGGATACGTCAACAAAGCAGCGATGAAAGCCGGCAGGTCGATGAACATTGCCAGTAATCTCAAAACTTGGTATGAAGCAGCAGGATTCGTGGATGTGCAAGAAAAGATCTACAAATTACCTGTCAATCCTTGGTCAGAAGACAAACATTTACAGAAGCTTGGGGAAATGTCGGAAGAAAATTGGCTTGCATGCTTATCAAGCTTCAGTATGGCTTTGTTTTCTCGAATTCTGGGTTGGAAACAAGAGCAAATTGAGGTTAGCTTCTCATTCGTTGAATGGGTTTTACATTTACTTGACTGATACAAATGAACAACAGGTTTATCTGGTGAATGTCCGAAAATCCATACCGAATCGAAGCATTCACGCTTATCACAAAATATATGTTGTATGGGGGAGGAAACCAGAACAGAAGAAGATCTTGTCCAGCAGTACCATTGGAGAGACACCTTCCGAAATTAACCCGGTCCAGCCTGAACCTACGAAAAGCGTCTCGTAACAGTTTTGCAATGTTTGGGTCAGATATACTACATCTCTTTTTGGGGTCGCAAGTTCTTAAACGCAGGCCACTCAAATCATTTACAAGATATGGCATTACATTATTATGGCTAAGAGAAAGCCAAGAGTCTCTTGCAATCCAACTTCAAAAATGATACTTGATTCTCTCGTTTGCATGAGCAAGACATGAGTGCATATGAATTTTATCGATATATATCTTTACCAACAATGAAGCCATCTAGAAAAGGTTCTCTTAGATCACAGTGTCATTTTCAGTCTATGACAGACTTGATCGTCAGTAGGCCTTATGTACCAGTAGGTAGGTATGCATAGTTCTTCAAGTCGCCCCTCCAATTTTGAATTGATCTCCTATCTCACCCTACTTTTGGTAATCTTTAAGTCTTGATATCTCTTTCCTCTTTTCTCTTTGTCCTTTATATCACACATATTGCTTAACTTCCTCTGATAGCGGAAATACTAGGATCCTGAATGCTAGCTCCTAATTTTATGTAGCTTCAGATAATTTGGTCTTTGAAGTACATCCAGGTCTCACTTTTTTGGTATATAATTGAACATAAAACCGACATTGGTCAAAGTTGATTCACGATTCTATCCAGTGTGCTACTCAGCTAATCTTGGATATCAAGATGACATCAGTTAGATATTTTGAGATAATAGTACGCGTAATTTTGAGTATTTGAATTTCGAGGTACGCACAACCTTTATAATTTTAAAATCGATTAAGATATCAACCAGAGTTAACCAATCGAGAACCTCAATCGTTTCAGACAATCTCAAGAATATAGTCAATTGAAATTTTCTTTTTATATTGGACGATAAATTCTCTTCTATAAGTTGAGCTGAATAACATTCGTTTTCTTGCGGATGAAGTGATGTCTTGGTTTGAAAAATGACGTTCCAGATCTGCCAGTATATATCTGAAACCAGCACAGAGAAGTCTCATTACATACTGGCCACAGCTCAAACTATCATGATATTGATTGAGGTTCACGAGATATGCGAGAAGTAGAAATGTTTCATTATATAAGAACGAAGCAAGTAATTTTAAAGCCGAGCCCTGATGTCTTTCAAGTACTTGAAGTTCACACCGTCCACCACCATGATAAATGCAAAATTCAGAACCCCCTTTTTTCTTACGCTGGGTTGCCTTATCATATATGTAACCAATGATGAAATCATCACGATTTTTGCGAACTATTCACAGCTTGTTGGTCCATCTCAATATCTCGTTCAGCAGTTTGTTCATCGCCTTTCTTCATTCTAAACGAACCCTGACTCAACGCCACCAGCGTCGTAGCCCCAGACATTGCGATAGACAATGCAAAGGCCATGTGAATACCTCTCATATAAGCTGCCACAATTCCTGGTAATTCAGTCGGAGAAAATGTCGTTTGGATTTCAGATACGCCTGTGTTGAATATAGAGGAGGGACTGAGAGACGGGTTTTTATGGGGAAGAATATTGAGGATTTCATTTTGAAAGAGTGATTGCGCAGCTGAAACGATGAGTGCACTTTCAAGTCATTGGAAAACTAAGTGTATCAATGCTGGTCAGTCTCCAAAACGCTTTGCGGATTCTGATTCCACGGGAATACATACACCAGAGCATGGATGTGGCCCTAGGTATCTCATCTGGCTTGACAATATTTTGAACGGCAATGATGTACACATTGAAACAGAGCCCTAGACCTATACCGGCAAGAGATTGGTAGCCAATCCATACACTGGAAGAGGAGTTAGGGTCATCAATAACCCGCAGGAAATGGTTGTGAGTATTCCCTCGACGATCAGGAATGGATTGATGACGCCTATCTCGCCGACACTGATACCAGTTATTATCTGCACCAAGGCTATCATTTGTTAGTGAATCTCTTGTGCATAAATATTTTCACTCACTCAGGCCCAAAATCAATGGAAGGGTTCGTATTCCTGATTCAGTGGCGTCAGTTCCACGAATGGCTTGGAAATAAATCGACAGGTAGTAGAGAAGAATATAGAAACTTCCAGCAATTCTGCAAAGTACGAACAGAATCAGCTTTAATGAAAATTGGAAGAGGGATGCATACTAAGAAAAAGCAGAAGGCACAACCCTTTTCTATGGTTGGATTTCTGAAAATACTCCGTAGTAGCAAAGCTCTCTCGCCTTGATACCACTCAATGATGGCAAACACAGCGAGAAACAACACGAAATCGACAAGTGTTCCAACCACGTCGGAATTACTCCAACTTTTAAGAGCGCTACCCCATTGCAAAGCTAGAATGTAGCATACGATGGAGGCAGTGATGAAGAGAAATCCCGGTATATCCATTTGCAAGAGCTTCTCCTTCAATGATGCCTGAGCAGGCTTCACTGCATCTTGCACTCTGAAGAAGAAGAGTATAGAAGCTGCAGTGAGTGCTCCGTATGGAAGATTTATGTAGAAACTAGCAAGGATTAGTATGAGGTTTCCAAAGAGTTCTTCAATGTAATTCAACTGACCACCAACGCCACGATACACGGTCTGTGAGAGCCCCGCCAATTAATGGGCCAATCACTGAAGTAACTGCATATGCAGAGCCCATGATATAAGATCCGCTGAAAGTTCCAGCAACACCTAGTCCGGTCACAGCTCGTCCGACGATCAAAGTTGTGCTATTCTGAGCGACGCCTGACACAATCAGTGGAAGATAAATCTCTTAACAATATGAGAGGTGTATAACTCACCACATATCAAGCTTCCGAGTTCAAATACAGCTATACTGATTAAATACACCGTCTTTATCGAAAAATATTTAAAAGCCTTGCCCCATAACGACTGACCTGCTTCAACCGTCAGAAATAGGGCGGAAGCGTACCATCCGACATCGTTAAGGCTGTGTAACTCGTCTGTGATATGAGGAATGGCTGTTGCAATGATTTTCTGGATCCAGAGAATCAGTAGTTGCGGTCTCCAATAGGTACGGCGTGGGAACTATTTCTCAATACCAAATCTAATGAGGCCTGTCTCTCTCTGTTAGCCTTTCTTCTTCAATACTTAATCTCATGGAAAAAGTGACATACCAGAAACATGCTCATAACGATCGCCATTCCTACCGCTCCATATCGCCAGCCACTCAAATAAATGATACCTGGGGGAATCCCGAAGTCACCATCATTTTGGATCTTGGACGAATCTTCGTTATTTATCGGTGAATCCATTATGCTTTTCAACGTAGGCGAACAAAACGACGAGGTAAAAATGAATCCGAACTTTAATTAAGCAGTAGGTAGACCTAAATAAATGAAAAGAAGTGACAATATCAGGAGATTCCTTCCGCCGGTCTTCGGGCTTAGTAGTCCTTGTAAGGCACAGTATGCATCCGTATGGCGCGGCATGGTCTTCATGGGTTTCCATATAACTAGGATGACGATGGGTAGATCCGTTTTCTCACGCCCTCTATGTTATGCAGCCAATTATTAACGAGGATCACTTGGAACATGCCAAGTTGCAATTGACAGACAATTGGTATTTGATATATTGGATTTTGATTGGTAGCTTGGGTGGGTTCACCCATATGCATATCCTACCACAGTCGGTCGGTTGACTCACCTGATCAGGCGATCCCCGCCCCTTTCTTTCGTCTCCAGGTGGTCGGTACTCGCTAATCCATCAAGAAATTGAAACATCCACTTTCATCTGATAATGCCGTCCTTGATCTCCTTCATGTCAGATTATCGGCAGTGCTTCCAAATCACAGTGCTTTCAAATCACAGTGCACTGAAGGATATCCGGAAGTCCGTCATCAGGTGGGCTGGAACCAAGAATTCAAGCGTTCGATGACTACAAGATAGCGAGTCCATGAACTTTGAAAAAACGACGCCCAAACTAATTTTTGAATAGTTGGCCAATGGCTACATTGCCGATTCTAAGCATTTGTAGAGATTTGTATATGAATTCCAAGTCATTACTTCTCCGATACGAGGTTGACAAAATCAGAATTCTCTGTAGGTCGTCTTTAAAAAGAGGAGCGGGTGCTTCTGGATGCTAGAACTGTGAACGACACACGTGCGGCACAATGGACTGCCAACAATTTGATTCATAAAAGATTCCCCATTGAATGAATTTTCAATTCCATTTTGGATAAAGAATGATATTGTTTTAGTTGAGTTCGAACATCAAAATTTGGAAACCTGAAGGTGCTATTGCATTCACAATGTCTGAGTCAAATTAGAAATTGTTTTTGTTGTCAAGGTCCAAGTCTGACTTGAATAACAACCATTATAACACCAATAAGACATCAATATCACCAAATGTCGATTGTAAAAAGAATTAAAACAGATACTCTATACCTCAATCTATACTATGGATAAATCTAGAATTATTCGTCCTTTAAGATTGTCTTTCAGCCAATATTCAGCAATAAAGGCCTTGGAAAGTGTCGCAGAAAATGTCACAGAAATATGTACCATGTTTGTTATATTCCAAAGAACTTCTGAGACCGCCCTGTATTGTCTAATTTGGGGTCTTGTTTTAATTCATAATTGACTAGGTCAATATCATTCGGGTAGTGTTTCTGCTTGGACCAAGTCAAGAGTAACAATGTTGTCGAAGTATCCAGAACCAGAGAGTGCAAACTGTTCGGTATATAAGAGAAGAAAGTTTTCTTCTCCATCTCCCAAATAATCCAACATTCACTTTATCTTCAGTGGGAATCTGTGATAGACCATTGCCTTTCTTAATTCTGTCGTTTTTATCTATCTTTTGTCTCGAGATTTGATTTATTACATATTAGTAGGATTTTTGCCTAGTAATTGACACATCATCGGGGACTCGAACTATGCAGGCGCAGGACGTCGAGGTTGGATGCATTCTGTGCCTTCCCATTGAAAGCTACAATGTGGATTTGAAATGTATGTGGTCAACTGTCCCATCCCACCCTTGTCACAAAAAATGCGTCTTAGGGAAAGGCGGACACGGACATCCTGTGGTAGTTATTGGTAAACATGGAGATCTCTATAGCAAAGATCCGGAAAAAATAGAGCTTTCTTTCGTTCAGGTGAGATTGACATTCTCTAATTTGGTGTTACAGTTTCCTAACGTATAGTGATTCTAGATGACCCATACACCATGGCAGAATGACTCTTCCTCAGGGCCCTCGGTGCATTCTCCATATGGACATTATGGCCGTGATAAGCTCACTCATTGCCCACAATTCCCCGAGCATTTGCGTTCCAGATACTGGTTTAGACATACCGAATATCTCAAAAACGGGCCTGGAAACTTTAGACTCCCTCATGTGTTCTTCCTCCCACTCTCGAAGTTCGTACCAATGAGACTTGGAATGGAACTTGAAATGGGAATTGATCAGCAAGCTAAAGCTTATAGCTCCCGATTAGATGAGGGATCCTATCTTAGGTTGATGCAGCGACTCAATCTGGAACCAAAACATTATGTTGCTGACGGATACTGGGATAGTTTCGGGCGACCCTCTACTCCTCCTAGTGATGGCTCAGTGGTTAATACTGCCAATTCCAGCGAAGATACATCGAGCCATCCTCGCGGTCATCAAATAGCAAGGATTGAATTCACGAATTGGGTTTTGAATCCAGCACCCCCCGGTATGAGACCTCGCCCTTAAACACTCGTTGATATAGCTTAGAACGAATATATCCGATAGGAAATGGAGTAGCTACTGGTACCCCTTATTACTCCCCCGACTCGGACCCCATCGATGATGTCAAGTTTTTGTTTAACTGAATTTACCGATTGACACCTGCTTCGAGTGCCACTATTACCAAATTAGATGCAGTTCAAGATTATATAAATACCGGCTAGATGTTAAGGATGTTGTTCCATATTCAAATTTTGACACGGGGGAGGAGGGGAGGCTCAACGTTATCATGATGAGAAGTGTGTATTCGCTCGAATTACGAAACCATTTATGAAGATTGCGATAGATTGCGATAGATTGCGTTGCTTTTATTACTTTTGGTTGTTTGCGATTTGGAGCAGTTTTTGTATGTAATATCAATTCGAGAGGTCTCAAATTATTTTGCTTTAAACTAGGGGATCTGAACCTAATCATAGTTTTCAACTTTTGCAGAGTTTTCGATTCACATGTAGACTGGCATCCAAACCGGCGAAAATAATGTGCCAACTGTGAAACTGTCGCAAGATTCAACATTATATACACCAGAAGAACATGTTACGCATAGAAATATTATGATAGTATTTGATGACCCAGTAGCTAATAGAGAAGGATTAGAAAATATTACCGATTCATTTCCAGGCCCATCACACTGACGAAACCAGGTCACCGGGACTGAGATCTCATCCAATGTTTCAAAGTCTCCATCGCCCCAACTATTAAGTCTTGCGCCCTGTGCTCAAGTAGATTCATAAAAGCCTTCAATATATTGAATCTGCATCATGTCCCCAAAACAAACAAAGTACACATCATTTACTCTGGAATTAAGCGCACCTCAAACCCCAGATCAACACTACAAAACAATTAATTTGCATCGTGATCTATCTCCCCTCGGCCGCTTCCTATTCCCATTCCCCAACTCCAGTGTCTCGTCTCGTCTCCAGCCCCTGCGGCACCCTCTCGAAATTCTGGTCATCATCTAAATACACATTCATATTATCTCTTGCGGGCCTCGGTAGACTTTGAAGAGATTGCTGGGTGAGCTGCACAGGCTGCATGGGTTGATATTGTACATGAGCTTGCTCTTGGTACTGGATGTATTGCGGATTCGAAGTAGGTTGCGGATTCGAAGTAGGTTGCGGATTCGAAGTAGGTTGCGGATTCAAAGTAGGTTGCGGATTCGTGTAGGTAACTTGTTGGTGACTTGTCTGGTAGGGGGTGATTTGGTAAACTGGTTGTCGTGTTTGAGGCTGCGTATATTGGACTTGAGTATATGCACCTTGTTGATACTGTTGTCCTTGGTAGTTGGTTTGTTGATATGTAGGTTCCTGGTTGTGGGCTTGTGGTTGTTGGTACTGAGTGTACTGGGGTTGGTATTGAGTGTACTGGGGTTGGTACTGGGGTTGGTACTGGGGTTGGTACTGGGGTTGCTGACCAGAACTACCGTACGAATTTGACCTATGTATTTATGAGCTATACATCGTTTCAGTGAAAAGTCTCGGACTCACTGGTATGTGGAATTGTTGCTAGACATTGTGAAATAGGTACAACAGATGTGGATGTATAGTAGTCGGACACGACAGTTTTAATCTCAGATCTTTCAAATTGTTCGCCAAATGTTTTGGTTGCTTGAGAAGAAGGATAAACCACTGGCACCGACTTCATCTTTATATGTAAATTTGGTATATCGTGTTTTCCTTTCCTTAAAGTCTTCCTTTCGGGGCATGCTTTCCTTTCCCAGATGACTACCTGCAAGAGAAAAGCTACTCCAGGAATCATCATTTACCTTTGTGACTCACGTAGTCCTGTACTGTGTTTGAGGTTGGATTAATAAATTGCAGTTAGCTCGCTTATTTAAGGAGGTTGGCCACAGTATATTTCCCCAGACCTCTTATCTCAACCTGTCATGTATTCCTTGCAAATTTCGATGCAATATTTTTACCCTTTCAGACACAAAACTCGATACAGACTGTTTTAAAAATTTTCATGCAAAATTTCCATACTATTTCATTACGGCGCTAAGAAAGTAAGGACTGCATTGAAATCCTGTACTGGACGCATGTTGAAGTGCCTCAAAACCACAAAAATCAATTTATTGATAGTAGAGATTTCCCGGCCTCACTAATATAATGTTACATTACTATTAGTCGCAGGACTAGTAGGGGTTGACCCAATCTCCCGGTAACTTTTATGTCATGTGAAGGACTTATTCTGGACTGTATTTTGACCCGCGTTCATTTGGCAGGAACCATTACTGTCAGATTAGCGCTGTTTTGATGCTCTTTCCACAATTTGGAATGAATTTGGGGTATTAAATATCAAGTGGGTTGGGAATAATATGTCAAGCAGTCTGGAGAGTATGGGGAATCGAAGAGAATGACAGCAGAATAAATTATTCGTATCTTTATTTACCTAGAATTCAATACCAAGCATCTACATAGTTAATTGGCGGGACTAATTGACAGGACTTTAGGTTCAATCATCGTTGATTTGGATCAACTGCCAATGTTTATTACCAATTACTGAGTCGGGAGTTAAGTCAACTATGCGCTGTTAGGGATCAATATGGCAGATGCGATTATATGGTCTATATAGCCTCAGGATCGTGCACCTAATTGTAAATCAACCCTTCCACACCGACAAGAATCCTCCCCGCGCATTGATATTCGGATGAAAGGAAATTTTGTAACTCAATCTCTGAACACCAGACAACCAAAGCTATCATTCTCTGACTTTGTTTTCTTCTGTAGCCATTACAAGTAATATACAGATAAAAACAACTTTGCTGTCACACCACAATATGAAACTATAATTAAAACCAGCTTTACACGGTTGAATTTCAATTAATGGCCCTTTGAGAGAACTACTACAGTTTTGTCCTTCCCCATTCCCCTCTTTTCTCACTTGCCTTGAAGGTGCTCTCTCTTGGGTTAGTTACTCTGGTTATGAAGGATAAGTAACGAAAATAATGGTGCCTACTATAGAAGATACCTTTAGTTCTCAGGTCCGGGCCCAGAAGTCACGACGAAGCATTAATACGCACTCAGGGTGGAAACGAATGCTTAAATCGGTGTAGAGAGAGCAGTTTCTCTAGAAACCTGTAGTATTGAGATTGCCTAACCTCGAATTCTCAGATTGATATTAGACCACGAAGACATACCTTCCGACAGAAGGAATATAGCAAAATGATGTGTTCTACATACGGATTAAAATTGAACTTTCATGATATATCATCTAAAGAAATGGAGGGGGTATATCTTTTTTACCTGACACATTTACATGGAACAATCAAGATATCTCAGCTCAACAATACAACTAGCATAGTTTCAATATTCGGATCGGGTAATAATTGTATGCCTATATCATTAAGAAGGTGAAAGATACCTATCGAAAGCGGGTGAAATGGAGTGTAGGAGACGGGACGGAGAGGAAAGTGTCTGGGGAGATCTGGAAAACGAAAATAATTGTGAGATGCGTTGCATAATTACGGTCCAATTGAGTATCAGAAACCCATTAAGTACATGACTCTCAGGCAGGCAGGCTCCAGACCACCATCAGGGCCAGGACTACGACGGGGAACATTGGGCAAAGAATGCAGGACTTTGTCGTAAGAGAGTAAAAGGACATTGCTGTCGATAAGCAAAGAAAGGTGTGATGAGGGATTAGATATTCGATAGGCCACACCTCCCATTATTGGAAGCAAGAGATGAAAAGTCAATTTTATGTTAGAATGTACATACTATCCATGTTGATTGTCCTGGGAAAAAGGTGGAATCTTCTTGTTTCGAAGTAACTCTCAAGGGCAAAATATTCCTGCAAAATGGTGATTTCAATCTGTGGAGGAGGCATCGTAAAGAATGCAAACACAGGCTAAGTGGATTATCTGAGGCTTAACTAGATGCCCATTCCCTCGCAATGAAAAGAATTTGGTAATGACTCGTACTTTAGAATGTTTTTTAAATCTAGTAGCGAGGGTAAACCTGTTAATATAGTTCAATTGAGGCGTGTTTGTGAAGATTTTAATGCCCCCAAATCTTTGAATCCATCGTGGCTATACAAATCCTCAATCTTTGACGTTTAACGTAATATGTACGCATTCAGAAACCACTAAACTTGATTTGGGGCTGAAATATAGTTCATATCGCGAGAGACGACAAATATGCTTTAGGTAGCTTTGCATCTTGCAGAAACTCGGGTTTTCCGGGGGCATTTTCTATCTGCAGGACCTCTCGGAGTACCTTTCAGTATTCATAAACCATGCAGTACAAGACTGTGGATAGGAATAAACAGGACTCTCAAGGACTGGGGAAATGGTAGCTCAAACAATGAGGATGCGGTCCTCAAGTCCTGTTTCGTCCTTCGTTCGGACAAGATATATCAAATCACTGCGACCCCGCTATGCTATTGGTGTATTTCTCCCCCTGCTTTATGACGCTGCACATAAACTAACCTGAACTTCTGAAGCATCTAGGTTTTTCCAAATGCACCATTAACGAGAGAACTACTGCACTCTTCTGATTAAATAATGACATTCAGACCTGGTATTTCTAAATCTATTTGTGAACAGCTGTATTCCTGCAATCCGTAAGAATCATTCCAGAGGAGCTTCGATATATTGATATGAATTATTGGAATCATTGGAGTATTAGTTGAAATGTCAGAAATGATTTGAATTTTAAATAGTTTAAATAATTGAGAATATAATTTGTAGCATTTGTGAAATTAGTTGTATATATTGTAGTAATGCATTTTTTGGCCTAATCGAAAGAATCAAAGTAGGAACAAGGAGTCTAGTATCTTGGAGTCTCGGTATTACTAGAGGAATTGGACATTGAGACTCGGAGGGCCGAGTCTGAATATTTGATTATCAAACCGGAATTGCAACATTAAAGAGCATTACAAGATATTCAAGTAGATTTCAAGTTCGGTGTGAGATTTGTAATGTATATTGCGTGCCAATTGATTTGAAAAGGTATTATGTTGATCGATTAGACCAGCCAATTGAACAGAAACCCCGATTAGATGATAAAGTAAAAGAGGAAAGAAGTTCTCATTGCCCAATAGCATTGAGAAGAATGAAAGAAAAATACAGCACCGTCCCTTCAGGCTATCTCAAAATGAGATTCTCGATAAACTATCCGGACCTGCCTTCAAAGGCGACAGTGCCATTCGTTGACAAAATGATAGAAGCACCAGCACTTCCATCACTGGCTACCAGACAATGAACCTCGCAATAAGTCGAAATGAAACCAGTGCATTTCCTATCCGAGGAGATGAGGAGAAATATTCTCAGGATTTAGTCTTATATCGGTTATGTTTGTCCACTCCTGTTGCGTTTGAGATTTTACTGCCGTGACTGGTCCCTAATTTCTTAACCTTTTCCGCCCCCGAATCTCGTCGGTTTCTTTTTTTTCTGACGATTATGACCTCATGTTTATTTTCTTGATGGGCCTTGAGGTTTCCTATCCTAGTGAATGTTACTTTGCAGTTGTTTATATCGCAAGTTAGTCGATACTGTAGTAGATGCTTTTCTTTTATATGTCGTTTTAAATTGCCTTGTTTCCATTGATATTTTCCGCTTGGCTTATAACTACAGCCTGGATAGGGGCACTCTGGTGATTTTTGTTTGCTTTCGAAATTTGGCGACGAGACCTCGTGAGCGGGTGTTGTTGCCAATTCTTCTACGGACCATTGATCATCCTGAAGTGTTCTTAAAAATAAGTCCAAATCGAGATCTCTGCAAAGGCTAGTCAGCGTTGAGTTTTACTAAGAAGATTTGAGCAGCCTACCCTATAACGTCCACAGACCGTGCTTCAAAGCAACTATAGTCAGCTCCTTCGGCATGCTTGGACTCGGAAGGGCTTCGTTGATGGTCAAGGAAACATGAAGCTTGCAGGTACTGCATTTGAAATTGAAATCCAATCTCATGATGAGCAGCTGAATGGCCCGGTATTTGCGCATCTTCGCAGTAAAATGGAGGGTCAAAATCTGGCTGTTCGCTTAGCGAATAGGAACTTTCTGGGCTAGATATTGAATTATGGCGGGATTCAAGAGCTGCGGGATTCCGCGATGAGTCGATTGAAATCGAACTACAGCTGGTATTGGTAGTGCAAGTATCCGGTGGCGAAATTTCTGGCGACTTTGCGGAGAGTCCCTCTTGGGGTTGAATGTAACCGTACTGATGTAAATCCGTCTGGATAGGAGGACACACGGAGTGACGCAGCTTGGGTGACCTACTAGGAGACAGTCCGGATGAGGGATACATTTGTCCCATCGGGTTTTGTCCCATCGGGTTTTGTCTGTTATCCATTGTGCCGAAAACTTTGAACGCCATAGAAGTATTGAAGTCTGAATTATGGCAGGAACGATGGCCGCCAGTATTAAAGATTTGGTCTTGCATTTCAGTATTACATGACATTTCGGGACCAATTGGTCCACCATATTGACATGCGAGTTCTTTAATGGATGCCGAATCGGCTTCTGAAATGTCAAGAATGGCAGGAAACCCTTGGAATGTGGAACTTTGAGATACGATGTCGTCTAAAGTAGGCGATGGTCGGTCCCAACCATTGAAGCACGAGTAATTGACACTGCTATTTGGAAGCTCGTGGAATATACTATCTCCTGAAAGTTCCGACCGCATATAATCTCCTGGAAGTTCTGAAGAGATGCTAATACTGGAAGGTGTATACCAATCTTGAAATGAGAATGGACTTTGGGGTGATTGGATAGATTCCTTCCTATTACCGTTCATGACGGAATCTCGAAAATAACTTGATGATTCGGTAGAGTCCATCCCACTGTCTTTATGGAGCCACTTCAAGACACGCTGTCTGCGATTTCTGATGGTAGATTCTATCTCCTCACTATTTTTGGAGGAACTTCGAAAAGAGTGCGGTACTCCACGGGGTACTCCAAAGAAAGCGAACTTCTTCCTTCTACGTTCTTCGCCTTGGTGTTTAAAGCTTCGACAGCACACCGTCAAAGAATCGGTCTTTCCGATCCTTTCTGCCTTAACCCACTGGAGGCAAAGCCTATGGCCAAAGATATGGAGGTGCATAAGACTTTCAATCCCAACGTTCAAAGTCTTGTTTGCAAATGCAAGACTTTATCGTTCTTAAGTATGGGAGAAGAGATCATAAATGTTGTCGATGAAATAGAACAACTGGAGTCATGTCAATGTCAGTATTCCAAAGTGAAATGAAAGGCAATATAAGTTGAGAGTACGGGATAAGAATCACCTACCAATGTTCTTAATAGTTAGGATCACTAGTATGAATATCCAAGCCTGGTAATATATTGGAGGCAGTATCGTTTAGAACTATGGGCTTAGAAGTGATAAACTTTGCAGTGGAGTAGAAGAACTTGTGTGATATCATTCAAGTTGAGAAAGAAACCATCTGATGGTCTTGGGTGGGAGAACTCAATACAATCTCATCCTCTAAGACCGATTGTGCTTTATATGGGAGTGAATTTGTAGTATTGCACAAATGCCATCCATCTGCAGACCCATCATCTTATATATTTCACCGAAATCTAGGTGTAGACAACCCCTCCGAAGACATGACCGACCCGAAACAAGAATACAGCATGCTTGGCAATGAGGGGCATTCACTTCCTGCATCTAAAGGAATAGATTGCAGCCCGTCGTTGTAAATTAACGTCCTGGATGGATGATATGCGTGTTGAAGGTCTTCTATTCGATGCGAGTTGCACATTCCTGTGTAATGAACCTTGGGTATACGATAGAGAGGTAGCTGCATTCCTTTCGTTGAAGGGTGTTCCATTGGCAGGACAAATCTGATAGAAGGGTGTTCCATTGGCAGGACAAATCTGATAGAAGGAACATGAAGTCCTTGGATGGTCATCAGATGTTGTTCAATGCAATAGATATTGATCTTACTGTAGTGAAAGTTTGCCTCGTGTCGCCTCGTTGGAATTGGGTGGATGTTAAGAGTTCGGGGAATATTCCAGGCAGAGGAAGTGCGACAGGAATAATGTGAAGTGCATTATCTATACTCGGTAGCGGATAAATGGAACGATTCCTGTCGGCGAGGAGTTCTGAATGTATGCGATGTGGAAGAACATATGATGTGTCGAGCATAACAGCCTCCAACCTCATCACATTTGCAAGGATAGTCCCCAAAAAAGGAATAGGAAGGACTTTCAAATTCATCTCCCAATTTATAAGGTACTTGAGGAGGCTCCGGACATGCAATTAGGCGCGCGCAAGTTTTGGAAGGAAAGAATAGCGAGAAGTCATGAAATCAAGAAAGTTTTTTCAAATTTACAATCAAGTGCAGAGTCTACTGTGATATACCTCAACCAGCCCCCATATCTTTGAAACAGTTGCCGATCCTCCAGACCCCAAAAATACCAAATACATAAGAAACATGCTGGATTCAGGTAGCTAATCGAGCGCTTCGGCAGTGATCATGGGGGCTGAAAGCAGATCTCTCGCTTTCGATTTTGGGGTCGATGGTCAGTACCAATGTAGCGTATTCAACACACAAAATATGCTTAGCATTCGGTAAGATACGTTTCTAACCCCTCCAAAGTAGTGATCGGTAGATAGGATGCAGGCAATATCTTCAAGGAATAACAAAGTTGGTACAGGACTTTCACAGGACAAGCATTGCATGATGGCTTGCTTAAGGAATAAGACCCTGCTATCTATCAGCCGCCATAGATATTGGGAATTACAGGGGTATCGCAAATTCCCATTCGCTGAAAGGTTCATCATCAAAAACCCCCTCCTCATTTTACCGCTCAGTTTCACCTGCTTTTAGAAGATTTCCCAGCTCAGTCTCATCTCAGCCTCGATCTCTCTTATCTCGTGATGAATATCTACAATTATCCATTGGTTCTATCACGAGTAAATTTTGTGATAATACCAGCAATAAATATATTTGATTTCTTTTCGATGTTATGATAGATGTCAATAGCTTCGTCTGGTGTTTATGAACCGTACCCACCTACGTAGTAAGGGTGCGGGGTCAGAAGATTATTAATTATTGGCTGATAATTTAAAGGTGTACCTGGGAGTTTCCTACCCCTCCGGACCTTGCGGCTAGGCACAGAAGATTATGGTCACTTTACCTTCAACCAATGGATAGGTAGTTGTGAGGCCCGAATACCACAAAACCAAAAGGCTGCGGGATGTATGTTGGGAGGCTCATCATTCGTGAAGAAACCTTCGGATGATCAGGATATGTCATCGTGGCTGTCAAACAAGCAAGCCACAGACAGGTAAGAAGAGGCAACAAGGATATGTCCATAATGGGATAATATATCCAACGGCATGAAGCTATTCTCACAACAAGAATGAGATAGATATATCGTACAGAATAGGGCCAAGGGCCCAGATTTGCGACCAAAACTATTCAATAGTCTTGAATAATCACGGATAGGAGCATCTCAGGTATAATGCACTCAAATCGATGAGTCGATAAATCCGTGAAAATTGTGGTAGAGACTAGGTAGCTGAAAACCTGCTCTTCATTCTCCTACCCCTCCCTCATGTACCACCAACAAAAATAATCATTTCCCGCCCCGGGGTGACTTTAAGCCGCGCGGGTCCTAAGAACAATCGAGTTGGGCCATCATAAATGTCGATTGGGTATGAATGTTTCGCAAGAGGGCGATAAATTGTTGAGCACGCTTGCTTGGAACTTTTGCCTCGCAGGACTATCGTGGTTCGCATGCGTGCAAACCATCGTGTGCTTGGTGCTCGTGTGCCTCAAGTGTCCCCTAAGAAATGTGTCAAATCTATACTTTTCCTTCTTGGGTCGTACGATGAGTTAGTAGCTTACTGGTAGGATATCGATTCAAGTGCCACCCAGCGGGCTACAGTATGGTATGGTATGGTATATGTAAAGTGTATTTTATTTTCAATTTCCACAACATTATGTACCTGCTACCAATATCCGCAAGATTCCCCTTCCGCCTTCTTCAAGCTCCCCTAAGATCAACCCCCACAGTTCAACCCAGCAGTAGTAGATATCCCGCAAGTCTTCGCTAGTACCAAAACGCCATGCCCACAAATTCAGATATAGTGATACACATCTGTTCCACGAACTGTATGCAATATGCCAATATCGACTAAAAACAAGCAACGTTTAGTATCTTTAAAACCCCTAAGCTTTTATGCCTTAATAAGGAGGCATGCCAACGTTCCCCTTTTCATCCCCACCCACTTCAATACCGCTTAGTAGATTTTGAAGATCTACCACCTTTCCATTTTCCTCCCCCCATGGCATACTTGGATATCCACCAGCCCTACTCTTCGTACTTCTTTTCGTGCCCCGACCTGTTCGATATCCTTCTGGAGAATGATTATGCGCTTGATCGTGAATCGAGACTTGTTCGCCCACAAGCGAGGATGGAAGAGGTGGAACAGGTGGAACTGTAGTGCCATCTTGTGCTACATCTGTGGGGTTGGAGGTCAAAGGCCGTTCTAGATAACTGGGAACTCTGTCTCGTGACTTCGATCTCGATCGCCCAGTTGAACGCATAGAACCGGATCGTTCTACACCCGAAGGATTCTGCTGGTTGTACGCGTTGATAGATATCTCCGAAGCTGAGAAGTCATAACTAACCATGCTCTCACTACTTGCATCACTCTGGGGTGCACCCGCTCTAGTACCTGGCAAGGCTGCTGGTTGACCAGAAAGAACACGCTTCAAATGGTCAACTCTCGTTACTGATCCACGACTTGATTCAGTAGCAGGTGCAGGCGAATGACCGCTACCTTTTCTCAATTTATGCATTGCTCCAATACCGCTAGTAGTTCCATATGTTGAGCTTGGACCACTCTTGTAGTTATAACCACCAATAGGAGATGCCGTTCCACTATTGCTACCGTTTCCGAGACCATTAATGGTAAGGAAATTGCGATGGCCAGTGATCGTTGTGCCTGCGCGTGATCCACTGATTGAGGCAGTCTTGCTACTTTCCTGTGCAACGGCAATCACTGTCTCCTTGTTCCATTCTGACATCATTTCTTCCTTGATCCTTTCTGGTATGATGGTATCTCGTGTTGATGAAGGGATATCTACGCTAAGTGTCGGATGGATGAAGCTTCGCCCAGGAGAAGTCGTGGGGCTGGTGGGGGGAGAATTCAAAGATGCTGCATACGATAAAGAAACGAGTTTGGCCAATTGGAATCTGTCATCAAAGGGTGATAAGGCGTCCGCTCCAGCGTAATTGGAAGCTTGTCTTTCTTCAGGTGTTGTTCTACCTGGCGTGCCAATATCCTGGAGTTGGATAGGAGGGAAGCGGATGCTATCAACCCAAAACATCGCCTTTTGTCGTTGCCGAATTTCGTCTTGGACTGCTTTGCCAACGGGTGACATTTCGATTTCGAACTTTTCGCACAATGTCCAGAAATACCCGTAACATAAACTTCCAAGTCGAACTTTGTGAATCGGTAGCTCAAATGATTCTATGTCTTCTTGCAATCGAAACATCATGGGCAATCCACTTCGGACTGCATTTACTCCCAAATTCTTGACAAGATTAGTAAGAAGAAGATGTAGAAGAACCATATCGTTCTCGTAGTCCGCGAATTGCAACGCATTTTCGTAAATAGCAAGATGTAGAAGTTGTGAAAATGTTGTCCGGGATGGTCTAGAAGGTTTCTCTGATTTTGATGCGTTTGACACTGCCCTCTTCGTGAGATTTGTGGATGATTCGTCACGTGCACCCTTCGCCAATCCCTTTGACTTCTCATCGGAAAATTCTTGATCAGCCTTGGTGACTTCCCTGTCAAGCCATGTCAAAAGAGCATCGGTGTATGCTTTTCTCACGCGTCCATCCATGTCACGCAATAGCCATTGTGTGCCCTCCCAAGTGTTGATTGGGACTCGGTTCCTTCCCAGATTCCCTGCAGTCATCGTTTTATGACTTGCCACAAGTAAAATTAGTTTTATTGATTCGAGAGCTATGATCTTGGCAGTATCGAAGGAAAAGAACCCATCAGTATTTGGATCCTCAGTCATATTGGTGCCCGGTAAGAGAGCCTCTGTCGCGGAATTTGGATCTTCGATAGCGGCACCAGTGCTTGGGCCTGGTGATGAAGGCGAGGGCTTCAAACGTAGCAGGATCGCGGAAATCATGTCGGATATTTGATCGGCATAATAAACGTGAGTGGCCAAATCCCCAATACAATTCTGTAGCCGGGTCAAAAGATCTTTTCGGGTGTCTGTTGGTACCAAGGCAGTTTCAGACGTGATCGGCGCATTCAAAGCATCAGCATCGTTCTTTTCATAGGCTCCATTATCTGGCTGAAGATGAGGTCCACCAACGTTTCCCAGTTGAAGAACTATCAATATGTGCTGTATCAACCCTAGTAGAACATCCATTACGCTTAATCCTATCAAGTTGATATCAGATTTGAGTAACGAGTCCACCATCGTTGCGAGGACAAGCTGTTGCATGAGAGTGGCCTCAACTTGGTCCGCTCGTACCAAGCTATCCATGGCCGTTACCAAAATGACATATCGGTCTTGGACTGGGGTCCATCTGGCAATCATCTCGAAAATGCGAGGTGCCCATCCTTTGCAATTCTTGTTCGCACCATTCTCAATAACCGATTCTAGTTGAGTAACGCGGTCCGAAACAAACTTCAATACCGCTGTTGTAGCTCCATGGATCTGAGATCTGTTATTGACGACAAATATTTGTTTCAAACATTGAGTAGCCAAAACACCAATGTTCTCTTCTGCCAATTTGTCTGCGTCCGCAGTGCTTCCGGATAAAGCGGCAGAATTCTCCCCTGCTGTATCGACTGTTCGAACCGTTGCATTGCTTGCCCTTCTCTTCAGCAATGACTTTTCCGTTCCCATGTGTTCTTCCGTTTCAGCTCGTCGTTGTAGTAATTCAAGGAAATCCTCACTGTCCGTCCAAATGTTCTCCAGTAGTATGGGTACAATCACGTCCAATTGTCTTCCCGCTACGGTGGCCAAAGCCTCCGAAGATGCCACACTCTTGACAGCTTGTAACCCAAGGCTTCTCCATCTTATAGAGACTGGTGCGCTTTGAGGTTTACTACCGGTTTGCATTCTCGTAGAAGCGAACGACGCGTATATTCGTACAATCTCCTCATATTGGTGTAGATATTCTTGGTCCGCGGAAAGGCTTGCCATATCATGATTTTCGCAAAAGACCTCGAAAGTCGGTATCGATGATTCCACCATGGTAACATCTCGCGCACGAAGTATTATATTGAAAATCTTGAGAACGTAAGGCGCATAGAGAGGTAAGTCTCGGGGTGCTTTCTCGATCAAAGCTGCCAGTATTTGAAGAGTAACTTGGACATTTCTGTTTCTCCGATCAGCATGTCTCACGTTTGAACCTTCGATTCATCAACAAACCCTATTCTAGCTCTCCAAACATCACTTGCAGTCTTCTTCTCGAGAAACTCCCCAACCTTCTGTACCTTACTCCTTCGTGTCGTCGCATAGAACAAGAGGTAACTCAGTTCACTGGAATTCGGTTTGACATCAACTGCCCCCTTTGTTGTTTTGGGGTAGCAATTCAGTATAAGAACCTGATGCTTGGGACGACATTTCTGCCGTATGGCATGCATTGAATTCGCGGCGCAAGCTATCAGATTGGAACCTCGCAGATCTGTTCAACTTCGGAAAATTGTAGTCTTTGCTTAAATGGTAAGTCTAAGTCGTAAGTCGAGTAGTTTGTCGAAGTAAAGAATCCGAAAACAAAGTCTGAAAGATGTATGACCAACTGTTATCACGATACGTCGTCAGCCGAAATGAATCAATATTGAAATTGCTTGGACCCTGCTGACTGGGAACTTTAGGTTTGGTTGAGAGTTGAGACGTGAAATCCCCAGGCATCAAAAAAAAAGGTCAGGCAAACCTTGGAAACAATGGATGGAAGACTTCGGGAAACGGAGCACGAAATTTCCGAGTGACGTAAACGAGGCTGAATAGCTGTAGCAGCAAGGCTACGATGTGACTGCAAATGGTATACAAATGGGAGACTATTGAAGAAGAGATCTGTGTAAAGGTACAATGTTGAGGATATAAAAAGACATCTATCGTGTCCTTTGCCAAACTTACTGAAATGCATGAAACTTGTTGTCAAAGAACAGCTCAGCTAGATGATCCACGATGATCCACAATCACATGTCAATGCGCTCCATGCAATCCATGAAGAAGAGCTCCTAGCCGTGCATTTGTAGCAACATGCTGTTTGACGAGTTTTTAGGTCTCCTAGATAAACATCTCAAAAGCTTCAATACGAGGATGGAAGAAAGAATCTAACATATCCAATATTCAGAAAATAATCACCTCCTCAAAACTTCGGTTGGATTGCCCTTTGTCTAGTACGATGAGTTGCCTCAAGTGCCAAAACCTCCCACCAGTATGAAAATGGAATCGCAAAGGATGTCTAAATGTCTATTATAATACAGTTTGCCATACCCCCCTTGAGTCTGATCATTATACCTTCAATCCTGACTTTCCGAAAATATCTCCATTGTGGCCAGGGATTCCCTTATATCTTGGCCTTCTCAGATCCATCCTGGTTAAGTCTCACGACGCCCTATACAACCCATTAGTAACAGCCCAGCCATGGCGGCTCCAAAAAGTATAACATACCTCCTGAAAACAAGTAGCAATCAACGTCCCATCCTTGGCAAACATATGCTGTGTGACCACCCCCCTTCCATCCCCGGACCACGGGCTCGACGTCTCCGTAAACAACCACTCATCCGCCCTAAACCTCCGTGGTTCATGGAAATATATTGTATGGTCCAAACTGACCAACATTCCAACCTCTGGTCTCCGCTGCTCGTTATTCAAATCATCCCCCCACCCTTCTGATTCTTTCAGCTTCCTCATATACTTTTCGTCGTCGCTCGCTGGCCCGTTCTTCGCATTCTTCCCCTCCTTTTCTTTACTTCCATATCTCCATAGCTTGTGTATTCTCGTTACAGTTCCAATGAAATAGCTATCACTCATATAAGCCAAGGCATTCAAATGCGCCTGATGCCCACCCTCCTCACTAATCCTCCCCCTCGCTTTAATCCACTGCCTCGTCCTCTGTTCATGCGGCGCCCCAGACTCCCCGTTCAAAATCTGAAGTCTCTGACTAACAAACGGACTATTAGTATCCATCTCCATCTTGAGCAATTCATCATCATCCTTTGGTTGTTTAATATCTTTTGGAATGGGAACCGCATGTTCGACGGTCTGTTTCCCACCACTATTTTCCCTCACGAATGACATGGTGGTCGTGAATATACATTTCCCCTTTTGCCGAGCCTGAACTGTGCGGGTAGCGAATGAACGGCCTTCACGAACATGCTCGACGTAGTACATAACTGGCAAATCGGAGTTTCCAGCCAGGACAAAATAGCAGTGCATGCTGTGTACGGTGAAATTGTGCGGAACTGTGCATTGTGCGGCTGCAAGACATTGTGCGATGATTGCTCCTCCGTATATACCTCGCGCGCCAGGAGGGTGCCATAAGGGGTGGGTGTTTGTGAAGATATCCTAGCGGGAGGAGGGCGTTGTTAGTAAATATCTACCGAACAGTTTCCGCGCGATTTTTGTAGAGTATCGAATGCTTACCGGCCCAATTTGACTAAGTTCTCGAAGCTCTAACACATTCTCAATGGCAGATTTTGAGGGGTTAATAGGAGGAGGTGGAACGAGTGTTGGACGATCCGTCATTTTCGTATCGTAGAAGGGTGGAATGTGGAAAATGGGTGTTCGCGCGAAACTTCTATTCTGATGTCTGATGTATGAGCTCGTAAAGAAGGTTGAATTAAGCCATATACGACGAGGTCTATAATATGAAAAATAATTTAAAAGCAACTTTGAACTTTTCATACTTCAATCACCGACCAAATATTTCTTTGATGAGGATGAGGAATTCATTTTGACCGAGGTTGATTTGGCAAGAGCAAGCCGACGCGTTCCCATACTGTAACACCTGGCACCTATGTCTCAAATTTGCCGAAATGGCCCCTGAAATCGCAAATCGAAATAAAACTTCTGAACCTTCAAGGTTATTAGTTGTTCATTGAAATAGAATAGAAAGTTGATTCGCTGCCCATTTCGAGAATCAAACTAAAACTTCATGTTGATCAATAATTGGCACTGCAGGTGTCTACCAACCATTCATTCATCGATAAAATTACTGTACCTCTCATTCTTGGCATAAACTAAAGCCGAGGTTCAAGTTTACTCGATGTTCGCCCGGGCGGTGAACAACAACGCCTGCCTCCTTAAAGGGTCAATCGGTTAATCGGTTAATACATTAGGTACGTATATTGACTTATAAATTCGGTCTGTAACAGGGGCCAATATATAATATATGGCTCACCATTCTGTCACAGTCGCCATTATCATCTGAACCCAGCCATAGTATCCTGCTCAGCTACAAGGAACTCAATTATGTTATGTGGGTCAATTTTGGCCGCCACGGCTACCATATGGAACGAATGCACAGAGTTCATAGGGCTTGAGGGTAACCATGCGTGACTCTTGGCAGATCTGTAACCGAAATGGCGGTTTGATTCAAGTTTCCTTTAGTTGCGCTTCCGTTTGTTTGACTGGACTCGCTGGCTATACTATGAGTGGCTGCACTCTTAAACCTCCTGTGGAAAGGCAGACTTGCTGGGCCTAAATCAATGCTCAAGGGTCGCCGTTCTAGCCACGCAGCTTCCCGGATCATCTCGCGTAGCTCCTGCGAAAGCTTCTGAAATTTTGGAAACATCGTTGGCACAGTAAATTGCTGCTTTTTGTTCGGGAACAATGTCAATTCTTGCTTCTGATTGTTCGTCGGCTGCCTGAACAAAATAATGGGTATCATTGAAGCTAGACTCATATTGCTTTCGGCGTGAAAAGTTATCTGTCCGCTCCCTATATTGACTTTGACTTTTTCTTTTCGATCCATACATTCGTGATAAAATTGAAGAATTCAGATTGTGGGAAGTTTTATAGACTTACTGTTTAGTGCCTCATACACACCTCTCTATTATCGAGATCACAATGGCTTTCATCATCATTGTAGGCTAAGACTACCTATCTATAGCCCTCTCGTCTAGCCTTCCACTGCCACCTTTCTAGCATTTAAGAGAAAATAATTTCATGGAAAGTGGGGTAGATTGTTCCCGTTGGAGTTTGATAATGAGGACGGAATGCCTGATTTGAGGTCGAATAATTGGGTGGAGGAATGAAACAATGAGGGCAGATTGTATGAATCGGACTCAAAGCATGAGGGTACACGGTATGGATTAGATTGGAGGGCTCTAAACTCAGTATCTAAGATCGTATTGCTCCAATATTCGAACATTCAAATGATTAAGATTATGATTTTCAACTTGACAATCTAAACGACTTGACATTCACGTTAACTCACAAAGAACAATCACAGAACGCTCATTGCTTCCAGGATGCAAATGAGTCGGGGAAAAAAGAGAAAAAATCAATTCGACGCTAATTCTTATGCTCTAGAATTAAGATAAGCCTCCAAATGTTTCTATATCGCTTTGGTTCAAACGGTCCATTCCCAAGAAAATAGTGCACCATGATATTTTTGAATGGAATACTATTGATCTCGCACTGTGCTAAGATCTGCAAGCCGCGCCAACAGTCCAAGATGATCAAGAGGATGGAGCTCCCAAGATGAGGACGAGCGGGCACTATTTCCATGTGCAGGTTGCGATATTCGATCATTTCTATGCCAATGACCACTCGCAGTCCAAAAGATCCTGCGAATTTGCAGAGAATACGGCACCACTCCTGTCCGAACCAGGATCCATTTTGGCCCAAAGATTGTATTGGTCACGGGAGGCGAGAGTTCAGTCTCGGCGAAGAGTTCGAATCGCACTCTATGGAAAACCGAGGGATCTCGGAGGTCGCTGAAAAGGTACGTAACATCAATCTCTTCCAAATCCTCAAACATGTCCGCAAGCTGTCGCAAAAAATGCAAATCGAGGACGTCCAACGTTCTTTCGAAACGCAGTGACATTGTACAGACTGTTTTCTCAACATCCATAGCATTTCGCACTTCGTTGGATAGATACTGTCGTTTGGCGATGGTCATGGCCAGATATCTTCGGAGCTCATCAAAAAAGATATCAAAGGCATCCAACCCTCTATAGTGCGGATAGCGGGTATCTCTTATGCACATGGGTATGATGCGCGAAGGTGATATCACAATCGCCAGGTTAACTTCCAGATGGTTTGAAGGTTCGCTGCGTGCAATCTTGATTCCGTATATCTCCGTTAGCTCAAACGCGGTTGATCTATAGAACAAACGAAGTATCTCATTCATAAAGACTCGCTCGCTGGAAAAAGCATACATAATTCCCCAGCTTCGATGGGAGTTTGGGCGACGTGACTCTTCATTGCCATCCCAGGAGCTCTCGTTCTCGATGCATAGAGTCCAGATCAGCATTCTGATTTCCGGCGGGAGACGATGGAAGGGGTTTCGATTTCTGAGAGGAATAACAGCTACTGTATTGATTTGAGCTAGATCTGCGGAGTTGGGAGATAATACCGTGTTGGTAACGGATTCTTGTCGGAAAACCGATAGCAGCCTTCGGATGATGTCAAAGAGATAGCAGAAGACCATCATAATAGCAATAAAAGTTGGTTTTGATGTGAAGAATTTGAGAATATGGTATGCGCATTTTATAACTTCAAAATTTATAGAGAAATATGAGGGTGGTCGCAGGTTTAGACATGTTGCTAACCTCTGGATCCTTCGTCAACTCGAAATTTAGCTCGGTAAATCTAGTAACATCTGGAGAAAGCTTTCATCGCGTTTGTTTCAACCAGACCATTGGCAGATGATGTCTCACCTGGATCGAAGTAAAAAGACTCAATTAGTTCAATCTTTACTCAATCGTTCGAGTCGAATGGAGTTGTTTTCCCTCAATCATGGCCTTGAATTGAGATATTTAAAGATTTAATGTCAAAATGAAAAACAGACACATAGGCTACTTGTTTGAACTTGATTTCAACATTCTGTCCCCATATTTGGAACCGTCTTGAAGATTCGCGCTCCAAATATGAGGAAATGGTCGTCCATTCGCCCTACGTCATATTTCCATTGGCCAATATTCGCAAGGCGGAAAGTTTCATGCGCAAACAGATCAGTTGTGGTGAAACATCAAATCCATTCTCATCGACGTCCTGATCCTGACATGCAAAAGGCCGAGTCTTTCCGTGCCTCGAACGACGATCAAGAAGATCGCATACTCTCCCCACGATGCTGCCTTGTCCTCCTTCCTTTCTCATCACCACAGCGGTGCTTGTAGCTCGAAACTGAATAATTAAATCACCTATTCGTGCATTGTCTGATGTGTATCCAATCATTCCATTCTCCTCCAAGAATAATCTGCAAGGTGTAAAGTTGCCAGATTGTTGTACCTTCCATTTTGCTTCATGAAGAGTTTGATTAAACGAGGCCATCAGTTGGGCTACTATGCGCTCTCTCTTTCCCGGTGGTAACGACTTTTGACCCAGACCTGAGACATCAGAAACTCGGCGTTCCATATCTTCGTCTTCCGGGGGCGCTTGATCGGTTAGATAGAATGTTGAGAATGAGCATTTTCCCCGACTTTCGTAATTACAAACATCGTCGGCATTATGTAATCGATCATTGGGAAAATATCTTTTGGCGCCGCGTTGATGGAAAAAGTAACGTAGTTGATCCTCTAGGCATGGAGTTGCATTCAAATCCAAAAAGTGCAAATCTTGGATGTAGTCTTCTAAGCAAAGATCCTTCAGTGGCGGGCTAAGATAAACAATAGATCCTCGGACATTTCCAACCGCTTTCATGACCTCTTGGCCCTCCAAGGTATCGGAGTTATCACCGAGGAAACCTTGCACTGCAGGAATCGATTCGGGCATCGTTCTGGCAAGGGTCTGTCGGAAATTTTCATATTTCTGAAGGACGTCGATTTTATCAACGTGGCGACGAAAGTGATGTAGCGTAACCATAGAAATTATTTCGAAGAAAGACTTCCTATAATCTGCGGGGGTGGCCTTCGTGCAGCAATCCTTCGCAAGACTGTACAGCCCAAAGAACCTATCTCTTTGGTCAGTGCATAATGCTTCGCTGTGAGTGAGAAAGAGCTCAAGTAGTGAAACTCGTTCTTTAATCTCTTGTCTTCTCTTGGATAACCGAGAGGGCACACTGTTTCGAATGCCTTCCAACGTTTGCAATAAGCTAAAGTATCCTTTATCGCCACCCCCAGCCAACGACGTTCCAATATATAAGCTCGTGGCTGTCTCTTGAATGGTGTTCATTCGTCGAAACAACCAATCTAGGCGCTCCCAATCAAAGATCAACGATGAGCAATGGGCCTTGATTTTTGAAGCGAGGACTACCTCTTGTATAATCCACAGCCTTTGCCAATATGGTCTGTGGCATAATAGGGATAGTTCCGTCCATAACTTGACATGTGCAACGGCTGCATGCTCCGATATTGATCTCTTTAGCTCTTTCGTAGACGTTTTGGGATTCCCCAGGCTGTCTAGCAAGACCATTGCGCCCCAATAATCTCTTCCGGCTTTGCCCAACCACACGATAACTTCGTCGGCTTTCGCATATATTTGACTCATAAGAGCAACTTGCTCATTACGCTCATCAAAATCCTCTTGATTGATGCACACAGCATCCACCCATAAATGACGCCGTCGACTTCGTAATTGAAGAGCTTCTAGTGCTGCAAACAAATTGTCTCGTACGTAGTAATCTGTGTGATCAATTGTAATCGTTTTGTTTGCTGGTAGATCGCCCCATGCATAAGACAGTGCCTCATATTTGATGTTGGTGAGTAGAGAAACATGAATGAATTCATACGTCTCGCTCCTAGAGCCTGCGCATGGAAGAAGAAGGAGGCGGATCTCTTCTCTATCTATATTCAATGGTTTATAGGATGGCTTGAGGCCTTTGGTGGGCGTAAAGTGATTCAAATCTGCACCAAACGGGAGATTTGAGGTCTCAATTGGAGGAAGTGAAGGAAGTGGAAGAAGTGGGGGCGATGTGTAACCATTCATTGACATTATTGATACGATTGGCTCTTTCAACGGCTCACCAGGATTCGAAAGGGGTGCGGTTTGATGCATGAGAGTTCAAGAATGCATGCAGGGACGACTTGGGTTTGATTCATTGATGTTAGTGCCAGGTTTGAATAATGAAGGAGGACTGAATTTGATGGTTCCATGTATAGTTGGAGATTTGTAAAGAAATAGACAAAAGTATTTCCTCGACATCACAAGCTGGAGCCGAGAAGTTGAGAGAATCATGTACTCGAGTATCAGACACTGAATATAATTATTATTTAATTGGTGTTGATCTCCTCGATAACATAGTCCCGTGAATTTGCGGTATTCTAGAAAAGTCGGTATCGATGACCTTGCATCACGGGCGTAGTTTCCCCAGATCACATGTTTCCCTCGAGGTGATAGCTTTCACGCCCCGGATAAACGTCAAAGTTCAAAGTTCAAATTGGCTCTACATCATCGAAAACAAAAATGAAACATAGTAGCTGACCTATATATTCCTGTGAATCTGCAATGATATTTCAAACATCCAAACAAGCTGGACTATTGGCAACTGATTATTCAAATCGATTTTAGACATTGATGACTTTATTGTTCAAATTGAAAAGGTGCAATAAATATCTCGTCTTATCTCACCTAACTGAGGTTAAGCTTTAAACCCTTTATGGTGTAGTTTTCTCGCGTGAGCCGGCGGGGGTCGATCAACTGGCTAAACGGACTATATGATTGGGACAATTAGCAAAGTGGATAGCTTTCCTACCCCGATATTTCCGTTCTGCGAGAAAATTAGAGATATGGATAGGTAAAGGGTTTGGCGCTTAATCTCCAGCTCAGTTAGATGAGATAAGACGGTAGTTAGTATAGTAAAAACCTCTACACAAGGATATTTCTTTAGAGTTTTATATCGATTCAAATATAAAATATATTAAAGACATATCCACTGGTATAACCAGTTAATACTATAGAGAGGAAGCAGTAGGTAGAATAGTACTGTATTGAGTTGACTAAAGAGTATGTATATAGCTTTTCGCTTATATACGGAGTAGAGAATACCTAAGTCTTACCATGTAGATAAAGCTTTCGAATTTCGAAGGTTGGCCTGGTGTTACTTCAAAAACCATAAATTATATAGATATAGATCGAAACTGCGGTGCAATGCTTAAACAATTTAATAATATGATCTGAAATGCTTAAAACTTCGTCTTATAGACCCCTTGTACTGTACGATATAAGGATCACATACTTGGAAGTAACTGAATACCCTATAGCTTGAACTGCTGGCTGAGAGGACTGCAAAACGAGGAAAGTTTTAGAAGCGCAACATGAAATGAATATCTTAAACAGGATGTGTCCTTCGCAGTGATGGCATTTGTTCGTCGTCCATACATAACACAGGATATCGGATGCCTGCCCGGAAACAACTTAGACTTGAATTTTCAGACAGCCTATTTATAAAATCTTTTATTCTCCGAAACGCCCGGTCAAGATGTTAACTTCCCACACCGCTGATCTCAAATATGCCACTATCAACAATTTATACCCCCAAACCTCGCCGCAAGCTTAATCGAACTGAAAGCACAACATTAGTTGGAGTCAGACATATCAACAGAGGATTACTTACAGGTGTTAAAAACGATTCCGCAACGAATCTTGCACGAGCATTCAACTATTCTCCCTGTCAGCAACCAACCCCATCGAGAGGACAATATGGAGCTCACAAATAGCTTCATCTCCGAGATCTCCTTGTCGACCTCCTCCATGAATTGTATAATGAAATCCACCAGCTTATGCTTTAACATCTCCTCTGTATGGAAGTTCGTAATCAAGAACGAAATATCGTAGCCCTATATAAAATAAGTCTCCCCTCATTGCACATCAAAATCAGCCACCCACCTTAACCGGCTTTCTCCTAAGAATGAAGAACGCCTCTGCTCTTTGGGTCAAGAATCTGGTAAACTTGTGTACGAGAATGTGCTCAATTTCGTCTGCCTGTTTGATTTTGATACTGATTCGGACACTGTTGATACTTGGTTCAATGAGGACTCGTTCATTCTCATTTCGTGCGACTGTCAAGGGATTTAAAAGGACTTCCGGTGAAGTTTTAGCCTCAATCTCGGGGACATTGTGCCTTTCGGAGGTTTGGGATGCGAAGTTCGAGAGACATAGAGCTGCCGTTAAGGAAGATCTTACGCATTGAAGGTAAGGTCGCAATGATTGAGACTGTGATGTAACGATATTAAGTCAGTACAATTATTGAAGCTACAATAAGAACCAACATTGTTACTTACCATCTTGTTGAGGTTTCTTGTCTCGAATTCCTCCTGAAGATGTCATCAACAGTATGAATGGAGTGCCGGTAACTAGGTAGGTATCGTGTTGTCGATGCTTTGGTGGGGCGCCCTATCATCCCTACTCTAGCAGTCAGGCATCCCACACTACGTAAGGCGCTAAAGGACGGAGCCGCTCCCGTTGTTTATTTTCCCCATTCTGTTTGTATAAACACAACTAGCAATAATATTACGAGACAACTTATCACAGCTTCATAGAGAAGTTTTATCAAGGTCATCTTAAATTACACAGGGACGGGAAATCACAATTTCCAGTCTCTCATTCTTTTCTTCAAGATTCTACAAATCAATCAATACCACTCACTCAATAACTCTCAAACTACTCACCCCGCCACCATCATGGCGAGCATACCTGGTAACTATTCTCCTTCCACCCTCTATCTACAACCTGCTAATTATTGAAGTAATTATCAAACATCAGGGAAAGAAGTATGATGTTGATCTCGATCCTACATCCAACGGCGAAACACTGAAATATCAACTCTACTCTCTGACTGGCGTTGAGCCAGAACGTCAAAAGATTTTGGTTAAAGGTGGCCAACTGAAAGATGACACCGACCTCTCGAAGATTGGCGCCAAACCAGGACAGACATTTATGATGATGGGGACACCTGCGGAAGGAGGAACATTCTCCAGGCCAAAGGAAGCAATTAAATTTGTTGAGGATATGACCGAAGCAGAAGCTGCACAACAGGTTGGCGCGACACCAGCTGGATTACAGAATTTGGGAAATACTTGTTATCTCAACTCATCTCTGCAGACACTCAGAGTAATTCCGGAATTACAAGATACACTGCAGAAATATACACAGGATAACCAAAATGGCTCTGGTAATATTTTTGGCGGAAATTTCGGCCTTGGACCTATGGATCTGACAGCTTCGTTACGAGATTTATACAAGCAGATGTCAGAAACACAAGAAGGGTTCCCGCCACTCATGTTTCTGAACGCTCTACGACAAGCTTTCCCACAATTCAACGAGAAGGCGAAGAACGGCCATGGCTACGCACAACAGGATGCTGAAGAAGCTTGGACACAGATCCTCCAGGTACTACGATCAAAATTGAAGGTCGAGAATGAAGGTGGCATTGTCGGAGGATCTTCATCTGCAGAAGTATCTTTTGTCGACAAATACATGGCTGGAGCGTTCAAATCGATCACGGAGTGTGATGAGCAAGGTGCAAGGGATGCAGGCGAGCAGCCAATCAATGGAGACGATGTTTTCTTAAAGCTGGATTGTCATATCAGTGCAGCAACCAATCATCTCCGAGATGGAATCGTCGCAGGGCTGGAGGAAAAGATTGAAAAGAGATCCGAAGTCCTTGGCCGCGATGCTGTTTACACCAAGAAATCGAAAATCTCACGTCTCCCTAAATACCTTACCGTACATTTCGTCCGATTCTTCTGGAAACGCGAGGCTCAAAAGAAAGCAAAGATTATGCGCAAGGTCACATTTCCTCATGAACTCGATGTCGTTGAATTCTGTACAGACGAGCTCAAACAAATGTTGATCCCTGTTAGAGATAAGGTTCGTGAGGTACGAAAGGAAGAGGAAGATGTTGAACGTGCTCGCAAGCGTCAAAAGCGCCTCCACGATAAAGAAGAAGCTGACAAGAAAGCTGGTATTGTCGACGAAGCACCTTCTTCATCAAAGAAAGACGAGAAGAAAGAGTCCAAATCAAAGGATGGCGATACTGAAATGGGGGACGTTGCTTACAAGACTGATGCGGAGATCGATGCCGAAAAGGCTGCTGCAGTTTTGGAAGCCAAGAAGGAGTTACATGCATTGATCAATCCAGAGCTTGCAAACGATTACGGGGCTAACAAGTCTGGTCTTTACGAACTTCGTGGTATTGTCACCCATCAAGGCTCTAGTGCCGATAGTGGTCATTACACCTCATATGTGAAGAAGCAAGGGCCAGTTGATCCCAAGACTGGCGTACGCGGCGAGGAAGATGGAAAATGGTGGTGGTTCAATGATGACAAAGTTTCGGAGGTCGAAGCTGAGAAGATTGCTACTCTTGCTGGTGGTGGGGAATCTCACTCTGCGCTTATCTTGCTTTATAAGGCTATTCCTTTGCCTACTGCTGAAGGTCTCAGTGAGTAAATGTAGGGTTGCTTTATTGGAGATGAACGGTTGCATAGATAGTGAGCGAATTACGTGCAATGTGCCATGGTACGATGCCGTGGTACGAGATGAAGTTAATACGAGTGATGAGAGCAAATAATTATGAGAATAACAATTACTTTTAGAGAAGTTGCACATCCTGTTACACCATGTCCTCTCTTCACCAAATCATATTTGCATCATATCATCTTTTGGTTTTGATGTGATTGACGCATGCGTACCTACCTAGTTGGCAATAAGAGCTTGTAATCATTGTGATCTAACAAGTTTGATTCAAAGTTCCATTTCTTCCCCATCCTAGGTAGTTATGTCCAACACCATTCATTAAGACTCCAACGAATTCTCTAAAAATTCCTCCACACTCGGATTTCTAATCAGTTCCATCTGCAATCACTCATCCAAAAGATCCTCGAATATGAAATATCGAACATCCAAAACTCTCCGATCACATCACATTACATCCATCGGCCATAAACCCGGAGACATATGACTCCCGCCTCGTTCCCCTTTTCCCTTTCATTTCAGCTCTATACCAAAAGTCCCCGAAAGCCCTCCGACAAGCGAGATTCTTTCTTTGACCCCACTCAGGTTACAGTACACCCCACTAACCAGGGCAACCTAATAAACCTGAGATATAAATAGAGCTTCACATTCCAGATATCAATCTTTCCCATCTGTTGCTCTGTAGATAGAACGTACCTACCTACATTCATGATTTCATGATTAGAGTATAACATTATATCACCATATCCCATTTATTGTTTTATTCTCTTCGAATTGTGGGAATTTTTCTTTAGGGGTGTTAAAATTGGAATTGAAAGGAACGACAAACTCAAAAATGGCGGATCATGCGCATGATGAGAATGTGACGGAGAAAAATAGAGCGCATTGGGAGTATGTATTATTTTTTTACTCTTTCGCTTTGGGACATTTGGGTTGGGCATTTGGGGTGGATCCAAAATGTGCTGGTCATAGGTCTTGAGTGTTAAATGCTTCATATTTCGACAAGTGTTCGGAGAGCTTGAGAAGAGTCCCTTCCGACATATCATATGAACAGCGATATAGATCCACCTGATCCCTTCTCTCACCCCACTCCTTCCCCTCTCTTTTGTGACCCTTACTAATTCCCATCCCAGCTCGCATGCCTCAACCTATGATACGCGCTTCCAAAAAACCATCGAGCAACTAATCTCCATCATCCAAGAAGACCGCACCCTTTCCTTCATCGGCGCCAACTGGATAACCGACACGTCCACCCCCGAACACTCGGTCAAACTCCTCGATTACGCTTGCGGGACCGGTCTCATAACCCGTGCTCTCCTTCCCACCATTACCCGCTCCATCGGCATCGATCTCTCCTCCTCCATGGTCGCTCAGTACAACGCTCGAGCTTCCAACCAAGGACTTTCCCCCTCTGAAATGATCGCCTATCAAGGAAATCTGCTTTCCCCCACTCCGGATCCAGGTTTGGAGAAAGAGGATCTGTATGGGTTTGATATTGCGGTGGTGGGACTGGGATTCCATCATTTTGATAACCCGGCGTTGGCGGCGAGGAAGTTGGGCGAGAGGTTGAAGAAGGGGGGGATCTTGGCTGTGGTGGATTTTGAAAGTCATGATGGGTATGGTAATCCTCATGAACATGGTCATGGACATGGACACGATAAGCCACAGTTAAATGCACAAGCGCAAAAGGCCCAGGAAACCGTCACTCATCACGGGTTTTCCGAAGAGGAAATCAAGAAGATTTTCGTGGATGCGGGTGTGGGTGCAGATTTTGGGTACATGGTGTTGGGGAAGGGAATTGTATTTCATGGGACTGGGGAAGAGGGAGAGAGAAAGGATAGGAAGAGGGCGGTTTTTATGGCGAGGGGTATTAAATTGTAAGGTGTCGTTTGTCAAGAGTGGAGTTTGGGAGGCTGAGAGAGAGAGGTCGCGAGGTATTTGAAATGGTTCTTAGCTGGGTGATGAAATATTTGGAGGATGTCGGGGATAGATCAATTAGAAGAGATACCTCCTAGAATCAAATTTAAACATCCATTCCTAAAACAGAATAAAAATATCATCATACCACATCGTTGTATAGGTATTTTCATTCCCACTCTTTCACCCAAAACGGATAATCGACAAAACTCGCATCCCTCAAATCCATAACTTCTATCCAATAATTGACTGGTTCCCCTTTCCTATACCTATGCCTATGCGTCCGTTCTCAAGTCGGTCATGACAATGATGACCTCGGGATTCATGTTGTATACGACGTTCATTCATTTAACATGCGAAATCCACTTTATACTGATGCGGATCTTCATCCCTTGATATCTCCATTCAATTCCGTATTACAAAAATGAACAAGAATATCTGCATACACTCATTATTTAATCACCGCCCACCCCCCTTTCCCTATCGATCAATCATACTGAATACAATACCCAAGAACGATCCACTCAAACCTTTCTCTCTCTCTCGACAACCTCCCCCCTCCCTCCCCTTACTTCAAATCTAGAAGCCCTTCTGCTCACCCTCTCTCTACCATTGCGAAAACAAAACCCCAGATAATCTATTCCATCAAAATGACACAATATCCGAAAGTATACCTAGTAGTAAGGTAGGTAGGTATGCGTCGAACATTAGAATCCCACCGGGTGTTGTAGTAGGTAATTACCACCTAAACGATGCGAAGCTCGATGCTCGAAGCTCGAAGTTGGAGTGGTAGTAATGTAATATTGGGAATATTTTGAGTCGGGTTGTTTTCGGGGGATGCGATGAGGGTAAATGCAATCAAAGCAAAGGGAGGTTCGTGATTCAATCTATATCATATCATCTCGTCTTCCTGTACCTATCGATTCTTAGGTCTTTGTGACTTATCCACATGGGCTATTATGCAGTTTTGGTGAGATGATTTGGGGTTATTCGTATGGTATTTATAAGAGGGAATAGGGAAGAAGGTGATGATGCAGTGCATAGTATTAGTAGGTATGGGATGATAGAGGAGTTATGTGAAATACATGGGATGAAGGAGATAGCACGGAAAGTCTTTCGACTGCTCTATGGAGTACATTCACCATCAGATTCACATTCAACCCTGAAAGAAGATTATAACAGATCAATTCTATTTGCTAACTATAGTAACGTACTTATACTCTTGCTCATCTTTGCATACAATCCCATCTCCTACTGGAACATAAAAATGACCCGTCTCATGAATATATCGGAAGCCCTAATCCAAATCCATTCAATCCACGACATTCAATCCATTGTTCATCCGATAACGCTGCAAAGCTTTATGAATTCCGCACCCGGAGAAAATTTGGTACATCAAGCCAAATAAGTCCCTCCAACCCACGGCATTCAATACAATGCGCGCATTATCCCCCTCATGTATGCAAGACCTTAATTTTTTTTAAAAAACAATACGTTAGTGAGATGGGCCAAATGGACCAGATGGACCAGATGGAATGGTAGGCACCCATTGCCCCCAACCATACTCACACCCAAGAAAAATACAAAAAGAAAATAGAGATATGGACCAAATGGACCGAATAGACCAGATGGAATGGTAGGCACCCATTGCCCCCAACCATACTCACACCCAAGAAAAATACAAAAAGAAAATAGAGATATGGACCAAATGGACCGAATGGACCAGATGGAATGGTGGGCACCCATTGCCCCCAACCATACTCAATACCCAAGAGCGATATAAAGAAAAAGACAAACGTCCAGAATCAAAAGTCCAACAATGCATATACGCATGTAGGGTATTCAGAAGGCCTCCTTTCCAAAACCCAATCTTTGCCTCCCGATAATACCCATTTGTGGGATGCCCATGTGAAAAGAAGACCGAATAAACGCCTGAAAAATAATGATGCCGTGAGGCAAGCCTAACCCTTTCTATTGAAATCTTTTGAGAATAGACAAACAACTCCAATCCCCAGCCAGCCGCCCGGCGGATA
Organism: Ciborinia camelliae; assembly: GCA_025890175.1. NCBI lineage: Eukaryota > Fungi > Ascomycota > Leotiomycetes > Helotiales > Sclerotiniaceae > Ciborinia > Ciborinia camelliae. The sequence goes on from JANPYM010000013.1 coordinate 1,787,721, forward strand.
AATGCCCCACTAATATGGGTTCTTGTTCATTCCCTCTTTAATTTCATAAATAGACTCCGAAAGTCTTCGTTGCGCGCATAGTGTCCAATCGTGGGAGCATTATTTTGTATTGGCTTGATATTGCCAAAAAAAAATAAGAAAGTACTTTTAACAGAAGAGAGAAAAAAGAAAAGTAAAACCCCCCCAGGTCCCAATAGACGAGGGGGGAGAAGAGATTGTAATATATTTCAGTGTTAAGAATATCTGTCTAAGAACAGTATACCCGAATCAATATATATATCGATAAGCCAGCTGGTTGTGCTGGTGAAATGCCTTGGGCGAATCGAAACACAAAGTTAAGGAAAAAAAATCATGAAAATGATTAAACGACCAAAGACGCCGATGTACGAGAATTTGTCTCAAAAGCCATAGATAATTTCTTAATATCTGCCGGTTTGACCCACGCGGTTGAGCATATGAGCATTGTGATCCGGAAGGTCTTGTACCAAACAATGCGAGATTGACATTGGATCTGAACGTTGGGTTGTTGCCATTGGATTACGACGTCCACCGGAGCTTGGTCCAGCAGGTGGTGTTCGAGACAAAGGAGGGAGCTCGGATCGTCGAGGAGATATAGCAGATTGAGTGAGTTGAAAATTGCCACGTGGTTCCCGTGACAAATCATTTGGAGAAGGGGAGCCTCGCGGTGCTTCATTTGATCTTACAGGAGCCAATTGTCGGTTGTCTTCAATGGGTCGGTGTGGCACAACGTTCTCTCCAAGTTGATATCCATAATGTTGGTTAGGAGCAGGTGGTGGTAAGTGGGAACGACGTTCATCTTCATAGACTGATCGGGATGCCGCAACGTTGTCTTCTCGTTTATATCCGGAGGATGGGCCAGGGCCAGGTTGTGGCAATCGGGTCCAGTGTGCCTCATCTGAAACGCGCCTGCGGCTTTGAGAACCCAATGAATCTGTTGGAGATGGCAACTTAACGTCCTGATTATTTGGTGATCTGTATATGGCAGGGAGATGTGGTGAATGAGGTGGTCGAGCCATTTCTTGATGAGGTGGACGTATTTGTTGATGTCCGTATGGTAATTGTGGATCGAAGGATGATTGTGGTGGGGGTGGAAACATTTGGGGCGGTGGAGCTTGCAATGCAATGGGTTGACCATGAGCACCATAAAGCGGTGTTGTATTTGGATCAAAGGTTGTTATGCCATTTGCTTTATTTGCTGCAATGACGGCCGAAAGAGGAACAAATGCCTGTTGTGAAGATACAGGGGTGAAAACACATTGCTGTTTGAAGCGTGCGCAATTTCCACATCGTCCATCGGAACCGGAGTCAGAAAAGCCCGAGCAACGAATCTATTTTTAAAGTTAGCCTTGTTTTAATTGATTGCGAAGTAAAATCGTGTCACACGAAAAAGGGAAAGAAATTACCTTGCGTCTTCTGCAATATTTGCATGCGATTGCGGTTCTCTGTCTTGGAGCGCTCTGCTTAAATGTCATCGACTCCGTGGAGGGAGAAGTCACTTTATATTGCCCTTGCGTATAACCTCTACCGTCAGGATAAGGGTAGTCTGGAGGCGCGTTGTAGCCTGTCGGTAGAAATCTGCTATCTTGAGGGGGCGCCGTTGAATGTCCAGGATTCTGCGTTCCATTATTTGATGGGTTTCGATAGAGCTCTGGGCGGCCATTGGATGCGTGGGCATATGGATTCCAACCAGCTTGTGAATGATAATCCGTAGTTGGTGGGGGATGGTGCTGTGATTCATTGTATGAGCTAGAGGGCCTCATTCGATTGTCTGCATGATACTGTGGACTATTGGATCTATGATGCGATGTGCGATTATCTGAAGAATACTGTAGTTCAGTCATGGTTGTAGGATGCGGGATGCGATTATCAGGGCCGTCGGGATATTGCGATCCATTTCTTGATGTATAGAGTGCCCGATTGTCTACAGGATACTGTGGTCCACTATTTGATCTGTGATGCGCAATGCGACTATCGGGGGCGTCGTGATAATGCGATCCATTGCTTGGTGTATGGGGTGCCCGATGGTCTACAGGATACTGTGGTCCACTATTTGATCTGTGATGCGCAATGCGACTATCGGGGCCGTCGTGATATTGCGATCCATTGCTTGACATATGAAGTTCCCGATGGTCTACAGGATATTGTGGTCCACTATTTGATCTGTGATGTGCAATGCGACTATCGGGGGCGTCGTGATAATGCGATCCATTGCTTGGTGTATGGGGTGCCCGGTTATCCGCAGCATACTGGAATCCATTGCTTGATGTATGTGGTACCCGGTTGTCTGGAGCATACTGCGGTCCATTGCTTGATGTATGCGGTGCCGGCTGGTCTGAAATCTTTACAGATTCAGTATAATGCAACCCATAATGTGATGTCATTAAAAAGCGACCATCTGAAGAATTTGGTCTGTTTTTTTTATATGTGTCTGGTTCAGGCGAGAATACATTCGACCTTTTGTTTGACGTATGGGGGGGCGCTTGATTGTCCGGACCGCTGTGGTTAGCATGATTCTGCACTCTCACAGGGCCTGATAGGAATTCATCGACTGTGGTGTATTCGGCGGGTTGTACAGAACTGGGGGGTTGATGTTGTCTCATGGGTCCATATGGCATTGGCCTTTGGTTATCAGAGGGTCCTGGGGGAGGAGGATACTTTGATCCAATGTCCTGAGGATAGCTCGTCATTTTGAGCGTATAGGACGTAAATGGTAATTCTTGACGGTGAATAGAAGAAATATCAGCAAATTGATTGTATCGTAATATTTCGGTAATGAATATGAATGTAATCTAAGTTGTTGCGACAGCCCAGCTGCAAATTGTTGCCTGGTTGTAAAGAATTGAACTCGATTAAGATTATTATCATTTAGGGGGAAAGAGGGGGTTGTTGTTGAATGTATGTTTTTGCAAGAGGGAGAAGTTGGGGAATAATTTGGGGGAAGAAGTTGGAGAAGTTGGGGGGGAGAGGGGAGGGGGGAAATTTTATGGAATTAAATCTCGAAGTTTGTAAAGTTTGAAGTATGTGGAGTGTGTAGCGTATGAAGAGCGGCCTGCCCTATACTATATATGATAGGTATTGTATTTCGTTCGATTTGTTTGATTGATTAACTTTTGTTTAGTGAGTATAGTGTATGTTGAATATAACTACTGTATCTTTTTAGTGGCCTTGGAACAAATGTACGTAGGTAAGGACTAGGTCGATGGGGAATATTCCGAGAGTCGAATCGAATTAATCCAAGTAAGTTACTCGATAGACGATCCAGAGATTCGTATTAACTTGATTGGGTATTAATAATACTTCCAAGGTTAGAAGATTAGTTGCTTAGTTGTTTAGTTGCTTAGTTGCTTAATTTCTTGGTTGCTTAGTTTCTTGATTGCTTAGTTTCTTGGTTGCTTAGTTTCTTGGTTGCTTGGTTGGAACTGGGACACCACACACCAAACGTTTGGATGGATAGAATCTGGATGGATGGACGGACGGATGGATAATTTTGATCCAAAATGGAATAGGAGGAAAGTTTCGTAGGTACGGAGGGTAAGGTAATGAAGCAAGAATGAGTAATGGAGGTAGTAATGGTATAGATCGTCCTCTTTAATGATGTTGATGATTCATCAGTTGGCTAAGTACGGTAAAGTTGATTGTAGATTGGTTGAAGCCGTTACGGACCGGGATCTTGGAAAACCTATTGTAAACCTATTTCCCTGCAACTCTTGGAGTCTTTAGAGTTTTTCCACGGAGGGGTAAGGAAGTGATGTCGGGATGTTCACACTTATGGTGGCGCTGAACCTTCTCAAAATATCTGTCCTGTGCGAAGGCCCGTTTCGTATGCTTCGTGCCTTCCCGCCCAGTGGATGTGAATATGTTATATTGAGGTGTGAAAACAATAATCTGTTTTGACGTCCCGTGATGTTGAATTTTGACTTCAATGACTTGAAGAGTTTGAATTCCCAACAAACAGAGGGCTTGGTAAAATCCCAAAGGCGTGAAGGGTTTGGGGTGATTCAATGTAGCGTGGCAATAAGGAAAATCAATCGATAGTGTCTATATTACCACTAATGATTGATGATAACGGTCTAACTCCGAATTTGTGAGTAGATACAGACAACCAATGGATTGATCTGACGATGAGTCGGGCTTTGCGATAGTGGTTGCACGGAAGAGAGTGGTTCCTTGGTGGAAGAGTACCGATAGGTATTCTTAGGTTGATGAAAGTAATGTTGGTATATATTGGTCTAACTTGGTCCAACTTGGTCCAGTGATATATATATATATATATAATATATATTCAGTTCTGTGATGCCTAACTACCGCACCTCGAAAATGACAGTCAACCACAACCACAGATTTCGCGAGTCAAGATTATTTAACTCTATTGAGAGTAGAAAGGTTACAATTGCCTTGGGTGTCCTTGCAACGGTTAGAATAGCGTGCGAACTCTCTTTTTAATAACCGCAAAGCAAATATGGCTTAGGTTTTGCCCAAGACGAATCCCAAATTAACAAAGATACTCTGGTCAATATGTTAGTATTTTGAAATAGGTCCTAGAGCTGGCTTTGAATCGCTTTGATTTTCTTGTTGCTCTCGAAACTTGGATATTTTGGGAGATAAAATGGCGTCCGTATCGATTCCAGACCCGATGGCAGTTTGAATGGCTACGGACACAACTGCGAGTCCAGAAACTAGACCGCCAAGGACCAATTTGGGGCTCTAACCTGATATTTGATGATGCTGACTGTCCAACTAGCGGCTGCCCGGGCGGATGGATGGTGTTTATACTTTATAGCTATTTCAAGTTTTGCGATCAGTACAACTTAATAATCCCCCTCACTTGATCCCCGCGATCCACTGTAAAACAAGTTTTGACGACCAATGATGTATAGTTCGAATAATCAGTAGGCAACTTCCCAATTTGACGATCGAGTTTCCGAAATCCTAATAGCCAACAATGAATAACCTTGGTACAAGGTACACTAAAGTCCAGATGTGTCGGGTTGTGTGAATAGATAAACTCCGTTTCCGCGACCCGCAGCGCAAGGCGTTTGTGAGAGTACTTATTATATATAATACAACTGAGGTTGATGGAAGGCTGGGGGTGCAGGGCGCTGATTTTGACAAATTAAAATCTTTGAGGGTTTTGATGCGCAGGAAATTGCTACTATGTGACAAAATTGATAAGTCAACACTCACTTCCTTCAGACTATCATATGCGACATGACCTGAAAGAGAACGGAACTTTGTTGAGTATGATTTATCGAACGTAATCAGACCAAAAAAGTACTTTAGTTTGCGTCCGCTGAAAATTGAGCGATACCGATCCGGTATATGGGAGAAGTGAATGAATGTATGGATGGGACAGTATGGGCGGCTCTAGCCTAGTATGTATTAGGTATGATACCAGTAACTAGTCCCAGATCGCAGACGGAAAACCAAATGAAAAGATATTATTGAATGGAAGGTTGGAGAATTTGTCTCTGTAAGAGGGACGTGAGGTAGACTCGTAGTGGGAGTTATTTCGAGTGGAAATGATGACCACCTTCCTTGAAAGTGCGAAGTAGATCAGAAGAATAGTACTATGAATGGGTAGGGACTGTAACCTAAGACCTTAAAGAAAGCTAAAAAGAGATCTAGGGAAAATAAGTACGATAAAACAAAATCGATAATGAATGATGATGCTGGATGCTGGGTGCTGGTTGAAGAGTTTGGATCTTACAAATGATAGGATATCCAGGGAAGCCTTGTCTGCTTCTGATCCCCTCTCTTCCTTCAAGCCCTCTTCCTTGGTTTGGTTGATTTGAAAATATTATGCTTCATACAAATCTCGATGTCGCTGCACTTCTGCACCCCTTCTCGCCGTCTGGCCTTCCCGTCCTGTCAGAAAAGCCTCGACCTCGAGGTAAGAAATGTGGTCTCAGATATTCCTCCTATTCCAAGGGAAATCCTCCCCCCCAAAATGTATTACACCAGTTGGTATTCCGCCCCAAAAATTAAGTTCAATGTTTCGTATCTTTCAATCTTCAATGTCCAGAATAACATTCGACAATCAAATGGGGTTTCGGGCTTGTGTTGAAATCTGGAGAAATTGTTGCTGTAAGTGGTTGTTTCGTTGATATCAAGTTATCGCAAGCACAAAGAATAACAACCACCAAAATTGCTCGATAAATTCCCAGCTGAGAATTCAATTTTTGTATGTTCCAATGCTGTATGAACAATTGATTGAATTAGAATTGTGATATATTGTAGTCGCCTAAAGGTTATTATCTGTTGTGTTGTTTTCCTGTTTTGCCCTTCAGGCTGTGTAGTGCTGTATGTTTAACGCTTGGCTTCAAATAACAATATCGATAAGGCAATGTTGCGATACACACAGTTCCAAGCCAAGCCAAGTTACATATATGTCAATTCGGGATTTTCTAGCAATAAAATCACTTCCTTCAGGCGGCAGCCGATCCTCATGGGCATTGGATCAAAAGGTTGTCTGGTGGGTGGTCACTGGGAAGAAACTGGGTTACTGGGATTGATAACAAAAGTTCAGGGAGGGAGAGAGGGGGCGGAAGGGAATGAAAGGCATGCATGGGATAAGGAAGGATGGATACCGGATAGAATGTGGACTGTTCGGGGAAACGTGGGAATGGAGAAAAGACGGCTTATCAAAGTGGATATACAGCCCGTTCCTATAATTCGTCTGTCGAACTGAGTCCGAATTGGCTTTTTGGTTGGTGTTTCTAGAAATCTTGGGAGGCTGTCATGTTGATGAATGATGTTAATGATTTGGTGGCTGTTGGTACTTGGCACTTGGCTAAGAGAAGAGAAAAGCGTTTTGGGTGAATTAAATCCCCGAATTGGTCTTATTTTTTTTTGGAGATTATTCGCTTTTCCTTTCCCCAAATGGCCACTTCTGGCGCATTTGTTTGTTTGGTTGAAAAGAATTCTTTGGAGAATTGGTGGCTGGTTTTACTTAACTGTTGGTTTTGTTCGCACACGACCCAAACTGGTCACCCCGGTAGTCTGACGGCTTGATATCCTTATGACCCTGTCTATAAGGCGTTTCCTCCACCTGCAGCACGGGTATGCTTGGGAAAGTTGGAGATGCAAGGGTATATCGAAGACGTACCCGCTGAAGCATCCGCAGCAACACGAAGTCAGCCTTTAGTTCGATCTTTGTGGCAAGCAAACCAGCGTGTACGACTCGATAGAATCGACCGAATGTTCTTTTCACAACGTTGGGGTTAGTTTGACAACGGGATGAGGCGTGGCGTGAGTACGACCAAACCGTGTACAAGGGTTTGAACATCGTGGAAATCATTGTGAATACTGTATATTGATTGGATTGGTGGGAGAGAAGTTGTGTAAAGAGAGATCAGGGCTAACAACTTTGTTATAATCAATCACACCTATCGTGGGGAAAGGAAATATGATTTTGAGGCGAAAAGCCAAAAAAAAAAACAGACGTGCTTCTTTCTTGGATGGTATGATGGCATTTTCTATCAGCCCGATTCAACTGCATTATTCTTTTCCATCATATTATGTATAGGATACCTTAAATGGCTTTGCAACACTGTATTCGATTTCCTGCAGCTACTCGAGGGTCGGGAACCAAGGGCCGCACCGTTTTCAAACGCATAGATGGATACTCGCGCGCCCTCTTTTGGTATTATTATCTAAGTCTAGACCTACGCGCTTCCAGACCTCGTGGTTCAAGGGAGCATTCTTATTTTCAGAAACTCCCAGCGGTTCAGGTGGAAGGAATAAAAACGTGGCATTATTTTAATTGAAACACAGCATCATTAGTTTATGGCCACAACAGACGAGATCGTTACCAGCAATGGGCAAGATCATGCCACACTGCCACCATTCCACATTCCGTTGTCAGAAACTGGACGGCCCGTTCAGTTCGTACATCTGCAGGATTCTTATTGCATACCTATTTATGACAAAGCATATACGGTCAAGGGGTATATTTATCTGATGTCAGCCATGCTTTTAGCGCACCTCACTTTACTGTATCTTTCATTTTATACTCACTTTATGTTACTTTTCATGCTTGTATCTTTTGACCTTCCCTTTTGATATTCATTTAAATGAAACTATTAGAACCAAAGTAGGGTTTAGGTAACAAATAATCAAGAGAAGCTTATGCAGAGCAGACAAAAGGATCATCTACAGCGGGAAGACGGAAATCCCGTAGCTTAGCTTACCGTACGCGAATGATGAAGGGGTCGGTTCCAAATTCCAAAGACCAATCAATTAACGATGATTTTGCATATGTCAAATAATGAGCTTCTTCGTATAATCCTTCGAAGTAAATGCAAGTAAAAGAAGAAGGATGTCCGATGTTATTCGAGATATGTATGGTTGGAATAATCGAAATTCTTCAATCAGGCTGTACTTGGAGTTTCATCGAAAGGTAAAATCGATACCAACTGCCAATAACATTAACAACAATGCAACCGCCAACAAAATATTGAAGGGTAGGTAAGGTAAGCTTACTATGGACAGATCCCATCATAGTGTAACGTCAATTAAAATTAGGGTGTTTAGTATGTCATTGCAATGCCCTTTGCAGCCTCGGGTCGGCTTTCTAGCTATGGAACGACCCGAGATCACCCAAACCCCTGGTTCATGGGACGTTTAAATCATGTTTTCGTAGAAACAGTTAGCCGCTGTTGGCGATGGAAAAAAGGGGAAAATGAAAAATATGGAAAAGAAGCGTATGTATTATAACTAAGGTATTTCATTTGTGGTTTATTGGATTATGAATGAGACATTTTGGAGTTTGGAATGGACCATTTTGTAACAATATATTTCTGTGATAGCGAGGGATTCTAGGTCGGCGAAGTCCAAGATATATAAACCATTACGACAAGAATTATGATTTTTTTGGTGGGAACGACACATCGCAAGTTGACGGGTCAATGATTTGCTTAAATTTAATGCGTAGAAAGTTGAGCCTGAAAATATAGCTAAGCCACAAAACAAGTATGTATTCCTGCATTGTCAGCAAAAAAATGCATGACGTCCTATCTCCGGACTGCTCGAAAGCATACGGCTGCGATAGAATTCAACATCGGCTCACGTCCCGGATAAGTCACCCAAAAATGACCATACATTCGGGATACGGACAATGCAAAATCCTTGAAAGTTGCCGAAATGTACATGATAACCGCTTTCTTTTTCTCTCCACATATGATGAATCCCTCTTTCCTCCCTTTCTACTTGTCAAATTACGACACCTCCTACCTAACGAACCATCATTTTCATTCGTATCATCTTTGATCTATCCCGTGCCTCTCGCACGCGGCACCCACTATCTAGACAACACATCTTGCATTGGCCATCAAAGCGTTTTCCATTAATCTTGTTCGCTCTTGATTTTTCCTCCTCTTACCATTTTAATTTTAACTCATCTACCATCTTTCATTGGCTTAGCCACTTCACCGCTAACTACTTCTGAAGGTCACATTACTTTCTGTTCATGCGGGCACCCGTTAGTCTTGTTTCTAGACTGGAATTATGGTGCATTCCCGCCCGCGAAAGCGGCGCGGAACGAGGTCACCCTCGCATTGCATATTCACATGGATCAAGGTGTGTAGAATGCAACGAATTAGAAAATTCATCTATTTGTTATGGGGCCAATCATGGATAATATTTGGGGCACTCAGGTAGGCAGCACAAAATATTAGTCTGAGCCGTGCTGACCCTGCACTTTTCACTGCTTCCAATTACATGTTTCCTTGAGTGAAGAGGTAGGTTGCCAACCAAACTTCAAAGAAGGCCGATTTCAAATCCCGCACACCTTTTGCTACTTCGTCTAGTCTACCCCGGCTATAGATGTCACCAACCAACCTTTTTTAACAGGTTGTTCTCACTATCCACTGCTCATCTCGTACTCTAGTACCATACGAGTAGCTGAAGGATCGACAAAAGTGATACTGGGGAGCCATGTTTAATAGTTGCCAGCTGAATGGCACTTGGTAAGGTACTAGGGGCAAAGTAGGGGTAAAACAATAGAATAATAGCGCAACCCCTAAAAGGCCTAATCGCCGATGAGACAAAGATAACCTTAAAGAGTACGGCACATCGGATTATCTACAGAGTAGGTAGACCCTCTGGGCCTCTGTTGATAGGGCAAATCACTAAGCTGGATTGGGCTATATAATAAGTATCGTGATTGGAGCTGTTGCTTTTCGGGGTATGGTGTAGCTCAGCGGTAGCAAGGTTCACTATAGATTTTAGCATATTTCTACCCCCCAGATTAAGATCACCAACCAGGGGGGATTATGAACCAATGAAATTTGGGGGTTTAAGGATTTTATCTGTATCTACAAATCCCCATATAAATATTCATTACTGAGGTCTAATCCAATGTAACCCTTCCATTATAGTTACATTATTATTAAAGAATAAAGGCTTTGTTGATTAGGCAGGTAGGTACTTCCTTGTACGCAAGGTTCAGATTATGGGGCCTACCACTGAGCGGTATCTAGATTCTAGAATAAAAGGAAAAGGCGAAAACCGTCCTGCAGCGGGCCGAGCAGACAAACTAATTCATCGTTTTTCTCCCCCAAGGGTTTGCCTGTATATATAATTAACATGGTTGACCCAAACATACCTTATTACTGTTGTACCTATTACTATTATTGTGTTATAACTTATCTGTACCTCGATCAAAACAATCGTTTCTGTCCTCCCCTTTTGGGAGGCTGAACTTTCATTGACCATTCACACTCTATCAAAATTGGGTGAAAAGTTAATGTACTGTATTATAACTATTGCCCACAACTACCATCCAACCATTTCAAGGATTTCCCTGTTATGAACACTGTCCTGAATCCCGTCCTGATAGACAAAAGCGATGGGAAGGTTGGAAGAAATACAGCGTCAGCAAGGTTGTAGTATATGTTGATACAACTTGATTAGAACTTTTCGTCCGATGAAATCAGGGGGCAAGCATACTATTCGAAGTGGTCTACTTGCACACCGCTGAAAGATTTGCATATCATACAGTACCGGTACCTCAACCTAAATCGAATCTCAACCATCCGATAATCTACCATCAGGCATTTCCCGAAAGGATTCGCATGTCAATCAATATAGTTCATTTTACGAGAAATAGAGAAAGCAAAAATCTTCCCTTCATGCATCTATCTATATTGCAATTAAGAAGACCGATCCTTTCTTCAAAAGATTCAAGATACAGATATTCGTCGAGAATACCTAGTCGGTACAACATTCCGTACTGTACTGTACAGCAGAACCTCTATATAAGGATCCTCTATATAAGGATAACCTCTCTATTAGGATTAAATTTTAGGTCCCGTTGAATTTTAGGTGTAGAAAATGCTAATATCTCTATATCCTTTCTATTAGGATTATCCTTGATATTCCCCGGTCCCAAAATTAAAATCTAGCCTATAATAAACCTCTTCTAAGAATATTTTTTTAAGCATAAAATATTTATGAAAATATTTATGAAATTATATTGAATTTATGCCCGATCGGAATTGGTCGGTATATATTTGGGCCAAAATGCTACCCCACCGGGATTAGCCGGAACCTCTATAAAAGGATACCTCTCTAATCCTTATGTTTTTAGCACTAAAAAAAACATCCTTATATAGAGGTTCTGCTGTACTCTCTTCGTTTATTCATTCGTCACCGTATCTTCAGCCTGATTCTTTGCGCCTCATTTCCGCAGCACAAGCCCTACGACCAACACATAATGCCACTATGCTCGTACAGATTTCTATACGGACGTCACAAATAGTAAGCACTACCCCGTCCATGTGTTCTTCTGCAGTTTTCAAATCCCAGGAATAAGATACAACACAAGGAGTATTACAAGAGTGGGTGTTTATTTCTTTCAATCTTTATAATATCAATATACCTACCCTTTGCCTCTTTTGGCCACATCAATTGGATTCGAGCATTTTGGGTGACGATTCATGAGTGAGTGCAGGGAGGACGTATTTGCATTCAGATGAGCACCCAGATTCTTACAATAAGCATACCCGAGCATTGGGTCACAACTCGGTTTGAACAATCTACTCATTCTTCAGATTTCAAATCATTCATTCATCTATTTCCTTCCTGATTATGAATAAACCACACGAGCCATATTTTCGATACTAAATCTGACAGTATGGGGAAATTAAAGGCAGTACAAGCCAACATCAAGTAGGTAACAAAAACTCTATAGAGATTAAGCAGCATATTTCTACAGGTATTCCTTCCTGCTATACCTTGAACGTACGTGCATATGTTGGTAAGAAATCTCATCATCTGACTATGAAGACATGTAGGTAAGGCTTTGATAAAGTTCCTGCCTATCATCTGTTTTCATTCTCGGTAATTTGCTTTTCTGTTCTATACTACTGAAGATGCAAGATATCGCATTTGGTAGGTAGCAGAGGCCATGCGAAGCATCCTGGGCCCTGGCTGGCGTTGCATCGATATCTACAGCATATATCTCCATGACGGACGGGAATTAATTACGGGAGGGAAGAGGCGAGCGAGTGGGCTGGAATCTTTTTGGGGGTGGACACGGGTGAGTCCTAATAAATCCGGATGAGAACAATGATAATGGGACCTCGATGTCACCGTAGTTCAAGGAAATCTATCGATTATTCTTTCAAATAAGCAAGGTAGGCGAAGAATATACAGATCATAATCTTATCCCAACGACCACGATCTATATCTTACATCCCCGGCCATATTGGATAACCCAATCTAGTAGGTAAATATCACAATGCAATTCATTCGGACAGAAGCCTTGGAATCAAAATACGATGGCATCACACCCATCTCATTAAAAACGGTCTCGGGCAACGAGCCGATCGGCAGGGTACCCCAAATATGACATCTCGCATTTGTTCAATCCGTTAACCTACCTCAAACCGGAAAAGAGTGGAGCGGAAAAATAACACAATTCTGGTCATAGTCATAGTCATAGTCATGGTCATGGTCATGGTCATGGGGTTGAAATACCAACGGTCGGTCGGGTTGGTTGGGTGGGCAGGGTTCCTCGGATGTTATTGCCACGCTGCGGCGATGAAGGGATTTTTGTGTGCCGTGTATATGCATTGTGTTCCTCGGCTATATAGTAGAAGAATGGATCTAGAAGGAGGGTTGTTGAAGAGTTGAGGTGGGCTGAGATGTGATCCAAACAAGCAAGGGACAACGTAAAGGAATTAGACATTTTGTCTGTTATATACATAATTTAATGTTTTTTTATTCGACTTCCTTTCATTTGATTTGATTAAATTATATGAAGATCGAACTTGATTGACGATGTCAGTGGGGAAGGTAAATATAAGATAACTGACGAGGGAGAGTAACCTCCACAAGGGTATATGAAATCGTTTCGTTGCTTACGGTGAGTAATGATAAAGCTTACTCCAGGAAATAGATCTTGAACTTGGACTTACTGCTGATACCTGGAGGCTGATGCGGTTATAAAAAATGATAGATTTTTTACTATATGTTGGGTCTGATTGAGATGGGTGGGCGAAGTCGCTCATGTGTTCAATTCCATTCGTTGTATCGCATTCTTGTATTGGAGCTTTTCCGGCTTATGTTCATATACGAAGGTTCGCCCCGTTACCAAGACTATCAACTCTGGTTGCTACTAGTTTATTTTTCAAGTTCACCCAGAGATTCGTTCAATTGACATTCATCGAGTTGTTTGATTCATTATGAAGCTTAGAGCTTATCCAGTAACTTCACTACATTCACATCATGTACACGCACCCCTACTTTGGGAACCCAATATGGATCAAGTGATTGCTGCGCAAATTCTGCGGGAGATAAGATACTGTATGTGTGGGTGGATATCTCGTAGGCGCTGTGCAGTTTAATCAAAATGTTGGTTGACTAGTTGATACTGTACAAACAATCAGTATTCTTCAAACTTGAATAAGATGATCTGCATCTTCGATTGACTACTCCTGCACCGCACAGCACACAGCACCTTTCTTCCAACTGTTTGTTTAGCTTCCACTAAAATAATGGAAAATATTGAACAATTTAATTCTTTACTTCACTTCGCTTTTGCGTCTGCCTTTGATACATATTCCTCGGAACTTCACTATTGCACAAGCTACGCAACTGGGCTACTAACTTCATGGCCTTTTCCCTTTGTAGATAGATTTGAACGAGGGTATCTATACCGGGAGAGGAACATACCGGTACTTTACTCGTGAGAGGAAGATGTGTTGGAATCCAAGCACCGGTATACACAACCTAAGTTTCTTTGTCGGGTTACCATACCTGTTCTTTCTCATTTCATGCCTTAGACAAGAATATCAGATGCCTGAAATTGCTACTGCATTGAATTAAGAGTGACTCAATAGTTCTGTGGTTTCAAGTTAAGATGTCATTTATATCCACATCCACTCGAGGTAGAAACCGTAGAGATAGGTAGCGCTTGACTTGCAGTACACGTAATATTATTTTATTCTTTAGCGTGCTTTGACTATTGTAGTGTCTGGATATATTGTTTGATGCTTACAATATTAATTAAAATACTATTTAATTATCTGAATTTATTTTATTTCATTTTCCATGTCAAGCTTGAATATAAGGTTTCAACCATCATTCAAGTTTCTGCAACTCCCGAGGTCTAGTGAAACTTCATCAAAGACGCTTAGTTAAATATCCCCTCGGACCTTCCTTTGGCATTGGGTCGGTCGTCGAGAAGTTGACCAATAAGCACACATGCAGTTGAAAGTCCGGGACGCTCGGAGATAGTGTATTATCTACTTTCTATCAAATTACGCTGCCTGCCTTGACCTAAGGAAAGTCAAATTGTTCATCTTTTCTTCGTAGTCTCTTCTTTTCGCGGAAGAGACCGCGGCCCGGGAGCGTCTTTTTTTTAAATAAAAAAAAGAATACTCGTTCCTTTTGCCCATTGAATTGCTTTACACTGATAGGCATTTGTGACAATAAAGTGGATTCGTATTGATGTATCAAATTCCCTGTTGATCCGAGTGACTTAGATCAACCGACGACGATGTAATTGATGAACTTAAATAGTGCTAAAAGAGACCTCCGATCAAGTGGTAATGATCCAATGACCCATGGCTTGAAGGGGTAGATGGGCCCTAGTGTTGGTACCTGTTTGCTTTGTGTGGGGATATCTGCCAACTTCAAAGTGTTCCCCATCTAACATAGCCTTGGCATATGACATTCTCACCTCCATTTGAGAATAAACTATTGATTGGGGATTCAAACAAGGTTTTGGTAAAGATTGGATTATCAAAGATAGTATAGATACACTATGAGAGTGGGTTGTTACGGGAGTTCTTGCGCAGTCTGGTGGATTGTCTCCTCTGCCTAATCAATTTCCGGCATCGTCAAGTTGAATTAAGCTATGATCGGAATGATACGGTAACAGCATGCCCTGCGATCACCGGAGTGTCGTGTGGATGCGCACTAGAATGGGAAGGGACGATTGAAGATACTATTATTTCCGGGCACATCATCATAGCTTCTCAACGTAATGGATTGGAAATTCACGCTCCACCATAGAAAGATTATGGCAGTGAAGCGTATCGACGATCTTTGTTCAATGCTCATACCTATAGATCTACAACAAGATGATAGACTCTTATAATCCTGGCAAAGCTAGGGCGAATTATAGATCTATGATTGAGAAAAGTTCACACTTAGCTAATGGGTGAAGTGACTCTGACGAAGTTCTATGACCGTGGTCTGGTCAAAGTCTATTCCGGGTCCAGGGAAACGTAGAGACTATGAATGAGTCAACGATGGTGGAAGCCTCGAACTCTTCGAATGGGAAGAATACGCCATAATATTGAGGTGTGCAAGAAGAATTGAAGGATAATGAGTAGTATTTGTACTGATTGGTTGAAGAGGAAATGCAAAGTGATAAATTTCAAGTCCAAGTCCTTACCACACGCCCAAGGAATCCATAAAATTCAAATGAGATTTGGGAGATGTTTGTTGACCAAAAAGTGAAATGAAGCGTGCCATGATATGTGTTGCAATAATCATGCGACCTGCCATCTCTGCCCTTAGTCTTCTCGAAAGTCGTATCCATACCGATGGGTTACTTGCTATAAACAGGCAGCTCAGCAGCAACTATTAGATCTACAAAGCACATTCGTTGGCGACATGGGGGCCTGCAACCACCTGGACACCCTTACATTGTATTTGTAATTAAAGCTTTGGTGGCCCTTTACTCTATTGATTGGGCTTCGATAGCCTGCGTTCTTTATAACATGATCCATATTTGAATAGATGGGTAAATACTCTGTCTTGCATAGGGACCACAGCAATGATATTGTAGTTGCCTGTCGCTGATCATCACCATCTCACCAACCCAGGCTCATTGTTAAAATCTGTGCTATAGATGTAAATAAAGTCTACGTAGATAATCAAATACTAACCCCAAAAGCTGTCCAACTTGAAAATGTTCGAATACAAACCCCTTATTCTTGCTCAATCCCATCTCGCAGGTTCAAGTTAAGCCACTCTTCATTTCCATTATACTCATTCTCATCATTATCCATACAGACATACAAATTCAGCATTCGTTTATTGTACATCATCCACTCCTGCTTACATGTAAGACTTGCCCTTAAGTATGTGCCAGTAACACTTTACGGATCCCAATGTGTAGGTTTATTTTGGGCAGCACCTTGGTATCCTTCATACTGACATGCTTGTACGCTCTCTGTTATACCATACCACCCCAAGACTTTGTATTCCACTGTGTCCAGATCCTACTGCCATGAAAATCCCATTCTGCCAAGTCATACGTCAAATAAATCATACTGGTTTCAATCCACTCCCAATCCCCTACCGCCAATCCATCATCTATGAATGGCCCCTAGAGTTGTCGGCGTATATAGTTTCGACGAACGAATACATTACATCCGACATAAGGAAATCCGTGTTCTTCTTCTCAATGGTTTGTGCCTCGCATAACATGCAGTTTGACTGTCATTTTTTCCTCCTCAGGTAGTAAGGAATTCAATGGAAGCGATGGCACATCCCCTTTACTCTCAATTTGAATCTTTCATGCGTGCGTAGATGGATATGGGTCTGCGGAAGGAAATATTGTCGTTGGGGGAGTCGGATCCAAACAATCTCTTTTAAACTTGAATATGAAGGGCAAAGTCAGGGTCAT
Organism: Ciborinia camelliae; assembly: GCA_025890175.1. NCBI lineage: Eukaryota > Fungi > Ascomycota > Leotiomycetes > Helotiales > Sclerotiniaceae > Ciborinia > Ciborinia camelliae. Next base: position 1,804,885 of record JANPYM010000013.1, read on the forward strand.
CAGAGCTATTTCGAAAGTAATGCACGGCTGGTTTTGGTGAAAGAAATGCACAATATTTCTAGGTATAATAGAAACGTTAGAATTTTCCCATCAAAATAAGTCACCAAAGAGTCAGAATTCCCCTGGTTAAGGACACTTGAAAGTAAATGTTCCAACGGCTGCAGATATAGTTGCATAACTGGCGTTAGACTTTTAATCAATCTCCCAAAATCTTGCAATCAATTGAATTTGAGAGTTGTTCAAGGCCTTTGAAACGACGCATATAAAGATATCTGGAAGAATTCTCCGGGGAAGGTCTTGTACAGATTTTGATGTTATAGAAAGAGAATATGAAGCCAATAATTATTAATCGGAGGAGAAAATAGTAAGCAAGTTTTGGTTCCACGAAGTAATGATACTGTATTAATAAGTGTTGATGAATGAAGTTCGTGAATGTGATTGATTCATCGACAAAGGACTTGTCCGGGCCCCATCATTAATGATCAGAAGTCAGTGTCGAGGGTCGACAACAAGCTTCATTCCCACCAATTTAAGATTTGAATCATAAATCTGGAAAAAAGGAAAGTCCTTTAGGAGTTTCTGGGATAGAATGAAGTGCTCCTTCCCCTAGCCGTAGTCTGAATCATCAAGTTTGATATCGAACTTTGATATTGAAATATTAAATCTCAAAATTGGACCCTTGTAAAACATATCTCAACTCGTCCGTAGAAACGCCACATTATCTCTGACTTGCGGAGTGATGTGAGTGTGATAACAACCTCGCCTCTCCCACCCCTCCAGTAATCGAACTGTTGAGGGCATTCAAGTATGCCGGGTGAACTGACTTTGTACCACATGAAGAATTGACATGTTGAAGATTTCATGCAGCTAGCAAAGGTTGAGTGTTCAGACAACATGGAAGTGGAAAATAAGGTACACATGCTCAACTACAAACCAGAAAATTAAGACTGGACGTCAAATTAGGAATTGAATAATAAAGTCTAGATGCTCAAGTCAAGATTGGATTTGAAAAGTAAGATCTGGATTTGTGAATAAGAGATAATGGACTACAAGAAAGCTTTCAAGTGGAAAGATGCCACTTGACCAAGGGGTAATGAGTCGCAGGTCAGTGAAACATATGTGACATCACTGCCAGGTTAGAAAGCAGACTGAAGCTTGCCTCGCGGTCAATTCTCCTCCTCTTATTTGCATACAGCAGAGAGAATATCGACGGCAATAACAAAGCTTTTGTTCCATCATTGATACCAGCATTCTCAATATATCCCCTTGCCTCTACTTACTCCTCTGAAACAATTTCAAGATCTCCTGATTCCCCATCGCAGCTGCAATATCCAACGCCGTTCTTCCCTTCTCATCTTCGTCCAAAACCTCACACCCATATTCCTTAACCAAAACCCCAAACAATCTGGCATTGGGATCTCCTTCTTTAATCACTTTGTGCCAGAGGTAAGGGGATGACCTATCAATTCTCCTCTTCGCAACAATATGTAAGGCTCCTTCTCCTTCATGATTCGTGACCTTGAGATCTGCGCCATGCTCTTTGAACCATGGGAGATTCGACTGATATCCTCCAGCTGCTAGATATGCTAATAATGGCGTCATGCCCACATCATTCCGCGCGTTGATATCACCACCCAAGTCGAGATATTGATTCATAAGTGGAATAGAATCCGTCGACACGGAGTTAGGGCGACCAAGACTGTGTGACAGCTAGTGCAACGCGGTATCAGACTTCGGACCGGGGTCCAGAAGATCAGTACCCTCTTCTTCTAAGAATAAATTAATAATCTTATTACAAGGACTAGAGCAAGGAGAAAGCTCTAGAGCGCGATGAAGTGGCGAATAGCCCGCAAAATCTGTTTGGGTGACGAGTGAGCGAATGCAGGGGATGGAGAAGATTAGGAATGCTGTTTCGTCGGTCCATCTGGAGAGGAGGTAGAAAATTATGTGGCGGCCTTCATTATCGACTGCTAGATAATCAAGCGAGGGGCCATGGATAGACGAGTTAAGAAGGTGAATGAATGGGGGTGTGTATTCTGATTTTTGAGTATCGCGGTCCTCGTTTGCAATGTAGCCGTGTTCTTCTTCCATCGTAGTCGGATTTGTGATGGCAGCTAACAGGACAGTCCGACCGGATTGATCTCTGCTATTCGCATCGATTGCTGATATTTCAATAAAGGGAAGAAGGGTTGCGGAAGTAGCGTTTGCGAAAATGTAGTGTAGGATAGTTTCCTTGTCATCAATGGGTAAATCAATCCTTGCTCCATAATCAAGTAAGAGTTGCACCATATCCACCGCGCCAGATATGGATTCAAAATTTGCCCTAGAACCATTTGGTAGCGAGGCCACCAAAATTGGGAATTTATTGAATACATTTAGGCGCTGATTTCTGGCTTGGCAGCTGGAACTCGTCGAATTATCCGGAATATTGGGATCCGCTCTATTTTCAAGGTAAAGTTGAACTGCTTTCACGCTTCCGGTTTCGATGGCTGATAATATACCTTTGGTTCCCGCATTGACATTCCCACCGTATTTGAGTAAGATTCTGATGATTTCTTCGTCAGAACCAGCTTTATTGAGAGCTGTGAGGCCATCTGGATTGATCTTATTGGAATTGGCTCCTAATTCGAGGAGAGCCTCGCAGCATTGAGATCTGAAGAATTTCCTGTTTAATCCAGTACGACTTTTGTTGAAAGTGCTCGCAACTTCTAGGGAGTATGACCACTCTCATCCAAGATATCGACTTCGGCACCTGAAATAAGATTAGTACTTCGTGTGTCTAGTTCTCATTCTAGTTCAAGCTGATGATAATGAAGATAAACATTGGGATACAATGCCCATCGCACCAAAAGACATGAAACTTATCATTGATGAGTTGGAACATCGAAATATAGCATCGAATATATATAAGAAGCCAAGACGTACCATTTTCGACCAAGTATCTGAGAGCCTCCACCTGCCACCAAAAGTCCCCCTCTGCCAAAATATGAGGCGCAGTAGGTCCCTGTATGACATTTCCAGTTTCCCTAAAATTATTTTTCTCCTTGATCATATGGTGACATTGACATGTCATTCTTCAACTAAAACTTTGACCATATCCATATTCCAAATCGGCCGCTGACATGCCACTTGTAAAATTGGCCGAATGTTATCCCATCCACAACCGGGGGTATCTGCAATGGGACCGATAAATTCTGTGTTATCGAAGAGTTTTGCCTGGAAATTATCAGCGCTCGAAAATTTCCATCCTATGTATCCTCATTTTGAAGGGGAGTAGAGATGATTAGATTCAAAATTAAGAGTAGAAGATGGAAGTAAAGATATGAATCGGGAAAGGTAAGTAAAGATGATAATATCAAAAAACAGGATTTGTTAAACAAGAAAACAATACAGGTGTATGGTATTTAATGATGAAGGCTGCTTCTTATGTCATCCAGATTGGTATGGTAAATAAAGTATTCAACATCGAAGAATCCCAAATTTATCCCATGAGAGGGAAAATAAGAGATTAAAAGGTCTGGAAAGATGTAACAATGAAACAGAAAAAGAAGGCTCCTATGTCGGAAGGGATCAATAGATTAAATGATAAGGACAAGTAAAGAAAGGACTTTTCATACGCTGAAAACTATTTCGCTCATAATTTCGGTCAGCCCGTATTGCGCAAGTTTCATAATTGCAGGTTCCCGAGAGGAGACTTGCAGTCTTTCGGGTTTAGTAAAATCGACTCCTCTTGCAATCATGTGTCTCATTGTGGTTCCGTCCAATTCGGGAATCTTTTGCTTCAGATCATTGATGGCTTTGTTGGTGCATTCATCCAAGGCCCGCGGAAGATTAACTATAGATTGCATGAGTTGGATCTCGTCAAAACTTTTGTTTTTTACCTGATCTTCTCCTTTTATGAAATGTACCAGTTCCACGCAGTTCGCATGGAGTGCTGGATAGAATGCTTCTTTAGAATTGGCCCCGCCCTTTATTAACATTTGTGCAATGACGCCGATACGGCACGTTTTATATTGTAGGTAGTCGGTATACCTGTAATCGGGAGGAGGAGATGGAGGGACTCTGAAATCTGAAAGGATCTCGCATGTTGAGCTCGGTAGATTCTCCCTTCTCAGGTCTACCCGATATGCAGGCTTAGTGAAGAGGTGTTAATCCCTTCGAGTCTTGGGCATTAAGATTAATCGTAGAAGCGGTCTCCTGAGCCTGATTGAGCAACATTGAGATAATACCGCATTGGCGTCCACGAGCAGCGCAATGAAGAGGAGTGCGTTGATTAAAAGCTTTAGCATTTAAATCCGCACCAGCTTTCATTAAAACAAAAGACGATAATTCCGAGGTGGAGCAAGCATAATGAAGAGGCGTGTAACCCTCCATATCCTTCGAATTGACATCAAACTCTGTACATAGCCGACGAATGACAGATATAAAAGTGTCCCTATCAGCTTCAGCAGTCTTATCTATACAGAAAGTATGGACTGGACCCATGATATGTGCAGCAGTCTGTTGTCGATGATTTTTTGCACTGGCTGAGACGCCATTTTGAACCAAGTACTCAACCAGAGCGATATCTTCTGGATCTCCATAGAAAAGCGCCGCAGATTCATGTAACAGAGTGTTGTTGTTCATATTATCCGTCCAATTCAGGTCTGCTCCATGGATTAGAAATATTTTGAGAATCTCATGAGCATATTCAGAGTGACAGGCTAGATGCAGTGCTGTTTTTCCCTGCGGGAATGTTCTAGCAAAGATAGATGACTTTTTAGGATGCTTCAAAAGGATTTAGATAATTTCCAGATCCGGCGGATCTTGCACAACAGCCCTGAGCAAGACTGACATTCCTTCGCGGTCGCATAACTCTAGATCTATACTGGCATCAATTATCAAGTTCAGCCACTCCAAATTACCATGGAAGTTGTGTAAACATGTCTCGCCTAGATTTTTTTGGATATAGAGATTAGGCTGGTATTTCAGAAGGGCAAGAATCAGGCGGTTTACTGAGAGGTGATGTGACCTGAGAGCATGATGTAGTGGAGTGTCACCATTGGTGCCTCTAGCGTTGATATCGGCACCATGACTAATGAACAATTCAACATGATCGTCGGGTTTATATATATTATCTACTGTACTGAATAAATATCAGCTTCGAGGTCCAATGAATTCAACCAAAATAACAAAGCTCACCTGATCACTTCATATAAACAACAGTGGACGGAAGATATACTTCAATCGGACTTTATCATAGGAAAAACTACAAATTTGGAACTCAGGAAACCGAATGACAAATCTTGGATGAATACGATGAGTCGAGAAGTTCATAGTGTTTAGCTTAAGTGTGTACAATGAGGTGGGGAAATCAAAAGATAAAGCATATATTTGACTAAAAGCCAGCAAAATAAGGAAAAATTCAGTTTGTTGACGTACCAATGTAAAGGGGTTAGCCCATCCGAAGTTCGAACTTGATTAGGATGTGCCCCGAAGGATAAAAGTCGGTTGGCAAGGTCAGTTGAGGATAGGTTTTCGCAAGCTCGGTGAAGTAACGTGTCACCACTGGAGCTCATGGCGCACTAGGATATGATGTTGTTAGAGTTGTCTAGAATTGAACTTTCGCGGAGATTCAAGTAAGATTAAGATGGGCCGGGAACAAGAGAGGATATAGAAGATGAAACGCGAGATTTGATGAGGTATTAATAACTTCAAAGAGATGACTGAACTTACGGGATCAGCACCAGCCGAGAGCAAAAGCTCTATGGCGGTCTGATCAAATTCACCACTACTAGATGACAATGTAAGCAGGAGTAGAGTATCACCGTTAGCATCACGAGCTTCTAGATCAGCTCCTGCTGCCAAGAGCATATTCAATATCTCCTTTGCAGCAGCTTTTTTCTTCTTTAGAGGTGTTACCATAGCCAGAGTGTGAAGTGGGGTTCCAGCTGGCAAAATTTTGGATCCAGTACCATACCTAAGAAGACGGGCGCTGTAATCAGCTGGGCTCAGGTCGTCCGCAGATGCACTTCTCATATTTGCAATTGCCCCTTTCTCGAGTAGTATCTGAACAGACTTTGGTTTCAGGGAGTTTGTCGCTTGAATGAGCGCAGTTGTTCCTTCGACACGCGCTTTTGCGTTTGGAGAAACGTTCGTCTTATCCAAAAGAGTAGAAAGTAAAACATGATGTCCTAGACGAGTTGATAGTATGAGAGCCATTTCGAGCTCGCCTATCTCGCAGCATGGAATCATCTCTATTAACGTCCCAACATGCATCAATGGATGATGGTCACCATTTGATAGTCCAGTTTTAGGGGTGAGAGAGGAAACACCTATGAAAGGTCAGTCACTAATAAAAAGAATTAATAAATTAGAAAGAAAACTAACATACCAGCACCAAGTAACAGTTTAACAATTCCTGCGTGGTTTTTTGTGCCTGTAATATGAAGAGGCTTTGTCCCATCAACTCCGTCAACATTTGGTTCGGCACCAATATCTAGTAATCTTTTTACAATTTCAGTATGTCCTCCTAGGATTACATGCCCAAAATAAAGGAGTGTTTTTTGTGCTGTCTAGTTTCTCAACGTCGGCCCCGTTCTCGAGTAATCTTTGTGTCCAACAGTTTAAGCCGAAACCTGCTGCAATATGAAGAGGGGTTGCCTTTTCTGAAGCTAGGGTTGAATTACTTTGCCGCAGACGATGATTGATATCGGTCGCACCTCCATCAACTCCGATCCATTTGGACCAAGCTTTAAATGCCTGGTTATGAGATTTGCAGAATTCTTCCAAAGTTTCGTAAAAATCTAGATCTTCACAATCGTATCTTTTTGCATGATAAGTCCATTTCATTGCAGCATACTCCAAAAGCGGATATTGTACGAAGGATTGGAGGAAGTCAAATTCTTGTCGATTGGAAGGGCCTCCGATAGCTCTTGAAGCTTTACTTCCACCATCCTCTGTATCATCTGTAATGGGGTATGTATCGAATGCACCTCCCTGAAGCTGACTGGGACAAATAAGCACAATTTCGCGATGCGCTTCTTTTGGGTCGATGGCAGAAAATTGAGGCAAAGACGACGTGGCACGGGCAGTCCGGCCAACATCCAAAAGAAACTCTGTGAATGAATGGTGCAGAATCTGTACAACTCCATCCTCCATGATTTCTAAAAGTGGACCACAGCCAGACCTGACAATATCTTTGCTCTCTCTGCCACTACTCAAGAGGTAGGGATTAGCTTCAATAGCCTTGGCAATTTTGATAAGACGCATGGGTCGTGCCGATTGAGTAACCAGCTGTAGAATAAGGACCTGAGTATCTTGATGAATATTTGTAATTGAAGCATGATCAGACAGTAGCCTGTTATACATCTCTTCGAGGCCCACGGACAATTTGGCCAGCATTTCCCTTATCGAAGCCTCATTGTGATTTTTTCCCTTGATCGACTGTTCAATTTGATCAAGCATAAGGCGAGCATATAAGAAGAGGCCCTCGGAGCGTTCGCACACCTTATGTTTGATAAAAATTTGAAAGTTTTCGTCTACGCCATCCATTGCATATTCCGTTACGCGCTATTGAACAAATACGGATATATCTCGTTTCACGAGTTTCTCCTGAAGACTGACGTGAATAACTTGAGGATACTTGAAGGCTCGTTGGAGATATTGTTTCGGTCGACTAGTTATCAAGACTTTGACATGAGCCAGTCGAAATGACCCCAATGAATCAAGGCGAGAGAGAAAGTCTTCGTCCATATCCATCTCATCCAACGCATCGACAATACAATAAACTCCTCTGAGAAGTTTCAGGCCACCTAAAAGTTCTTGCCACAATTGTTTTGTGGAGAACTATCCAAAGTCTTCTCATCTTTCACATGCTCCCACAAGTATAGTTGCAGCACTTCACTATGAGGTAGAAGCTGAGACATCCAGTCTCGTAATAGAGCACGAGAGCTGCGATTTGTTTCGATGATTTGCCTGAAGAAAAAGAAAAGTACAGGAACAGATTCTTGCACCAAAAATGATTGTACCATCGAAGCTGCGAGGACACTCTTCCCCGTACCCGGAACTGCTTTGATCCAAAGAGACCCATGGTCAACAGATGAATGCCATTGCTCAAATTGTGAGGGTTTCTCGGATCCATTCACAGGGCTTTGGAGAAAGCATGACGTTTGAATTCGCTGGAAGATGCCAGATAGTCTGTTGGACTCAACCAATTCTTGATCGCTGAGAGATCTGGCTTCTCAACCATCTGCTTGAAAATGTCGCCTGATTCAACGATCTCGAATCCATCTGAACTCATATCCGAATCTATAATGAATATTTAAAGCACACAACTAATGCAATACCTTCTAAAGAACAAAAGAAGAGGCGAATGAGAGATCTGGGCCAAATCGTCTCCGGGCTGTAGCGCGTGATATGTAGCACAGTAATATGCGAGATGACATGTACGCATGAGAGTATCTTTCGTCTGGTATATTTGTCTTCATGATGAAGTTGGGTTTATTTCTGACTATTCTATGGCATATAGACCACCGGTAGTATGTCGACTGAGGTACCCGTACCACAAACTTTAGATGTCTTGAGAATATGGTTGCTGACTAATTCTGGTGACCAACCAATCAGAGGTTCCTGTATTATCCTATCACTATCATATCACACCTCTTTTCATTAAGACGAGGAGAATGAAAATTTTCTCCATTACAATCGATTTGAGTACAGGGACAGTCAATAGGCATTTTTCATTCGCTTGATTGAAAAAGAAAGGAGGTTGTTTGTAAGTACCTAACTGAAACCGCCAATCCAGTTAACTGAATCGAGGATCAAACAAGCTTGTTGGCAAATCTTTCAAGCATCGACCAAGAGAACTGATGTCGATCCACATGCACCATAAGAGATCAATCACCAACCAACGTTGAGGCGCACGAAGGACACGAGGAGGAGGGGCCTGAGGAGGTTTTAAAAATAGGTAGGCAACTACACCTGGGCAGTATGTCGAGAATGGAGATGAATTAATTCTTCAGTGGGCGACTATCTGACTATCTGACTATTTGCCATTCGCCGAAATATTCGCTCGATAACTGCGCGGACTACACGATTATCAATCAATCTCTAAGGTTGTATTGCGTACACTGTAACCGTTGCAACCTACGGGTTGGCCGTCGGTGTTGACTCCTTTTGCCGTCCTATCATTACAATCCATATTCCAAATACCTATCCTGACTGCAACGGTTACAGTCCATAGGTAGGTATAGGTAGTTGGCCATTAGTGCTGACTCTCATTGGTTTTTCTTCTACTATTTACAATATTTCAAATGCCTGCATACCCTCCCTGGTTGCAACAGCGTTTGACGCATTTCCTTTTCTTTCTCTTGTCCCATGAATACGAATACATACTTCTTTTTTTGCCTCTGAAATCCTACTTAGGTATACCATACACTTCATACACTTCATACATTCTACACTCAATATTCCTATCTCTAATTCGTCATATCATATCGAATTATGATGAATCTCCAAAAATGAAGTCATCAAAACCCCACTGTCAGCACAGTGTAACCCCCAAGTTCCAACATCCAAATTCTGGAGTCTCCATGTCCTCCTCGCTTCCACCCCGCCGCCGTATATGCTTTTCATCTGCTCAATGACATAATTTCTATTCAAAAGCAAGGATATCTCCATTATTATTCTCCATCCCAAATTTCTCCCAATTCATGCCTTAGTTTTCCTTCAACTTTCTTCGATACTCGGCATCCATTCTCAAGGCTCAAATGAGCCAAGTGAGCTTAGATACAAGGTATCTTTTTACTTTGAAACGCTCGAAACGTCTGAAAAGTCCCCACAAATACACCGAGTTGGCCAACCTTCTTCATCCGAAGATATACCGGTAACCTTACCTCTCAAGGAACATCGGTCAACAACCCCCATGTTTGAAGGTGGAAGGTCCCCAGGGGGGTTATTATTGGTGGCTGGCTGATTTCCAACATCTAACAGCCTCGTGTTGCGATCTTATTTCCGCTTTATAAGGTTCAGTTACGCGTTAATCGTTGCCCAAATGGTAGATCCGGGGATACAGACATACGGAGTACAGGAAGGTACCAATGTCACGTTGTTGGGAGAGGGATGATCTTGGTCAAGGTAACCAACTGGTTACTCCGTACTACCTGACCTTACTTGTTTGAATCCTGATTAACTCCGGATTGCATTTCCAATTCCCCACGGGTAAGTCTTACCCCGTTCCCCCACAAGCACTGTTGGTTGTTGTTATAAAGAGTTGATTATCCCCCTTGTTGCTGAGAGAAATCCAGTCCAGTCCATCTTTTATTTTCCCATTATTGGATGATATAATTTTATACTGGGTTTGATCACTTCCACAATTGCATGTGAATCAGTTTCCAATCTTCGAAATCCACACAGACATTCAGAAACATGGCACCTTATTTTGGTATGAGGGGAGGATGGCTCACATTCTGGGTCACTGTTGCTTGTGCAACGGATATGACTTTGTTTGGTTATGATCAAGGTGTTTTTGGTATGAAAATCTCCCCCTTCATTTTGAACTTGACTAATCAATTCTAGGTGGTGTTATCGTAACTGAAGATTTCCTCAATACTCTTAACCTTAATGGCAAAACCGCTTTGGTCGGAACAATTACCGCTCTTTACGATATTGGTTGTTTTCTAGGAGCCATCTTAGCCGTCGCCGTTGGTGAAAAGCTTGGTCGTAAGAAATCCATCATATGGGGAACATCAATCATGACAGTTGGAGCAATTCTTCAAATCGCCGCATTTAGCCCAGCGCAAATGATCGCTGGGAGAATAATTGCCGGTATTGGTAATGGTATGAACACATCCACAGCACCAGTCTGGCAATCCGAAACCTCCAAAGCTAGTCTCCGAGGTAAACTCGTCGTCATCGAAATGATTCTGAACATTGCTGGATTCTCCCTCAGCAACTGGGTAACGTACGGATTCTCCTTCCTTTCTGGTCCAGTGACCTGGAGATTCCCACTCGCCTTCCAACTCATATTCATGGTAATACTATTCGTCACCGTTCCCTGGCTCCCCGAATCTCCCCGTTGGTTAATCGCCCATGGAAAAGTTGATGAAGGACGTCAAATCATCGCCGACCTCGAGGATCTCGGCCTAGAAGATGAGCGCGTAACCAGTGACGTAAATGAGATCATCTACGCCGTTGAATACGAAAAGACATATGGAGTTTCATGGTTCGATCTTCTTCGTGGCCGAACCGGAGAATCCGGAACTTCAACGATGCGTCGTCTGGTTCTAGGTTGTGGTACACAAATTATGCAGCAACTTAGTGGCATCAACGTAACATCCTACTATCTCCCCACCGTTCTCATCTCTTCTGTCGGTCTCTCAAATACTCTCGCAAGACTCCTCGCTGCTTGCAACAGTGTATCCTATCTCGCCGCCTCCCTTCTCGCCATCCCGAATGTCGAGCGTTGGGGAAGAAGAAATCTCATGATGTATGCCGCAGCCGGCCAAGCAGTCTGTTATCTCTTCATCACCGTTCTTCTCCGTTACAATGAATTGGAAGGTTATGCGCACCAAAAAGAAGTTGCATCTGCGGCCGTCGCATTTTTCTTCATCTACTACCTCTTTTTCGGTTTCGGCTGGCAAGGCGTCCCTTGGTTGTACCCTACTGAAATCAATTCACTCTCCATGCGAACCAAGGGTGCTGCTCTCGGCACAGCCTCGAATTGGATCTTCAATTTCATGGTGGTCGAGATAACACCGATCGGTATTGAAAGCCTTAAGTGGAAATTTTATATCATATGGACCATCTTCAACGCATCATTTGTCCCGATTGTTTATTTGTTCTATCCGGAGACTAGCGATAGGACATTAGAGGACATCGACAGATTATTCAGAGAAAATGGCAGTGTGTGGGTATTCAAGGATGCCGATGCCATTTCGAGGAAGAGGCCCGCTCGATACTTCGAGGCAGAAAGAAATGGCAGATTAGACTTTGATGAGAGGAAGAGTGTGGGGAGTAGTGAGGGGAAGAAGGAGGTTGGGTTCGGTGGGGTGTTGGCGGAACATGATGAGGTGGTTAGATATTAGAGGGGTGGTTTAGATTATTTGCGTATTGATTGATTTGGGGGTGGATTTCATTCGATTATGATTATGATTACGAGTTTTATGTTGCATAAGTATGAGCATGAGCATGGAGTTTGGACGGATATATACTACGATAATCATTTTCCGGCAGGGCTGGACCAACGCATGGTTACAACATTATAAATACAATACTCCAATAGCACATAAGAAATAAAAGTTATATATTCAAGATACAACTTACAAGAAAAAAAGAATCTCGAGTCATGAGTTCCATCTTAACAACTTGAAACATCTCAACACCAAACGAAGTTTACTTAAGGTATCTCCTAAGTGTTTCATCTTCAGGCATACTAACTTAGCTTAGCACAGATCCGAGCTAAAAGCCTGAAACCCTTACATATTTAAAGAGTATTCATCTCATATCGTTAGAAAGTCGGGAACAAGCGAAACTTGCTACCTGAAACAACCTTAGCTAGGTCCTTGTTGTAAGTTATTCCTCTTGTAGGTGTCTAGTTTTCCATTTTTATAGTATATGTTGATGTATTGTATCAGGATTGAGAGGTTTCTGACCGCAAGTTCATCGGACCATTTGAAGAAAAAAATGGCTTTCACTTTGATTCCTCGCAGATACATACATACATATATGCTTCTTTAATTACCTACCTAGTGAGGCAATGTAGATTTTTCTAGATACATATATGTTTCTTAAGTTAAAGTTCATTCGATATTTACGATATTATTAATCAAATTTCACTATAATGGCAGGATATTATATCTCATATCTAGTACCTACCTATCCAGATATCTACTCCCATCTAAACCATAACAATGAGCAAGCCTCAGAAAAACATAGTATCTACTTATATTATAAGGGGTACAGTACAAATACTACCTACCTATAATGTATATAATATTATAGAATCGAACCAATCAGAATCGAAAAATATACTAGATGAATAAAAAGAGGTACTGTATTAGTAATCCATTATCAAGACGTCAATCCCCTCTGCATTTTTTCGATACTCGGATATGGTTACGTACATAGATATCCTCTACTATTTACAATAAAGTATAGGTAGGTAAGCCAATATTCAAAAACATACTATATCTACCTACCTATCTAGACAGACAATTGACAATCGAGATAACCTTATAAACATCAGATTTATTTTCCTCTATGAGGGAAATATCCATCCGATCAATAATGCGACTGGAAAGTTAGTATATAGATATGAACCATCAACGCAGATTTTTATATTGAGATGGATGGATGAATGAGTTTGCCTCTAAGTTGCGCATCTGAATAATATATTCATTAAAAAAGGGATCAAGAGAAATGAATGATATTGTTTATATATATGTCTAGGTGGGTGGTATCTCTACCCATCTACCCGCCCACTTCCGAATATTGCCAACTAATTGCCTATCTAGGTATATATATATATATATATATATATATATAAGATCCCAATCTTCGATATCTTACATCACCTAAGACAGCGGCAGTTGAAGATAATGAATATAAAAATAAACATAGGTACCTTAAGAATACCCGAGTTTAAAGACAGTCGTGGCAGTGAGAATTGTGATACGATCCAAATATAGGTACGAAGAGGAATATAAAATACGGCAAATACCTGAAATAGCATCATTTGGAACTTTGATACCCCAACTAGCACAATATGCTATTCGAGGTCTAGCATATGCTATTTGAAGTAGGTTACTAGCATCATTTGTATTCCGTAAAAAAAGACTAAAATAGCAACATATGCTATTTGAGGTCAAAATGGAAAGTTCCTATGATATTTGAGGTCTCAAAGTTCAAAATGATGCTATTTGAGGTATTTGCCGTATAAAATAAAATAAAATGCTAAAAAGATTCGGAAGATGGGCATATAATTTTCAATGCTCTTGAGTTTTGATAGGTATTATACATAAGTTGCATCGGGAAAAAGGAGAGCCCGATTTAGGATTTTGAAGGGGTTTGATTGCGTACGATGGAATGAGGCTGTGACTTGGATGTGGGAGGGAGGGGGTCGAAAAGGTTCATGTGCATTGGAAAGGGGAGGAGGAGAGGATCAGGTTTGAGTTCTTAAATCTGGGTTTATTTTCTTTTTAAAAAACGGGGTGATGAAGCTGGGCTTCTATGAAAAGACTGGCTAGCAACAATGAAGCCTTCTTGATACCGAAAGAATGCAGTACCATTTTCTACTGTACCGTTCTTTCATCTATCCCCAAGCGCACTATCCAGCCCCCGATAGATCTTACACTCGCTAGTTTTCTAGTCAAGATCATTTCTGATGATCAAAATTTCATCTTCTTCTGGCGTTTATTTCCTTCGTTTCCCAATTGACGATATCCACCAGAACCATCATCACCCATCTCAAGTCCTTCGACCTTTCTCTTCGAACTCTCGTGTGAAGCCGCTCTGTGATATCCCCAGACAATATGATGGGTGTTCATATTGAATCTCACACTACCCTTCCACAAGGCGAGCGAGACATGATAGTTCGCCACACTCAGATTCCCCAACGTGAGCCAATCGATGCAAGTCTCATGCATGGCGGGGATCGGCTTCAGAGGTTCGATGCGCCACAGCCAGTAACCCAGAAATGCCTGCGCATCGCGAAGGATATTGTGGCCTTTCGAGGGAGATTCTTTGAAAGACTCGAGGTTCTGGGGCTCGAGAATCATCACAATTTCGCCGGAAAAACTGAAGCTTATTTCGAGGTGGGTCCACAGAAGTTCCCCGGTTCGAGATAAACTTTCGCCGCTCTCCCCTTGAATGCTAAGACAGATTGCTTCTTTGTGCTCTTGATTTCTTATCTTGAAGCAGAGGGTGTATGGCGCTTTACCGTTTACTAACGGGAGGAGATTGCGCATCTCGATATCTGCGCATGCCCGAGCCGAACTTTGCATCGTTCCATTCGGCATGAGATATGCTTTGTTGGAAGCTTGCGTAAGGGAAGTAGGCTTTTTCTCACTGGCATCTGCGAAAGTCCCGACGAAGCTTTGCATTCTTGGATAATCAAGGGGAAGTTCGGGGAGGGCAGTTCCTATCATTCCATTCGAATTTGTAGATGTCCTCGGGTAATTTCGCATTGGTCTATTGAAAGATGCCGATTCTTGAAGAGCAAGTGGTTTCTTCTCATCTTCCGCATTCGTAGACATTCTCATGGAAGCCTGCATTGCTTTATCCGAAACCGCAGATGATCTGAGAGAGTTCGCTGCTGCTCGAATGGAATTCGCAGTCTCTCTAATGGAACTCGCAGCTGTCTGAACGGAATTCCGCATTGCTTCATTCGAACTCCCAGACCTAGCCATAAACTTTCCATTGCCCCCTATTTGTTTATTAGTACCATGTCAAGTAACATGTGCCGTTTTTTGAGCTTACAGATTGTCTCAAAAACCAATCTCTCAATCGCCTCATCTTTCTCAATCTTTCCCTCCACAGCTTCACTAATGGCTTTCGTAACATTCTTGAATAGTTTCTTGAGCTGCTCCAGATCAAGATCTTCATCCATCGCTCGTGAGAGTATATCACCTTTGATGGATTGGTAAGGCTCCATCTTGAAATGCGATGGTCGCAAATTTTACGTATGCTCGCCTTTACTTCAAGATTGGGAAGAAAGGTTGTCACAAATTGAAGATTACATGCATAATCATTACCCGCTAGACTGCTTGTGGCTATCAAAATAAAGTGAATGTGAAAGTGAGGATGGAAAATATTGTAGATTAATAAGGTGCATGTGAATGTGTGAATGCAAATTAATAAATAAGAAAGATGAACATAAGATGGGACGCCATCAATCAGTACCTAAGCTATTGAACATTCCCCAAATAGTAGGATCAATAGTTTCGCTAGCTATCTGACATAAAGTTGTTGTAGACGCGACGAGTAGGTACCTACCTAGTAGTACTCAACTCAAATAAATTGACGAATGTGAATACTTCAACATAGAAAGGTTACTTTTACATTTAATATTTAGATGACTTTCCTCTCCGATCTCCCCTCTCCTCACGATTTTCTTCCCATCATACCTCTTTTTTCACCATCAAAATCATACCTATCTACAGTCAGTAACTTAGCTCTTTTCGTCCGCTTTTCATCATCCCTCGTAAGTTTTCCTACCAACCACCAGAAGCCCAAAAGAAACAACACACAACCGCTCTCCATATGAACCCATCAACCCATCCCACAATAAAAGAGAAGAAAGATATTCTAATTCGATGCTTACCTGCATGCCTGCCTATACGCATGAGATGAGTTTAATCAAATGACTAAGTAGGTAGGTAGGTAGGTAGGTAGGTAGGTAGGGAGGTAGGTAGGGAGGTAGGTAGGGAGGTAGGTAGGGAGGTAGCGAGTGAGCGAAGACTTGATTCGATTGATATTGCGACTCGAAAGGAAAGGAGTTGAATGGAAGAGGTGAGCGATTCGGGGTGGTTAATAATAATCAAGTCCTTCCCTCCCTCCCAATCGACATCCGTAAGGAAGAATCAGATGAATCGATGAAAGTTCTTCGATCGAATCGATATTGGATATGCAGCATGAAGAAAATGAAAAGAGAGAGAGAAATCACAAGCAGGAATCATTCACATATGTATGAATCGACTTCATGGTAGAGCTCTTTGCAGATATATGGATACATCTATTTTAATACATACATACCTATGTAGAAGGTTTATTAATCTCTGGCTTGAAAATAATATTCCGAGTTGTTCTAGCTATTCCAGATTTCCAACAGATACCATAATTAACAATTTTTATCCATAGCCTAGCCAATCTATCTCCTGCAATATGTAGATAAACACTTTAAAATATCCCCATTTTCCCTAAATATTCGAATCAAAAACTCCATTTCACGCTCTCAAGCCACATTAAGAATGACAAATGAACAATCCGTTTCTCCATACGAACGAAAATCCCATTCCACGCACGCCTAGCCTGAATACAGACCTCACGATGACCATCCCAAAGTCTCACTTATTTGAGCAGGAGAGGCGAAAACCCAGAGGTGTCCTTCTTCTTCTTCTTCTCCTTCTTTTTCCTTTTCCTCCTCCCGGATTGACATTGGCATCTAAATCGACATAGGAATCGAGCGAGACGTGACCTAATCCCCTAATCCATACCTTGCGATAACTCGTGATAAACAACCGGTTCGACAGGCAAAACTTTGCGTCCCAGGTGCCCGATGGAAGTCTGGATGATGTTTACCGAAAGGAAGAGCCCCCTGTTTGCCATTTGCGACCACGTATTGAAGCGAGGTGTTGATGCAATGTATTCCTTCGGTCGGTGCGATGTCCAATACAATACCAGCCTTACTTTGCCTTGCGTTAACACTACAACCACAGGCTCTCAACTCCTCTCCTACCAAAGATACCTATATCATGCTCCTCCTGTTCGACGTTCTTTCCAATCCCATTTTCTTCCCAGCCAGCCCCAGGTATCTATCTACAGCCAACCTAACCTAACCTTAAGCCACCTCTACCAAGTATAAAGACAATCCATATCAGAATTCAATTCATCATCAAACTCCCCATCTCCCAATCTCCCCAACCTCAAAACCCCAAACCTCAAACTCCCCAAACCCCAAACTCCATAATCTACAAAAAATCACCCGACTGCATTGAAATAACACACCTCCAACATAGTATATTAAACCCCCCGTCGCCAGGCGAAAACGTCAGACATTTCCATTTCCATTTCCATTTCCATTTCCATATGCACAGCCAAGCCAAGCACAGCAAGAAGCTATCAAGCTAGCTAGAAAATTCCTTGCTTGCTTGCTTGATTGTCTCCTATTATACGAACAGCGGACATAGAGACATAGAGACAGACAGACGGGCTACATCTCCATCTCCATCTCTATCTCCATCTCCATCATAACATCATCCCACCCTCTCTCCCCCCTTCTCTCTCATCCCAATCCCCAAATCCCCAAACCCAAAATTCCCCCCCAAAACCCCCGCATAACGACACAGACAGACAAATGCGATACGATACGATACGATACAACAATATTCAGCTAGGTAGCTAACTAACTAACCAGCAAAACCCAATAAACCCCAATAAACCTATATATCCCATCCTATCCCATCCCATCCCATCAGCTTCTCCTTGACGACGATGATGATGACAACGACGACGACGACAACGGAAGGGAGGGAGGAGGGAGGGAAAAAAGGAAAAAAGGAAAAAATAGATTTAGATTTAGATTTAGATTTGTACCTAGGTAGATATAAAAAAAAATTAAATAAACATATATATGATCTATATTCCCAAGGATGGACGATTGATCAATACTCTATCTACCTACGCACCAACCTACCTACCAACCAAGTTCTTTTGGGACGAGATATCTGTATATACATATACATATACACATACACACCCTCAGCGAACTACACTTTTGGATTGGATAATAGAATAGAATAATACAATGATATAAAATATAATAGAATGGAATAGTATCTTTATGTGGCGTCAAATCCGCACGCATGTACTGACTGTCCTATCCTATCCTATCCCATATATATCCACCGATCAATCATATTCATATTCAGATAATATTCTAAACCCCTATCTACCCTCCCCATCTGCATCCCCACCCATCCACCAACCAACCAACCAACCAACCAAGGTCCAAGGAAGGAATCGAATATTCCATCTCCATCTTCAACTATTATTCAAACTTCAAAATGTATATCAATTCACCAATCAATCAATCAATCAATCATACAAGTCCAAAAAGTGCGCATACAATCAAGACGAGCTTCCCCCACTCCTTCCGCTTAAAAAGTCAGAGTCTTGTTAACAGTTAAGGTAAGATTAAGCTTGCCACATTATTCTTCGAAAGATTCTAATTTGAATATTTGAATATTTGAATAAATAGCCCGTTCGTTTGTTCGTTAGCTCGGTAGGTATACTTTACTTTGCTTTGCTTTGCTTTTGTCACTTTACTCCGGTATATATAGTCTCGTTCTATTTCTATTTCGTCAATATATCAGTACCTACCTCCCTCCCTCCCTCCCTCCCTCGCTCCCTCCCTACCTCCCTACCCCCCCACCCAATCCAATCCAATCCAATCCAATCCAATCCAATCCAATCCAATCCAATCCAATCCAATCCAATCCAATCCAATCCAATCCAAACCAAACCAATCCAATCCAATCCAATCCAATCCAATCCAATCCAATCCAATCCAATCCAATCCAATCCAATCCAATCCAATCCAATCCAATCCAACATCATAAACCACCATCATCCACACACCATAATCCACACATTACCATAATCCACACATTACCATCATCCACACACTAACACTAAAATTACCATTAACAATAACCCTAACAATGCGCTAGTCCTTTTTCCCATTCGACAATTCGACAATCCGACAATCCACTAGAACCCATCCATGCATGCATGCATGCATGATTCAAGTTTCCATCGAAAGATTGAGGGGCTAGCTAGCTAGGTAGCTAGTTCTATAAACCTACATTGGACACCTACCTACCATTAACGCTCTTCACTTCACTTCCATGAACTATGATCTCCAGACTCCAGAATTTAGATTTTAGATTTTCTTACCCAAGTTCGCACAAGAATTTCGCGTGCGGGTTGAGATTGAGATTGAGATTGAGATTGAGATTGAGATTTAAAAGTATCATGTGCTAGTCTTCCTGGTCTTCCTGGTTTTCATTATGTGGGTGTTAACCCAGGAGGTAGATAGATAGAATGGATATATTAGCATTGTGGTATTGTGTTATTACTTAACATATAGTGATGAATAGATGAATGGATGAATAGATGAATAATTTCTAAGTGTGAAAACGAAAGAAGAAGCCCAAGGACTTTGGATCTAATTCCCCCCTCATCAATGGCATTTTGACAAGATACATGGGTTATGGGTGGTAGCAGCGAGTGGTAGTAAAGGTACAGCCTCGTTGCATTCAGCAACTTCTATATACCTCGTTGCACCAACATTCTACACACCATACATGCATATAAGTTTCGGTGCAAGAATCCCGATCGAATATCCGCCGTCGGCGATTATCGACTGTGAAAAGCTGAACGGCAAGACCAAGACCAAGACCAAGACCAAGACCGATGAAGATCGGGATAACATAACATATCGATTATTACTCACCGATGCACTGCAGTACGAGCGACCAGCGCCAAAAATGACCTTGCGTCGGTGCATACATAGTCTACATCTTTCTCGTATACCGAGCTGAGCTTCTACACCCATTTGGTCAACGTGCATCGTCTCATGTGGCTTCGTATCATGTGTTGCCATACCTACCGAAACCAGCGTAACTTGATACCCGCTGGGCATTGTATGGATTGCACTGCATTTCACCTACCTACCTACCTACCTACCTACCTACCTTGTCATCAGAAGTTGAGTCTTGAAACTTCGGGTGACATTGATACCTTAACCTTAGATGGACCTGCGCAGAGAGACCGAGTAAAGATTATGTCAGCTTTCATTGAGACCAAGACCATGAAAATTCCCATCTTGGCATTGAGAAATTTTCAGAACCCTGTATTTTTCCGAGATAGATGCTTCCTGGACGATTTCTTGGTAGCCATCTGAAGAAGTGCGTGAGAAGGGTACAGTAGGTATTATTGAACAACAGAATTGAGCCATGAGGATTCAGTCTTGACTCTTGCGCACTTGGAATAAAGCGAATAATAAATAAGGCGTCACAAGATATTTTATCTTCATCTTCAGCTCGTCAGGGGTCAGAACTTAGTTCATGACGAATTAGATAGTCGATAAATCTATCCATAGGCTAAGAAAGCTTCAATCTCGAACTAATGCAAGATGCCGATGACACGATCTGGAACGGTGTTGCATGAATATGCTGTACTCCACATCTTGCATATGTTGAGTGATCACCTGAGATTGGATCTCCTTTTCGAGTACATATCTTTCGGATGGAATGGATAGGTCAAATGGAATATCTGCATCTGAATGGCTTCCCAAAATCAAATCAGAGATACACACAAGATTGTTGAAGGATCCGTATGTCATCAAGGATATTTGTGAGAGCTGAAATGACATCCTCACGATTTTATGAAAGTTGTACTGAGTAACGCCCATCGATGCAGAGAGGGATGAGCATATGCAGGAGGGAGAAAGGTATCATTTTGGTTGGAAGTTGAAATGGCTTTCCAGGTATGTCAAATGGGGGTTGCTGTACAGAGATATCGTGACTACCTACGATAGATGATCCCGACTTCAAGATCCCGACTTCAACAAGATCTGGTGGTATCTTTTTGTAAGAAGTAACCTTTCCATCGGGATTCCGACGAAATAGGAATTGACGAAAGATATAAATAAGGTTGGTTACCTAGGTAGGGAGGGAGGGAGGGAGGGAGGGAGGTACGTAGATAAGATGGATTTGAATCTGATGAGATGCTGCAGGTGTACGGCAGTTCATGTAACTGATATCGTATGTAGGAGATAATTTGATTTGATATGTAGTGTAAGGAGGGGGGAAGAGAGAGGAGAGAGGAAAGAGGAGAAAGGAAAGAGGAGAGAGGAGAGAGGATAGATCTGATGGGAAAGGGAAGAGTGAAGGTTGGATTGATGGTTGGAGTATGGCAAGAGTGAGGAGAGACTTCAGTAGTAGGTACTAGGTAGTTACTATTTATTTTAGTATGGCAAGGCAAGAGAGGTGAAGAGTGGAAAGAAAGAGCTGGAGAAGAGACTGGAGAAGAGACTGGAGCATAAGAGACTGGAGCATTAAGACTGGAGCATTGAACATTTGAAGAGAAGAAAGATTAAGCGGCATTGGAAAAAAGAGCATTCACATATTTTTGATTGGTCCAACAGATCTGAAAGATACTTTATTGGACAAGCTAAAGTAAACCCTTAACCGAATCCAGTAAGCACGGTTCCTGAAAACGATCATTAAAGTGGGGCGATACTCAAACTACCACAATAGTTTCGATGATCGTTTCTTTACCCTCAGATCAACAAGATCACAACCTGGAATGCCCAAATCAATCGTTCCGGGAGCAGCAACAGTACCTTTGGGACAGGCCATTTCGAAGATTTCATAGGCATTTTCACGATTTAAGTGATGAGAAAGGGGAGAAAGGAAGCCATCAATACCGGTGGTTACTTCTTTTCTTTTCTTTCCTTTCCTTTCCTTTCTTTTCCTTGCCATGATGAAAGAAAGGAAAGGAAAGGAAAGGAAAGAAACGAAAAGAGACGAATTTCATGACAATATTTGGAAGGAATGAATGATTGGATGATTGGATGATTGGATACATACCTAGTAGGTAGGTAATTGAAGATATTACTATACCTATAGGTAAGGTACACCTCCCTACTATACCTCCTAGCTAGATCTCAAGGTATTGTCGGTCCTGTGCAACAAGACCATCTTCAAATCCATCAATGACAATACGATCTTGGGTACCGACACTCAGTTTTATATCAAGTATATGGTTCAGCAACATATACGGAACCCACCTGCACCTCTGCATGCATCAAACACAACATCGATATTGGTGATTGAAATCGACATTGACATACATCCACATACATCAACACCAACATCAACACCAACACCACCAACATCAAGATCAGCACCACATAGGTCCTTGGATCACCAAGTGAAATAATCCTCAAACCAATCGGGACATGATGAATTGATCAAATGAATCCATATCCATATCCATACCAGACTCATACTAATACTATATACTGCCTATCTATAGGTACTTCCGCCACGGGAGGTCTAAAAATCTACTTGCTGCTACGCTTTCTTCCGCTTATTCTTCACTTACTAATGCCAATACAATAAATACTCTTACCTACAATCTCATGGTGATTTGAAGATACAGCTCCTACTATTGATTCATTATATTATATCACATTATATTATATCACATTACAATACTTCATTCTCTCATTCTTTCCAAATATTGAATCAATCAGTCTTGATTTTTCAATCTTATCTTTTCTTGTCTTGACTTGAGTTGACTTGACTCTCTTGACTCTCTTGAGTTGACTTGACTTGACTTGACTTGACTTCACTTCACTTCACTTCAGTTCACTTCAATCAAGCCTCCAGCTCTCTCTCTCACTGGTTTTGAAGCTTCTTCCTCCATACTAGGAACTCTTTTCTACTATACCTAGGTTCTTTCTCCCCCCTCTCTCACGGACCTCATCCAAAGTTTCACTTCACACTCTATCCTACCAGTACTCCTATTACTACCGGGACTCTTTACTCCATCTTATTCATACCACTCCTCCTCTTCCCCCTCTTCCTTCTCTTCTCCTCTCCTCTCCTCTCCTCTCCTCTACTTTATTTTATACTTTCATCCATCTGAATTTTAATTCAATATCCATCGAAAAACCCCACTTCTGCCCTAAACTTCCTGCAAGACATAATCTCCGCGCTTGGATTGTTCTCGAGTCAGGCCTGTGGGGTGAACCTTTTCTAATCTCACACTACCGGGAAATCTCCCCCGGATATTTCCATGTTTCGCCTCTGTCTTTCCCCTACGAAATCGCTCGTCAATCGGATTGCCGGTCCCTCTTCCATCACCATCAAACCAAGACATCAACCATTTGCCACCACTGCAAAGATGTCGGATTCTAAGATCTTGATTTATCTCATGCGCCGGGACTTACGAGTTGGCGATAACCCTATCCTCCATTCTCTCATTGATAACAAGGATCATGGATTCACACATCTCCTCCCACTCTATGTTTTTGCCGCACAACAAATCGAAGTTTCGGGTTTTATCAATGAAGATGGGGGCAAGAGTCCGTACCCAGAGGCCAGAAGTCAACTCGGCGCATTCTGGAGATGTGGCCCTCACCGAGCGAAGTTCTTGGCGCAAAGTGTTTGGGATCTGAAGGATAGTTTCGAGAAGATTGGAAGTGGATTGTCCATTCGGGTGGGTATGGTTGACGAAGTGGTGAAAGGTTTGATTGAAGGATTTGAACAAATCGATGGCAGCAAGGTTTCTGCAGTATGGATGACTTCTGAAGAAGGATGGGAGGAAAAACGAGAAGAACGTTCAATGAAGAACATTTGCGACAAGGCAAGAGTTGACTTCAAATTGTGGCAAGATGAGAAATATTTGATAGATGAGTGCGTTCTTACATCCATCTCAAACTCCTAGTTGTACTGACTTCAATACAGTCGAGATCTTCCATTCAATGACACAAAGGATCTCCCCGATATCTATACGACTTATCGCAAAAGTGTTGAGCCCCTTCGCAACGCGCCACGTCCAGTTTTACCAAAGCCAGAAAATAACTCTTTGCTACCATTTCCTGTCGACGTCCCACCTCAGCATTCTCCATTCACGATTCCAACAACGTATGAAGAGATAGAGGCAGCACTTCTCAAGACGATTAATGCGCAACCTCTAGTCAAAAACCCACCAAGCTACCCTGAGAATTCAGTGTCGGTACATCCTTTCACAGGTGGCGAATCTCATGCGCAGGAACGTCTTGAACACTTGATCACTTCTGGTTCAATTACCGCCTATAAATCCAGTCGTAATGGTCTCATGGGAACTGACTTCTCCACAAAACTCTCAGCATACCTCGCTCTCGGCTCAATTACTTCGCGTCAAATCCATGCCTCAATGTTAGTCTTCGAAGATGGTTCCGATTCCGATTCCCGATACAAAGACGTTGAGGGCTACGGAAAGGGCGAAAACGATGGTACTTATGGAGTACGATTCGAGCTCCTTTGGAGAGATTATATGCGTCTCTGCACTCGCAAATTTGGACCCAAGCTTTTCCGATTGGGTGGTTTCAAGGCAGAAAAAGATCATTCAAAATGGTTTAGGCTAGATCCACCGAAAGATGCCATCGCAAAAGAAAAAGTCCAGTATGTCGTTGAGAGATTTTTAAACGGTACAACCGGAATGGGGTTCATTGATGCTTCGCAGAGAGAATGCTATCATACGGGATATACAAGTAACCGCGCACGTCAAAATGTCGCTTCATTCCTCGCTAAACACGTTTGTGTCGATTGGAGAATTGGCGCAGAGTGGTACGAGTGTATCTTGGTTGATTACGATGTTAGTTCAAACTGGGGCAATTGGCAATATGTCGCAGGAGTAGGAAATGATCCTCGGGGCAACGATCGAATCTTCAATCCTGTCAAACAAGCTTTTGATTATGACCCTAAGGCTGAATACGTTCTCGCTTGGGTTGATGAATTGCGAGGCGTAGATGAACTAGGTCAGATCTTCCAGGCTTGGACCATCAACGATGACAAGAAAGAAGAATTGGGAATTGCGCAGACAGATATGGTTACGAGGCCTTTGAAGAAAATTGATTTCAAGATCAACAGAGGCAGAGGAGGAGGAGGTGGTGGTGGTGGCGGCAGTGGCGGCAGTGGAAATAGTGGTGGAGGTGTAAGAGGTGGTGGCAGAGGTAGACCACCTTACAGACCATATGGTGGAGATAGATGGATGGGTAGAAGACCTGGCCCTCAGGACCAAGGAAGAGGTGGCTGGTATGGTGGAAGAGGTAGCGACCGAGGTTATCAAACACGGGGGTATCAGGGGAGAGGATATAGAGGCAGAGGCGACCGTGGAAGAGATTTTAGAACTGGAATGATGGATAAGGAAAGAGATGCCGCGGCAGATAACGAGTAGGATGGATGGTTCAATTTACGGCTTACGTTTACGAGTGCGCAACGACACACGGATATGGACACGAAGACATATACACGACCGCGTAACGAAGGAGCATTATATTGAATTGATAGGGGTAATTATGATTGGGAACTTGGGCAAATAGGGGCGGGTCGGGGCGGCTATGGCTTATACCTTGGGATGGTGGGAACGGACAGGATGGAGTGGCTTGAATTATGATGTGGTCTGGCCGGGCAGGCGGATTTGGAACAACAAGGGGCGGGCGGGGTAGGTAGGCAGGCATATCGGCGGACGGTATATACATTAGTTGCAAGCAATTGGCATATCTAATATTGATTTCAATGCTCACTCTTTCTTTCTCTTGATCTTCTCGAATATGTATGTATGTATGTATGTATGTATGTATGTATGTATGTATGTATGTATGTATGTATGTATGTATGTATGTATGTATGTATGTATGTATGTATGTATGTATGTATTCTGCTGCACATTTCGTGGCAATATCTTTTCTCTCTCTAAACAATCAATCTTCGACCCTTTGTGTCTCTTAAGAATGGAAAATGGAGAATAGAGAATGGAGAATGTGAGTTTCATTTCAGGTATTATGTATGCGATGGTATTGGGCGTAGATAGATGGGGAAATGGATAGATAGGGATGGGATGGGATGGGATGGAAGTTGGAAGTTGGAAGTTGGAAATTGGATTTTAAAAGTTGAGTGGATGAGTGGATAAGTGAATAAATGGATCTTTTGCTTTTTTTGGAGGGGAAAGGGGGAAGGGGGGAAGGGGGAGAGAAGGGGGAGAAAGACTCCTCTTTCTCATTTAATCTCTCAAATTACCTATATCCATCTCCATCTCCATCTCCATCCCCATCTCCATTATTATTCGTTTTTATTCGTTTTTATTCATTTATCGCATCTCTTCCGGCTACTAGAGTATTTATTTTTTTCTATTACTCACCTCTATCCATTCATCCAGTCATGCTATTCCTCCATCTCCATCTCCATCCCTCCCTCCACAAAGAATAATTCTAATTCTTCCCCATGATTCTTCCCCATGATTCTTCCCCATGATTCATATATATACATACATATATATATAGATATATATATAGATATAACAATAAATTATCAACATCATCATAGGTATTTAATTAATAATTACACCTGATAATATAATATAGGTAATATCAATAGGTAGGTACCTATTCATCGTATTCAAACACTATACCATACCCTCTCTACCTCCCTCCCTCCCTCCATTCATGCTATTCCTCCCTCTATCTATCTTTCTCTATCATATCCTCCCTCCATCTACCTCCCTCCATTTATTTTCAGCTATCTCCCTCCATCTACCTCCCTCCCTCCATCTACTATATTCTTTCTCCATCTACCTCCCTCCCTCCCTCCCTCCCTCCCTCCATCTACCCCCCTCCCCACCTCTATCCCTTCATCTCCATCCATCTACCTCCCTCCCTCCATCTACCTCCCTCCATCTACCCACCTCCCTCAAAAATATCCAATCCAAAAAAAGAAAGAAAGAAAAAAAGAAAAAAACCCGGTCAGTCTAATCAGTTTAATGAATTTTAGGTTTCCGATACTATATTTACCTACCTACCTACCCTAGGTACTATACCTACCTATCTAGGTACTACCCCCCCCTCACCTGCACCACCTGCACCTGCACCTCCTCACCTGCACCCCCTCCCCCCCCTCACCTCCTCACCACCTCACCTCCTCTCCTCACCCCAGGACCTCAGGAACGGATATTGCAATTCCCTGAATAATTAATAATTAATAATTAATAATAGTGGGGCGAAGTTTAGGCGAGGAGCCCCCTTCATACTTCATACTTCATACCTTTCATACTTCATACCTTTTATACCTCATACACACGTTCATTCGTTCCAAAGGACATCTCCCATGGCATTGACATTGGCATTAGCATTGGCATGCATGCATTACTTTAGCAAGATATTTAGTGAAATAGGTGGGAGGTACTATAGGTAGGTACCTAAGTAGGTATGGTATGTAGAACATTTTGGATTTTGCACACACGACACAATACCCTCCCTCCCTATTGATTCAACTATATAATACGTTCTCTACCTTGACTTCCCCATCCCCATCCACTTCCACTCCCCTTCCACTTCCTCTCTCCATCCACTTCCCCATCCACTCCCCTACCCCTCCCTCAGCGGCCCAGAAAAAAAAAGGACATAATCATTATCCAAACCGAATGTAATCCTGGTCCAACCCAACCCAACCCAACCCAACCCAACTAAACCAAAACGAAAAGAAAATACCGTACACTTGATACCGTACAAAAAAAGCTACCTATGTAAAGAAGAGAGAGTCATCCCCAGAAAGCCAAAACGCCGAAATCGGTATACCACTCTGATCCCCAATCCAATCCAAGGTATGCCATACCACACTTCGCCAGCCATGTTTATAAAAGGAAAAGAAATTGCTAGCGTATTAGCGTGTGTTTCGTAATTATGACCACCACTTGATTGCCAATTTTTTTCCCCTTTGACCTTTCCATCCCTGAATAAATCCAACACCAAATGCAAGCAAACCCGAAATCAAATTATCTCGAACGCCCCGCGGCACCTGCATATTTAGTCCTGATCAAAAAGGGACTTGGCATTTCATCCCTATCAGGATTCCACACAGTTGGTTCCATATCCCCAATACTTCCTCCACTACCTCTCAATCTTCCTTCGCCCCTCTCCTTTTCTACCATTCTCACTCCGAATGATCTCCCCTTTCCGCTAGGGCTCATTTCAACTGGTCTTCCCCCTGCACGAGCTTGCGCCAACTCAACGAGAGTTCGGCCAACCATTGGTACACCTCCTGTTTTCGTGTTATTCTTCATCGCCTGTTTGTGTAGATCTGCCTCCGATCCGAGTTTCTTTGTCAAGCTTGGCTTTCGTGTTGGACTTCCAGCCATGTCATTGCTCGATAAATTCGTCATGCTTGGAATTTTCGACAGTCTCTTGGTCACCGGACTTTGTGCTTCCTTCTTGCTAACTAGTCCACCTTGTTGTTTCAAATCCACACTAGAAGTTTTTGATGCCAGCAAATTTGACTGGGTGTTCAATTTTTGCAATGGCGCCGTACGCTGTGAAATGAGTTGTGGTCTCGCAGTACCTTTCGCAAAAGGGTTGGCTTTAGACTTTGATCTTGTAGGTGAGGGCACTGGAAGATCATCTTCATCCTCTGAGTCTGAATCTAAGAGCAGAGGTTGTAGGCGTATCTCAGCATTTGCGTTTGCAGCAGCAAAGATGTTTCGGTTAGTTCCAGGAGCTCTAGCATTGTTATTTCGACGTGGAGAAAGTGACAAGGATGCAATAGAAATTGGCGATGGATCGGCCATTTCGATATCCATTGGAGTTCCATGTCCATTGAACATCGTCTGTGCTCGAGAAAATGGTGTTCGAGTAGATTTCTTCAGTGGCTTGCTGGGTTCCGGTGACATGCTATGGTCGGTAAAGTCTGTAGTCGATGAAAAGTCGTCACCAGTGCTACCAACAGATGATCTTGGGAAATCCATCAAGTTTTGTGGTGAACCCGAGTCTCTGGCGGCAAGAGAGCTTGAGCCAGTATCATTGTCTGTATTTGATGATCGAGAGCTATTGGCTGATCTTTGCAATTCTTCTTCGACTCGAATGCGGACCTCTTCTTCGAATCGCTTTTGTAGGTTCCCCATCTCTATCTGTACTAAACGATTAATCTCCAATTGAGCCTTCACTTCCCATTCTCTTCGTAATGATGAATCAATTTCTGCGCGCATAGCAGCTTTCTGGGCCTCAAGCTTCTCCGCTCTCTCCTCGAGCTCCTTGAATTGTTTGGCTGCCATCTCTTCTTTCGTTCTCAAAAGCCTGCCCAGCTCTACAACTTCTTTTTCTTTCCTCATCAACTTCACGACAGGAAGATTGAGCAATGTAACAGTGTCGACCCGACGATCGGGGTTGACCCTAAGGCAATCCTTAATAACGGATGCAAGTTCTGGTGAATATATATTTGGTATTGGCGTGACTTTGCCCTCTTTGATCTTCTGCACCAGCTGGAAGTGTGATTTGGCATTGAAGGGAACCTCTCGTGTGCAAAGTTCGTACATGATGCATCCCAAAGACCAGATATCTGACTTCAATGTATATCGTTCGGCGGCACAAATCTCTGGGGACATGTAGAACGGGGTTCCAACGTATGTGGAGGCGAAATCTTGAGATCCCATCAATTTCGAAAGACCAAAATCACCAAGCTTCACCGAATTGCCTTCTCCAAGAAAGACTACAGCCGTTAACATAAGAAACAGAACCGCCAATCAACAAATACTCACTGTTCTCGGGTTTCAAATCCCGATGTAGGATCATGACACCAGCCGCTGGCTTTTGTGGTTTGGCGGTATTTCCCAAGCCCATGACATTACTCCCAACTTCTGGTGGATCAACTCCATAGTGGCATCTATACAATGCTGAAACTAATTGTGCAAATATACTCCAAACGAAACCTTCTTCGGCATATTTATTCTTTGCTTGTAAATCCTTGATGATTCTACCAAGATCTCCATTTCCACAATATTCCATGTATAGATGAAGGTCTTGACTAGACTTCAGGTGCTCTCTATGATAATATCCAACAATGTTTGGGTGCTTGAGTGAAGAAAGGATGGCGAACTCGGCTTGTAATTGTTCTCGTTCCTTTTGTGACATGCGCATATAGTTGATCTCCTTGCGGCAAAGGATTTCTCCATTCGTCTTTCTTCGCACTTTTCGAATGATACCAAAGGAGCCATGTCCTACAAATTCAAATAGAGTATATTAGTTTTGTCTCACCCAATAAAAGTTGGCACAACGAAGAGATTGAATATGAACCACTTCAGTACTTCAGTACTTCAAAACTTACCTATCTTCTCCAAAACTTCATACTTGCTTTCCTCTGACATGATTCCGAAAATGTTATATCCAGGAGAAGGGGAAAAAGAAAGCAATTGACATTAGTATTTGTTGGTTGGCGATGTTTTGTCGTTTAATTCGAGTGGATGAAAATGATGAATTAATGATTTTCTTCGAGAAGATGATAGTGTTTACAGTTCACTGGTTGCCCTAGGCAACGGGCTGAACGACACCAAACTGTATTTGGATATCCACCAGGAATTTTAATGCCGGGCGGTCAAAGGGACTTAAATTGCTTAACTCCTAACCGAGCCTTAACCGAACCTTATCCTGGATCTATTATCGATAAGCTTCCCACCTACTCGCCTTGCCACAATTTATATCCTCAATCTTATATCCTCAATCTACCATTCCTTCATTCTTCGCTCCTTATTATTCCCATTTCCCATAAATCCCCCCTCTGCATAGTATATTTTCTCAATGGTCAAACGAAAAGATGAGCTCGAAATTCAACTCAAGGATGAACACCAATTGATCAAAGAGGGTCTGTTGAGAGATGAAAGTCCTCTTGATACCAGTCCTGCATTTCAAGAGCTTTGCATCGCTTGTCGAATTGGAGATGTTAAGAGATTTCAGCAAGCAATTACTACTCCGGGAATTAATATTAATGCTAGAGATCCATTTGATTATACGCCCTTGATCTTGGTAAGCCTTACAGCCTCTCATTGCATTTTACCCCGCTGACAAAACTCCAGGCAAGCCTTTGCGGACATTATAATGTTGTTGAGCTACTTCTCGAAGCTGGAGCTCTTTGTGAACGAGATACATTCCAAGGAGAGAGGTGTTTATACAATGCACTGAACAATCGAATTCGAAACCTTCTATTAAAGTACGATTATTCTAAATCTACAGACCCATTACAACCATTCGCCTATCATATTACCTCTCTCCTCACCAGGCAGACTCCTAAAACTTCAGATATAACACTCACTGCTGGGTCAGAATCATGGGATTTACACAAGATGATACTTTCTGCTCGGTCACCATATTTTCAAAGAAAGCTTTCTACGACTCCGGAAACCACGTTATGGAAATTAGCACCTTCGATACCCCCAGAAGCTTTCCATGTTGCTTTTCGATATCTATATATGGGGGAAGTGCCATCGGACCTTGGTCTGAAATCAAACAGTTCTGTGGATGATGTGTTGAAAGGGATGGATAAAATCAGCAAACAATTGGAAATTTCGTTATGGGAAAGCATTTTAAGTGAAAGTGATAGGAGAATAGCTCGGCAGCGGCATCAAGATGAAGTTTCAAGAGGAAGGGACCAGATTGAATCTTGGTATCGAGGGAATGTCATGAAACATAAGATTCATATCGATACCGTGAAGGCCAAGGATGTAAAGTGGACTAGGGATAATGCTATCTTTGCGGATGTCCTGTTGCAGGCAGACGAAGGCCTAGCATCTGAGGAAAGCTTGAGCTCTGGGCAAGAAACGCCAATACATAATACAAGTGCCCATTTGAATGGTATTCCCGTGGGCCCCTCAAGCTCATTGACCCAAACCACATCAACCGATCCGTCTCAAAAATCAATACTCTACCCAGCCCACCGAGCCATGCTTATACGATCAGAATACTTCCAGACCATGTTTACTTCCTTGTTCAAAGAAGCCCAAACTACTGAATACTTGCAAATTATCTATGTCGATTGCTCCCCCGCTGTATTAGAGCTTGTCCTCGACTACCTCTATACCGAAAATGTCGACATCCCTCTTGATCTCGCAATAGATGTTCTTCTCGCAGCTGATATGTTATTCATTGAGAAACTCAAGACCAAAGCTGCGGTAGTTATCAGTACTCTTGGAAATGGTTCGAGTACACTTGCCGATCGTACACACACCGAGAGTGATGAACCAGATGTGGAGTTGATCAATCCTTATGATGTTATGAGAGCTGGATGGTTGACGAGAGTCCAAAGACTAGAAGAATTCGGCGCTAGATACATGGCATATAGGTTGGAAGACTATATTGACGAGCCAGAGTTTCAGGACTTAATTAAGGAGAGTGCGGATAGGATTGAAAAGAGACAGGAGACTGATACCATTGAGTTACTTGATGAGTATGCCACCCCACCCCTTGTTTACCCGAGTTTGAATGTTGGCTTTGACCTAGAACATTTAAAAGCCTCAAGAGACTTCCGAATGTTTACTTCTGTTCAAAACATTGTCTCGAATATACTAACTGGCATACCTCTAGTATTCGCTTCTACCTCTCCGAACGATTCCGACTCCGATTTGAAGACTCGGGCCTGGAAGAAATGATGGATGAAAATGGAGAAATCACTGTTGATACCTCCGCGGAAGACGTGAAGTCTATTGAAGCAATTGACATAAAGCAGCAAACTCAACCCCCTGCCCTTGATCCAACAATGAATGGACAGATTAGAACTCTCAACGGCGAAATCGCAGGTGATGAGTTTGCGGCTGATGCTATAAACTACCAGACATTACTTGGAAAAATAGATACTTTGTTGGAAAGATTGAAGTTGGATGCTTAAACAAGGTAAGAAAATTGTAACATTACTCTTTGTATAAATTGAAAAATTCAAGTATATTCTCGTCCCATCTTCAAAAACTCATCAATTTTATCCGAATACGGCCCATTTTGCTCTCGCATAAATACTACTATCTTGAACGCGACGAATTCCTTCCACAAAATTGTATATCATTCACAACAATTTTGTTCACACTTCATACAAATTCAACAACATGCCTAACAACAAAGAAACTTTAGAGGAGGCCTGTGAGAGGGTCAGACTGGGGAAGGCTCTTACGAGCAAAATGAAGATACTGTTGGCGCGCGCTGCCCTCAAGCCTCTCGATGCAAGTTTTTCACGCGTATTTTACTGTTTTGAACTATTGAATATTGGGGGTTTTGATGTATCGCGTACTTGTACTTGGTGCATTGTTATGCTCTAGATATTTATCATGGTATTGTTCATAAGCTAATGACATGAGTGTATAGGAAATCGAGCAGGGTTCTGTCCGCGCTGTTGCCGCTGGTGTGGCGGAGGAGAAGAAGGTATATATTTTCCTTTCTTTATTTCCTGAAGGGACTTCCTATGGATGATCTGTGCGAGGTTCATTGTGCGAAGTTCATGATTCAAGATTGCTGATTTGAATAACTGGCATGCAGAAAGAGAAGATGAAGAAGATGATGAAGATGAGAAGGGAAGAGAAGAAGGAAGAGGCAAGGAATAAGGGAATCGATACCGTATGCTTTCACAAACATAAACCCTATCCTTCATATCCATTTCCCGACCTTTTCACATTTCGATACATCCGTTCGATTCCCGTAATCGAGGATCACGAAACATAACTAACACATAATACAATATCTAGAATCTTGCAGTCGGTCTCTCAGCGGTTGATTTGGAGGGGGAGGGGAAGGAGGGGGGCATGAGTCGCAAGGCTCTATACCGTGATGTATCTGGTGCAAAAGTTTTGGAAGAGACGATGACGCGGGGTAGGGAGATGCAGGTGGTGGTTGGGGGACTTGCTGCTGCCGACAAACGAGAGGAGGGAAGATGAGATAGATAATGTGAAGATCGCAATCTTCTTTGCTCGTCGACCTTTTTGAGAAATGGCACATCGTTTTGGCGCATGGTATTTATTGTTCAAAATTGAGACTTGTTGATTGATTGCATCATTTAAATCTTGAAAATGTGTTTGCATATTCGTTTCATTCCCGTTGATATAATGAATTTAATTGGTGCCAAATATTCGGCGCAGTATTTATTGAAGTCTCAATAAAGTCTATATAACTACTTACTACCTTACTACCTACCTACCTGCCTGCCTACCTGCCTGCCTAAGGTATTTATTATTTATTCTCCTTTCCCCTCCTCCCTCGCGTATCGATTAGCCCCACATATAATAACGTCAACATACCAACCAACAACAACTAACGTCCCCACCCTGCCCTGCCTGCCACTTCTTCCCCCAAAACCAAAACAGCCAAAAAAAAAGAAGAAGATAAAATAAATCCTCCAACTCCAAAAAATGCAAAAAAATGAATTCCCCCATCTCCCCGAGGATGTGGCCAATTGGGCTTTTTCGTAACTTGTTTGTGACTAACTGGTGTATTAAACGCCTTCCTGACCGAAGTCAAGCTCTTGCCCACCGAACTAATTCGCCTTCTTGGTTGAGATGTTTGTTGTTTCTTTAAATATATATAGTATAGGCGGGGGGGCACGAGGCTGGGTAAATGATACTATGTATGGATTGGACGAGGCGGATTCAATTCACCTTCATTGATTGGGCGGTGGAAATTCTTGAAATAGTAGACACAGAGCGCATTGGTCAAACTCGATGGAGATATTCGTACTACTGTGATATCTGGACTCAAGACTGGTTCTGAACAGTTGTTGATTGGTTCATTTTGACAGAATACTACAGATGTTTGTTGGACGAAACGTATCAATTATCTATGGTCCTATTGGGTGTATATAGACTTCCTTAAGTTTGGTAAGTGACAAAATGATGCACGGCGTTATTGATGCCCTCTCCAGGCGTTACTGGTGTGGGCATCAGTTTAATTGAAATTTTAAATACAAAACCGATTCGGGTTGAAGGCCAAGTGTATCAAAAAAAGCTTTAAACTTCATTCTACCATTCTACTCTTTTACCGCCCCAACTATGGTGCAGCCATACTGCCTTTTTTTTGACCCACACAACCCCCTCCCAGTCTGCCGTGTGCTCAGTATCCGATGTATCTCTCTCTAATAGGAGCTCCATGATCTCCTTGCCGTGCTTTATATTACCTGCCACAAACCGAATCACTTCGTTGTCTATCTTATTGAATTATACTCCAGCATTATGTGTACCATTTCTTTGTCCCGTTTGGGAAACGCAAGGTTAATTGCTTCTGGAGCAATTTTCATGCGCATAGTGATTAGATCAGGAAAGACATCTCTCCCTTGGTCGATGTCTCTCGCTAGAAGAATCACGTTATTCCAATCAATCACCTTCTGCTTGTTCATAATTCCACTGATTTCATGCAGGCGAACTAAAAACGCACAATATTCTGTGCGCTACTTTCCACATTCACCAAGTTCATTTTCATGTATGCACATGAAGAAAAATGCTTCCATGATATAGTGCATGAATACAACATTGGCGCGAACTTTATGACCTAGAATTATCCCAAATTCTAGAATAGATATGATGGAGGAGTTCTTGTTGGATCACTGCCGAATTCCGTTATGAAGCTTTATCATTTCCAGAATGATCTTGGATATTACTTCAACCTTGATCTGTTCTGAAAGTAGAGATGTGGGTTTGATGGTATTGAGGTAATGTGAAATCTTTTCAATATTCAAGATCACCATGTCGAGGGGTCTCGAAATTGAGTAGGTAGGCACACTTATAACAGCGCCCAACACACTCACTCGAAGAGTTGAACAAGATTGTCACTCTTTTGAGCTGATTTTTCCCCAATGGCTCCGACGGATCTAGCAGTATGGGATGTGGCATGCCCGGGCATAGATAATCCGTGGGCCGATGGGAGGCGAGTCGAGTAAGTTTGTGTCCGTCGCAAGATTCATTATGGGTCTAACACAATATTTGGTAGCCTGTGTGCCAAGTTTACGCCTTTTTGCTTTATTTTTCGAGATTCTTCTCGCGGCGTGAAAGTTTGCTTCATCTTTATGAAAGGCAATGCAATGCGCGGAATTCCAATACAAGTTAAAGTTGAGCTCTTTTGGAAGCAAATTGATTGTCATTTCATATAGTAGATCGATAGTAGATGTGCTATCAAAGTATAACTTCTCTGGTTTTCGTCCTCTAGCTTCCTTCTTCCGATTAAGGTAAGCATTTGATACGGGCTTTCTTATTGGGGTCTCCACATCTAATGCACATAACTGCTCCAGGATGTTTCTCGGCAGTTCGTTTAGGTCAGCCCCTTCAGGCTCATTGACGTTTCTCGCACAATAGAAGTATGCAATGGGTGCAGGGTCGGGATGTTGTTGGGATCGATTTCTGAGATATTCGATGACATGGCATACAAGCATGATTTTGCCACTGCCAGGAATTCCATGTAACCACAAAATAGAAGATGTACTAGCTTTCATCCAATCCTCGAATTCTTCGTTTCTTAAAATCAACTGGCACGACCCAGACAATAGATACTACCGTTTTTCTCGGTCATGGCTGGAGGTGAACCATCGTCAGCAATTCAAAGAATTTCAAACGGTCCTCTTCCTTGAGATTATCGTCTATATCTGAGGTTTTTGTAGCAATTCGTTGTACAGGGTTCTCGAGGTCTTTCATCCTCCTCAATAAATGGTGTTGAGCATGGTTCCCGGCGAGTTTTAAAGATGTCATATCTTTTTGGAGAGTCTGCATTGATGGCTGAAAGGTATTCATGGAATGTGTGAGACCATCCATGTTCTTGTCGATCTTGTTAAGATTTTCATCAGAGACGAGATGCATGTATTTATCAACTTCCAGTTCCTTCTGGCTAATGCTCAATATAAACTTATTTGTTGATTCTTCGGGCTGAAAGATGCTGCTCGCGACCTTTTTCAAAAAATTGGTTCCAAGTATACATGCGCCTGTAGTAGATAATCCAGAATAGCAGTATACAACTTGGCAATTGAATCTATCGAAAGGTTTGTTGCGCGTGACGCTGGAGGGCAGAGATACTCCGCAATCCCCTATCGTGCTAGGAGGTTCACAACAATCTCCATACCTTCAAGAACGGCACCAATGGTATGGATATCGCTAGCTGCAGCCTACGATGAAATTAATGATTGACTTTTGTTAATAGTGGCGAAGCTTTATACCCGCAATAGAGATCTGACGGCAGCCCAAGGTAAACTTGCGTGGCGCGGGTCATATTGAATGACTGTATCCCCAATGGCCTTGAACTTTTCTATCCAGACTACAAGCTTGAAAAAGACGTCACGATGAAGGATCACCTGACCGTTTTTATTTAGAAGCTTCCATTTCCTTTCTTGAGCCTTGAGCTCTTGTTTCTGCACCAAATCCAAAATTTCTCCCAAGATTTATCGCTTTCCTAAACCCGCGACGACGAGTGCTGAAGTATCTATAATTTGAACCTTTCCAAGAGCCTCCTTCCATAGGTCCACAGGTCGTCTGTCAAGTTAGTATATCCTCCTCGAAGAGAGATGCAATTTCCTTGGGTTCTAATGCAAGACCCCGCTCCAAGTGTAGACATTTCAATTATGAACTTGGCTATTGTGTGGCGAACAAGCCTAGAAAACGTTCGTTGAGGCTTCGCGGGCCAGGTAAAGCTATGCAGTATCAAAGCTCAGGAAATTCGATCGCGAATCAAATATTTGGTGAAGTAGAAAGATTTTCCCATCGTATTCTTCCATTTGGTAACTATGTGAGCTAGATCCAACTTTCGCTGGAAGATACTGTAAAATTCATGCATGTCAGCTCTACACTGCCTTCTCAAGCGATTGAAAGAAGCAGCAAGGCAATTCATAGTCGGGCATGTTTTAGTGCCTCATCACTATAAATTTAGTGAGGTCGAGGCACGCTAAAAGCTTATCTACCCGACTTGAGGTGGCCTCCATTGTTGATACTCTGGCTGCACAACTGTATATTATTATCACTACCTTCGGAGTCTCCGAATTTGATGTTCGAGGTGTCCATTTTAAAGCATGCATTGCATTGTGAATGGCGTTGGACGGCTCGGGTGAATGCTGACTCACTTGCCACGATGACTCGATTCCAGACCACATCAATTCCAAGAGCTATTTTCCCCTTATAAATAGCGCCTGACGAGCAGAAGTCATTCCAACTACCTACCTCAAAAAAATGTCACAGTACGCAGCTCAGTCCGAGCGCCTTTGGCTAGAGCCATTGGCCGTGGAGAAACATCTCGATGGTTTTCACGAAATGATGTCTGATTCGCGAGTTCAGTCATGGACGTAAGATGAGCCCTTCAAATTCTCCCAATCCTCAGTCTCTAAGCCTGTTTTAACTCTCCACTCGACGCAGAAAACCAACTGAGTCTATCGGCGAGAGCAAAGCATACATGGCCGAGAGAACACCAAATCCTGAAAAGCCGTGGATTGAAAACTATGCCATTTTACTCTGCTCATCACCTGCTTCAGTCTACGAGAAGCCCAAATTTATTGGTGCAATCGGAATGATAAGATTCGAGGCTGGACGTGGTGCAGAGGTGGGTTATAGTTTACACCCAGATTATTATGGCAAAGGGTATGCCACCGAGGCCCTGAAATTGTTCTTAGGATTATATTGGAGCAAAGAGAGTATGTAAATTAGAGGCCATTGCGATGATTTGATTTTCTAATTGGATTATAGGAGAGGGAGACTGGAACACATTGGTAGCTGTTATAAATCTAGAAAATACTTCTAGTCAGAGGGTAGTAGAGAAGGTAGGCTTTCAGAAAGGGGACCTTCAAGAAGAAGAATACGAAGTGTGGACTAAAGGGGCCAAAGAGAAGAAACGTGTGAGGAATAGAGAATGGTTATTGACAAGACCGGCTTGAATGTGGTTGTACCTGCAATCCAATATTATTGGCATGGAGTTGAGTGTGGGGTGTGTAACGTTTAAGCTGAGCCACCTAATCAGATACATTATTTATCCTCATCAGACGTGACTCATTACGCTAGGGCTATGTACGTCGTACATCCCATATGAATCCTCATCAAATATAATCTGAACAGTTTTCCCTTTCAAATACTTCCCCTCAACTTACCACCAAAATATGTCACCGCCACATACGGTGAAGTCCGATCGACTTCTTCTTGAACCTCTCAATCTTGACAAGCACCTTCATGAATGCCATGAGATTCTATCAGAGCCTCGTATCGCAGAATGGTCGTAAGAATACAGTCGTTCTAGCGTCCAAAAGTCGTGGAAGCCCAGAGTGAAACCCAAGCTTATGTTTATAGAACGCGAGCACCACATACCAATCTTGAGCAAACAAAGGAGAGGATCTTGGAAAGTATGTCCAGCGTCCAATTTCGAATGTGGGCAATCATGATCCCGACTACATCGCCTACCCTCACAGCTGTGGAAGATGAGGGGGAAAGAAAGGAGATGAAAATGATTGGTATCATTGGGATATCTCATACACCAGCGAATGTGGGATACAAGATCCACCCAGATTATTGGGGTAAGGGGTACATGACAGAAGCTTTGAAATTATTTGTAGAGATGTTCTGGACTCTTGAAGGTTTGTCGTTTTTGCTTTCACGATGTTGGAATGAGAACGATACGATGAGAGCTTTTAGTGGAGGCAAGGAAGCAAGGGCTAATATTCGAACAGAAAAGAAGTCCTTCCCGCAAGTCGTTGCAGCTTATAATCCAGGGAATTATGCTAGTGCTAGAGTGCTCGAGAAAGTGGGTTTCAAAAATGGAGAGCTAAAACGTGAAGAGATTGAGTTGTGGTTTAATCGTGGTCAGAATCGGAGAAGCGATATTCAAATCATGTATATAGATCGTCCTCAATCTTCCGAATAATAGCATAACCGCGTTTGTTCTCCTATCCTGCCCACGATCGTATTTGACGCAGCTGACTATCTATCTATATGCAAGCAATCTGAATCCAAGCACATTGTAGTCATTTCAATACCTATGCAGTCTAACTAATCTTCTAGCCATCGGCCTAAGCTTCCAACCTTACTAAACTGGATACCTAGGTACTTAGACATGGCATCTATGTACTTTCCACAGCTTTATACTCTGCCCAAAGGTTTTGGCATAATTCTTACGCCTTTCGAATCCATCTTTGATTTTGTAACTGGGTAGTTATAAACAAATGTTATGTCTCCCTCATCCATTCTAAACAAGTTTATATTGGATCTTTTGATCAGTGTTGCTGTGATGAGATATAACTCTACGCAAGCAAGTTTAATGCCTATTTATATTTGATTATACTTTATTGAATGTTATTTGAATCTTGATATTTGCGTTGTTCGCGGCTCTCGTCTCCTAGCCAGCGCTCTGGATTGAACACAAAATGGTCTGGAAAAACAGTTTCAGGCTTTCAGCTATATGGATGCTTAAAGATGTTATATTAATAGATATACCCACAAAGATTATATAAGATCTGCCTTTATTTACTATTAATTTGCATGTAGGAAGGAGATAGTATAGGTTAGTTCCTCGCCTGCGATATGAGCCATTCTGGCTATAACACTGAAAGATGGATGATTTCCTTCCTCAGTAACCGCTGAGGGAGCTGGTGGCTATTATGGCTTAGGATTAGGATAGAACATCAACTTGATGGAGGAATAAGAAGCTTCCTTACAACACTGCCAAACATTAACTTCATAATGCATACTTCATTCAAGCCGTACTCATTAGAAAAGGCAAAGAACAAATCTGATACATTGAATGGAGTCTGTTTGTACGGAGTTTGCACCCATTGTTACAATTGGAATGCACGGGGCAGGTGTGGGGAATTCATTGCCTCGGATTTGAGGCATAAACATATGAACCGAGGCATCGTGAATCTGAAGCTTGTAGGTTGGAGCTGTCTAGAAAAAAGATTCAATAGTGACTATTATATATACTGGGTGATAATGAGTGCCCGAATACCAATTCAAGCATGCCGTGCGTCTAAAAGCATCTTTCAACCACTACCACACTCCTCCCCAAGATTTCGACACTCGCTCCCATCACAATCTCTCTCAAAATGGTCACCCTTCTATAGACAAACGCGATTATATTCAACACCCCCACCACCACCCATCAACCATAACCTTAATGGTAC
The DNA here is from genome assembly GCA_025890175.1 of Ciborinia camelliae. Classification (NCBI taxonomy): domain Eukaryota; kingdom Fungi; phylum Ascomycota; class Leotiomycetes; order Helotiales; family Sclerotiniaceae; genus Ciborinia; species Ciborinia camelliae. The sequence goes on from JANPYM010000013.1 coordinate 1,846,278, forward strand.
TCCCGAATCTTCACCCTCATCACCAACTCAATATCGCGATCTGCGGTCTCAATTCTCATCTCAACAAGTTTCACCACCATCCTCACCTCCATCCCCCAAACGCAAACGATCGCTCCGTCCCACAATCTATGCCTCCCTCTTCCTCCTCATCGGACTTACAGCCGGACAATATGTCTCGCTTGTCCTATCACCCCCTCCACTCCCCGAACCATCTTCTGCCTCTGATGAGCTCATGACCTCCTGGCTGCACGCCCAAGCCTCCAAGCTTCCGCTTGTACAATCACTCACCGAGGATCCCATCTGGCAATCCTGGGATGCCTATTCCACGTTCACACCCGAAGAACGACCACATCGACTTACTACTGGTCCGTTAGGAGGATCTCGTTCGCTGGGCGGTTATCAACGAGTATTCTATAATCCTACCACGGGAGAGTTTATCACGATTGTATATTTGGGAGGAGCAATAGCAGGGTGGCCAGGCGTCGTGCATGGAGGGCTCATAGCGACTATCATGGATGAATCATTGGGTAGATGTGCGATTAGACAATTGGCTGCGGGAACAGGGGTGACGGCCAATTTAAAGTTGCAATATCTAAAGCCGAGTGTTACCAACGCATTCTATGTGGTGAGGTGTATGCCGGTTGTAGGGGAGGAGGGAGGCGGAGAGAAGAAGAGATGGGTAGAAGGACGTTTGGAAACATTGGAAGGGAGAGTTTGTGTAGAGGCGAAGGGGCTCTTTGTTGCACCGAAGGGTTATAAAACGAGGGTGATTACGGAGGGCTTTTGATGGAATAGAAAGTCAATGAATGATTAATCGAGTGTTCAACAGTTCCGAGCACTTGGGGTCGAGATGACTCCATTTAGAGCTATTCAAGGGTTGTCTAGACAAGGAGCATTTAATGGACATTCAATAAGTAGAGCTTAAAATCCACTCTCAGCTATGGTGGAAGGATTCATACTCAGCGCGACCCCTACCGGTCAACATGAGGACTATCATTCAATTCTTCATTTGCTATATTGGACTTTTGCATGATCAATATCACAATGCCCTTCAAGTACTACCTCGAAGTTGAGCCATCAGAATTCTAAATCCTACCAAACTGGTCCTTATTCCATCTTATTTCAAGCAGAAGCTTCAACATTTTTCGAAACATTGAAATGTTTTCAAATATCTCAATAGATTTGCATACAAGTGGTTCCTATGGTAATGCATCTGCGGCTTTTTCGCGAAACTCTTGTTTCAATATTTCAACCGTTGTCAATTTCCCCCCCAACTCTGTAGTAGTGGTCTTACGCCACCCCCAAGGATTACTTTTGGGGATTGGGACTACTATTGTGTGTACAACCGGGGGGCTCGACGATCGCTCAAACTTCAATTCAGGAAAACAGGCCCGGAGCGCTTGAGAATTCGTGGACGTCAAGGGCCTACTGTCGAACCATGATATGCCCGCAGGCTCTGTCGGATTAAAGACATTGACCGTGTCTTTTCTATTTTTTTTGCGTCGTTCGTCTTGCTGTGCCCTGTGGGACCGCATGATGGGTTATGGAGGTTACCATTTTCAAATTGCTTGGTTAGATGTTAGGTGTAGTGGCCAGTCGGGTCAGGGTTCATCTTATCATGCTTAAGCACCTGCGGCTGTTTGATTGAAATACCCTGATGCTTCCCAACGTAATAGTATAGCTGCTTATATGTCCTGTAAGTGTGATTAACTAAATTTGTTTTTGGTCCAACAGGTATTTCATTTGAATCGTCTTTTGGTGTTAGTATTGATAGTTAGTATTATGTTGGTGTTGGTTGGTATTGATGCTGCGAGTGTGATTTTATAATGTTGACCTATGCGTCTATCAATTGATACCTGCTTACTACGACAGACCACTGGTGAATGAAGGTATGAATGCTGTTATATGCACACCACCTGCAGATTTGTTTACCAACCCACCGGTACTTGAGTCTTTTCCAACTAAGAAACCCTCTGCCAACCTCAAGCTGACCTTGAGGAAGACGCCGAGCAAGCCCATCACTATTGAAAAACCCTCGAGTGTGAAATCTTCCACTTCATCCAGTTCACGTACTAAAGCTGGACGCAAGGAGGAAGCTGGGCACAAAAAGACTACGATACCTTCGACTTCATCAATTGCAAGTACGAAAATTAGGCTCGAGAAACCTACGAAGCCACGTTCTAGAACATCAAGCCATGAACCACCAGTCGCCCGCACGAATCTTTAATCTGTTCAAGATATAGCAATTCAATTAACGGATCAAGAGTGTAGTTTAGTGCAGCGTCTCCATTGACTCCTACTCTCTGTGCTAACAAGCACGCCGACATTGATGCGATCGACGTGGCACCAAACCAAGAAAGCTGCTCTATCTTCTCGCTAAAGTCTGCCATTCGGAGAACATCCTTGAAGTAGGAACACTCGGTGGATACTCCGCGATCTAGTTTGCCCTAGCATTACGCTCCCCGTCTTCATGCAAAGTGACTATTAGTCATGAGATTGATTCAAAGCATGCCAAAGTCGCTAGGCAAAAATATCCCAAATGCGCGACATGAAACGAAGGTTGAGATAAAAGTTGGGGCTGAGTTGGATAGTTTGGCGGAAACGGAGAAGGAGGGACAGGGGAAGGAGCGAAGTGAGATGGATTTTGTTTATGTTGATGCTGATCAGGTTAAGAAGGTGGGATATTTGGTATATGGGCTGAAGTTTGCTCCGAAGAGAGCGGTGGTTGTGGTAGATACCTAGGTACTGCGGGAAGACTCGCCCGATGTACTATTTCCAGCTGATGTACCGCTGAGTCCTCTAATAAGCATGGCTAGGCCATAGGCTCCATTTTCTTTGTAGCCATTGATGCCACTTTGCCCCCAAGATTGATAGATACACCGGGTTTGCTGGTTATTGAGGATTATCCATCTAGATTGGTGGATCCGTCAGCACTCACTATATGTGTCTTCCCGTTACTCCAAAAAGAGGGATCCACAAGAACGACATGTGGGTCTAGATTACATCATTGATTGGTTCTTGTAATTTGCAATTGATCAGAAGCATATATAATTAATTCATTCTAATTTAACGTAATACATAAGAAGAGAAGCTTCTACACCATATCGATCCGTCTTTCAAGCTCTTATGCCAAGCATCTGTATAAGATGGTTACACTAATTTAAGCGATCTTGGCGATAATTCTCTCGGAAGCAAGTTCAGCGATAGACTCGTATAAGAAGGCAGGGTTTGAAGTAGTTGGTGCAGGGCTGAGGGAGCCGTCAATGACGAAGAGGTTGTCAGTACCAATGACGAGAGTATCCTCATCGACACAAGAGCCAAGAGTGCAGGAACCACCCCAGTCTAGAAGATGTCAGTACGAGAAAACTTTAATTGGAGACAGAGGGAAGAGAGGAATGCTTACGGTTGTTGCTCTGCTTAGCTGTAGAGTTGAGATATGAGATATAGTAGTCCAAGTCGTGAGTTCCAGCTGGGCTTGTAACGTTCAATCCAGGGTATGCGTTGGCACCGTCGATAAGTTTCTTCATAGCAGTGGCGTAAAGCTCGGTGTCGAGAGGGTTTGTCAACCATGGTCCGACGCCGTCAGCAAATGTCAAACTTCCGTCTGTGGCAAGTGATACCTGTCCACGACTAAGAAGACCCTCGTTGAGGCAGAATTGGCAGTTAAAGCTACCGTTGTTGGTTGTTGGTCTGGAGCAGATGGTTTGGATGGTCATATATTTGGATGAGTCAGATGGGTATGGGACTTTGATCCAACCGTTGAGTTCACGACCAGGGCTTGTGAGAGGACCAGTGCGGTTGTAGTAAAGAGCGTCGGCATCAGCTTTGATGACGTCACCAGTGAGAACACCGGAAACATCGTAGGCAGGGAGTGCAGCGGTGTCGCTGTACTGGAAAGAGATTTGGGTTTGTGGGTTGTCGTGGACTAAGATCTCCATGTCAGTAACTGCCTATCAAGGACGACGGGACAAAAATGATGAATGAATGCTTTATGGGCATATGAAGGAGAATACTCACGGTTGGCACCAACACCGTCGTTGATAATCCAGTCCGCCTCAGCATAAGTAGTGAAGTTGATGCTGGCGGCAGTTGTCAATTCTGATTTTGGCCCAATACCGGATGCAAACAGAATAGATGGGGTGTTCCAGGTACCAGCAGAGAGGACGACGTTTGCGGCAGTGATGACTGTTCCATTAACCTCGACACCTGTGATGGTGGAACCAGTTCGAATAACACTGGTTACTGGGCTGTTGATCTTGAGGGTGAAGTTAGGAAGCTTCTTGGCATCTTGGAGATAACCAACGAGGGGTCCTCCTCTTTGACCTCCGGTGGCAGCGAAGACATCACGACCATAGGTGTTGTACTTGTTGTTGACATCTGTAACGGAATCAATCTCGGTGATGTTAATGGACTCAAACACTGATCCCATTAAATCGTATACTTGATCGTAGTAGTGCTACAACGCTATTAGCATATCGTCCATTTTTGAGCTGGCACGGGGTTTCCAATACTCTGCACTAGCAGACCAGATCCAAGTTTTTCGATATTCAAAAGGCTCTGAGTATGGGCCAATCACTTGAACAGATCCCATCTCTCAAGTTTTAAGCGGATTCAAGAATCGAAGACCACTTATTTCTGATCTGCAGTCCAGACTATTGGAGATGCCGAGAAGCATGAAGCACAACATACCTTGTTGTCAGCTGACCAGGTGGCTGTAGGTGGGATACGATCTGCAACTCTTTGGATAGCTGCTTGGAAAGTCTCCCCTGTCCATCCTGAGAAGTTTCCGAATGTGTTGTCAAGATACTTCTTTGGAGGCCACCATTGTTGTGCAGCGTTGACAGCTGTTCCACCTCCGAGCATACATGATGCAAGATTTGCGACATTCTTGCAGTAGTAATCCGACGAGTTACCAGTGCCTGGGTAGTTGGTCAAATAGTACATCATGGTGTCATGTCGAGTTAAGTTGTTGCCGGGGTATTCCTCCTCAGCCCATTCTGGAATCTCCCTGTTTCCGTCACGGTACAACATTGGTCCTCCATGCTCAAGAAGGAGAGTCTTCAATCCAGACTCGGCGAATTTGGTGGATGCGACTGCAAGATCGATGAATCAGTAACTGACGATCTAAAGAGCCTCCAAGGAGGCGGGGGAATTCGAGGAACAAAAACTGCATTGAAACCCCAAAATATAAGATGAAACATAAGAATGGGGTTTCAGCTTGCGGGACAGGAATGGGTATTGGAGAGCATGGAATTTATGCTAAGCTTACCCAAGCCACCGGCACCACCACCAACAACAATGATATCACTGCCCAGAGTTAGTTTTGTCCACCGAGGCACATTTATGTTCCCTTCTACCGAGAGATTGGAATTTGGGGTGGGTGATGGAATCAACGCACTAGTCTGCTGTTGCTGCTAATTCTGCTCCTACTGGTATTTTATGTTCCCCTTTGTGATGATGGTTACGGGGGACTGCGCGGGCAGTCAAAGAAAGAGATGCAAGCAGCAAAAGCTGTTTCTTGGAGAAATTAACCATCTTGAATTGTGTAAGAGTGACTGAGGATGATCTTCTTAATACAAAAATGGAAGAACTCATTCTTCTTATATAGTTGGGAATGCCATTCCACTACCCCATTTGAGACATCGGGCAGGCAGAGAGGGACCCTCATGGGCATAGTGATGTTTCAAATCAGAGTTCACCAAAATCATTCTCGCATTTTACATTAACTTGCTCTATAACCTGCCTTCACCTTCGGCGTTATTGACGGAAGATAGCAGGTAGATACTGAAGAGTACGAGCTCATAGGATTGAACCCCACCAGCAGGATCGTGAAACAGTGGAAATAGTAGGGGTCACAACCAACCGAATTTGGAGAATCTATGGATTTCTGCTGGATTAAGCAAGTCCTTGAATAAAATCCACTTGTTTATGTCACATGTGTCCGTACTCTTCATGCCGCAACCTTATTATGAAGTGTAAAATATGTACCGTTAAAATCCGCCTACGCTACAACATACTAAACTCATTTCAACCCCTTGCTTTTCCGGGGCCGAAGCAATAGCAATAGGTGGATAAGAAAGTCATCCACTTCAACAGAATAGAATTAGAATTCTCTATCTACCTTCATAAATGCTCCAATCAGAAACCTTCTCTGGCCTGATTACCTTACCCAGCACAGTACTCTCCTGTTCAGTTTGTTTTGGCGTACTTTAGTTTTAACGATAGTAAGTACTGGAGTGGACCAGAAACAAAATTAAAAACGTTTCACGCCCTCGCGACTCACAAGTCACCATACCGAATCTTTCAAGTTCCACCATGCAGGTAGCAGATGCTGCTTGTAAATTGTAATGCCAGCCGAACAAGGTCCAGTATTATTACCGTACTCATGCCGCCGGACAGTTTAGAACTCCGATACGCTAGCACGGGCCACAAAATGACAAACTACAGAGAGGGATACACCCTGTTATCTTAGCGAGGAATAAACGTTGTCAACACCTACCCCTGACTAGGGTTACTAAATTGACGGTCAAACTAGCTGTCTAATGTATATGGTTAAATTGATTAAATCAAATCCGAATTCGATGTTAATGATTTATTTCATATGTTAACTTAATTTTAAAATAAATGAATACAAAAAGTATATATTATAAATATCCCTTCACTTTCAAGCTAAAAATTAATACCCCTACTACTATCTTATATCGATAATTATCGATATCGATATAGGCAGGTAATTATCAACTTTGTTAACCGGTCGGCTAGTCACACAAATTTTGTGAATTGATAAACCACCTGAATGACGTCAAATGAAAATTTGCAGCCCTACCCCTGAGACCGAACCTTAAACTCACCACTATAATCTATCCATCCATTATTGTTGTTGTTGAAAGGAGGGGGAGTCGACTACAGAGTATTGATTATATATCCAGTTTTACAAGGCACTTGGCATTTGACTTGAAATCTTCATACAAGGTATACACAGGATGGAGCTAGTTAGTCCTTTCTACTCAAGGCATATTTTACATGTGTGTAGATAGGGCGACAAACAAAAAGAAGCTGGAGTCTGTACTATATATACTATGGACACTATCAGGGGTAATAAGGTTGATATAATGCCGAATTTATACCGCCTTGACCTTAGGCACGCATGCCTCAGAGTAAACGTGTCGAGTCTCTACGCCCCATCTGACCCTGCATGAGTGGAATTCTATAGAATCTACAGAATACTACCAAACGACTCAAGTCGCAACACCACTGCGTAATCATCTGAAGTATCAATGGGTCATGATATCAAATGAATCATGATGTAATGCACCATTGAGATAAGACAGCAACTTGCAATCTGCAAGTGCCGATGAAAGTCAGTGTTGAGCACGCCGGTCCTATCCGCAAATCGTACTCGGATTCTACCCCCGGATAATCACCCGTAGAGATTACGATTAATCGGGCTACGGGTAATTTTGTTCCTTTGATAGATTCTGAAATGCTTAGATATCAATTAATTTCCGAGTATTCGCGAATACTACCCGGATTTTACCCCGGGATTGTTACTTGTGGAGTGGAGATTTTAAAAAGTCCCAGGCGTGCTTTGTTGAGATCTAAAATGGCCGGCCGGGTATGGGCGTCTAACAACGATGAAAGTTGTTCATCTCTATTTTCCATAGGTTTCTAGTTCTGATCTATTCGCGTATATAACAATCCAATCCCAATGATGTTGTTCATCTACATGCCTTGCGGCGATATGTGGTCTAATTTTCGTTTCACCGCCTTTGTATTGCCTCTAACTAAATCATTCTGCCCATGCAAATCAATCCTTGCGAGAGAGGGCGGTGAGACGAAAATTAGACCACATGCCTGCGTAATGACACTCTTTAATGACTGGATTTAGATGCTCGCATAGAAATGCTCTACTTCGGCCCCGTTTTGTTCTCTCTATTGTGCGGCGGCAGCCTTCTTCTCCCTGTCCTTTGGATCTATCTTCAACTTCGAATCTAGCCATTCCAAGTAAATTCGAACCCCTACGAAGTGATAGGAACGAATTGGGATCCGAAAAAAATATAACTTGTATTGCAGTTATCTTTTGAATATACGGTGAAGTAATAATAATGTTAAATTGTTGGGGTTACTTCTCGCTTGTGCGCGCCGTGCGCTATCTTGATTTAATATCTCTCTCAAATACTTTGCTGATAGTTCAGATATTTCTATTCCATATAAGCTTTAGAATATTCTTTAAGCTTTTTTGTATGCTTTAAACTTTCTTATATACTTTCTTCGACTCCATAGTCTTGTCTTAGCCCAGCTTCCATTCGTCGATCTTTGCTTTATCAAGATCCGACAATCTGCTTCAACGGGGCCCTTGAAGTGGATGATATTGACCAAGGCTTTGGCGCTCATTGGCAGCTTAGTTGAAGATCCGGGCTCAATGCTAGAGATTGGTGTTGAAGGGTCGTCTTCTCGGTAGCGGATGGCGACTCGGGCATCCTTGCGTCTTCCGGGGTTTTCGATCCAGATCACGGCTTCTTCCTCTCTGTTGCACTGCCTTGAGTTGGATGTCGAACATTACGCTCGGGATGGTTCTCACTTCTAGCCAGGGGGAGGCATATTTCTAAGGTATTTGAATCCTAAAAGTCAATGCGCCGATTTTCTGTTTTCTTATTTTCCAGATGGCTACGTACATAACTCTTGCAATAAGAAACAACTTGCGTCATAACTCAAGAGCATTTAATTGGTTCTCAAAGGGTTGGCGAGCGGAGAGGACAAACTTGAAGTCTTTGAGGCTCGCTGGTACTAGGGGTCAAGCATTCCCTTCTACTCTTGACAAAGCTGATCTAAGAACTCCCAGCTGCCAGTTATCGCCTTCGTTTTCATCGTCTCGGAACTGTCTGAGGACCGCAGGTCGAAGTTCTTCCAATCGTAATGAGAATTCCTGTGTTTAAGCATATATTTGTGATGGTATCACCTCGGTGGTAGGTATACAGTTGATCAACTGGTATATGTAAAATTGTATGGTATAATATAGTTGTTGTATTCTAGAGCTGAAGCTACGAGGGGCTTATATGCTCGTCGATCGCCTAGTACGATCACGTGCATACCAGCGCAAGCATGTGACTTGTCACATGCTTGATATGTCGCAACAATTTGATTTATAGGAACGTGGGAGGACCCACAAAACCTGAAACGCATTCTATCACCCCCCTTCCCCCAAGTTATTATGCTACTATGGGTATTTCTGAAAGTATACGTGTGGGGTCTCCGACGCTCCTATACGTGCTGAATCACGTGAGTCGATCGCTGTAAAATGGAGAGTTCCGTTTTTCCCCCTGCCCCGAAACCGTTCCTTCTACTTCATTCCAGGCATAACCCCCTCGTAGCACTTGGCTCTAGGAACAACAGTCCATATTATATCATACATTTGTATATACTGGTTGACCAATCACGTATCGCTACCACCGAACATATTATATAAAATATTCAATAGTTTTAGTAATACAGGATCCAATGACATATATTGAAATACGTACTTAAAAATGCGATAGGCCTTATCGGAGTGAAGCGTATAGAGAATATGCCATATAATACCCTCATCACCGGCACCACCCCCAGGTGTGTTTGTTAAGGAGCTCGCAGTGCTTTGCATATTCGAGCGATGTCTTCGTTTCAAGCAAATTTGTCGAGTTGTAAATCTTCGCCGATAGAAGTTTAAGGGCAGCAGGTCTTAGCTGAAATATTTGCCCCCTCGTTCCATATAGCAATCTACATCCTCCAACATCTTGAGACAAGCAAGATTAACCCCCGATTATCGCAATCTAGACTCCTGGATTCGTATACCGATGATACAGGTCAATTGAAATACAAAGTGTTCAAAAGAAAGGACCCAAAATGCCATATTTTGAATAACGGATAGTGGATACTATGAAGACATTGTGGCAAGAGAGATGGTAGAAAACTAAATGTTGAGGGAGATATTTAAAGAGAAGGATGTAGAGAACTACAGGAATGGAGGAGGATACCAAGAAAGAGATGGCGATAGAATCTCTGGAGATCCTACCATAGATATATGGAATAGGAGATGTCAATAAAGACGGAGACGGAGGAGACCAAAGAAGAGATGGCGAGAGAGTTTTTGGAAGGCCTGCTAAAAGTCGGTGATGGTAGACAGCAAATGAAATTTCTTTATTCTTAAGTATGAAATAGGAACTTCGACTTAGCTTCCCCTCGATAATCAAAAGTACTGATTCCTTGCCGCGATCGCGAACACAGAACTGTTGGGGGCTCTGCAATAACCAGATTCATTTGACCTGTTGAATCCAAAGGTACTTTTGTAATTACTAGGTAATTATGGTATTGATGATTGATATTGAAGGGTTGTATTAAAAGAAATGGGAAGAGGGAATACTTCGTCAAAGATCGGCCTCAATGCAACAAACCTGCAGTCCCACAATAATCGATTTTTAATCCTTTGAATTAATTTCATGTCATGAATGGATCCGGAACATCCAAGCCATTGAAACAAATGAATCATTTTCAAAGATTCAGAGATTTCCGAGCATTCCTGCCTTCCTGCCTTCCAAATATGGACTGCAGAACTCGAAATAAAATTCATTTGCTTAAATTTGTTCCAGAGGGTAATTGTGAATTGAAATCATGGTCATCTCTATTCATTCTCTGAATAACAGCCTGGTTTGTGATATGTTTCTTCGTTCTGCCGTGGGACCAAGCAGCAGCAGCAGAGTTCATGGCGACATCCACCTAGTCGTCAAGCTAAGAATAATTAGACCATGCTGAATGTTTTCACTAGATTTGAATGCTGGCCTAGGGCTTAGGCATGTGATATATGGATATCCCCCGTTCTTCTAAATTTGGGCATGGCAACTTGGACAAGCTACCGTGGTCTTCTGGATTTTGTTGAGAGATGGTTGTTCCCTTACTCTCTCGTCGGACTCTTGGCAGTTCAGATCATGGTGCCATGGAAGTTGGTGATGTAAGTAGGTTGAAGTTTCGCAGCTCACACAGAGCATTCTTGAATCATGAAGAAAGATTCTGAAAAGAAAAGCTGTTTAAATACCCTTTCTCTAGCTCCTGCCCTAACTCTAACTCCCCTGACGCTCTACCTACCTACCTACTCTAGTTCCGTGCCTTAGGCAACAACACTGGCAACAGCCCTGACTCGGCGTCCATTCATGTTACGCTTTTAATAGCTTAACAGAGATATCAATACTTCGTAAATAGGGATCTTCCATAGCATATTGAGAACTTCGTCTTTCTTACACTCTTTCACCGTACCAATCAGGCTATTATATTTTTCAATGTTTATCTTCAAACAGTCTAAATATAGATTTGAGATTCAAGTTGCAATTTTGGATTTAATCATAGCCAGATTCGTAGCATTCCATCATTTCCAAAGATAACTTCCATAACGAAGCTTGCTACCACCAAGCAATCCGTTCTACTTGGGGTCCGTCGAACGGTCACGTGTGTATGATCGACACAGGGGCTGGCTCATCCCACTTTAAGTTGCAATTATTTCCCATCCCAGTTTCTTGATAAAGGATCTGTTCTTCGTTCCACTACACAGGCCAATACTCCGACACTAGTTTAACTAATTCATTGCCATGGTATGTGTAACTGAACCTATCCCAACCATATTACTAATTCGGGAGAAACTGTAGGCCAAACCACTTTCGGATGAAGAGATTGTTATTCTCAAAGAAGCATTCGATGCCTACGTACGTTTATACCAGCAAATGGGGTATCGGTTTTGCGAATTCGTATGCTAACATGACTAACAGGACACGGACAAGGGAGGCAAGTTATGTGAAGAGACCTACAGCAGTTCCGCCGCAACTAATCAGTATTCATAGGTAATATTACCGTAGAGGAATTTGGCCGCGTGATGAAAGAGTCGGGACAAAATCCAAGCGAAGAAGAACTTGCCCAGATAATAAAGGAAGTTGACACTGATGGCGATGGTACCATAAATTTCGATGGTATAAATTACTCAATGCTGCTGTTTTATTCTCTCGTTAACACTCACTGAACACGTACAGAATTCATCTCGATGATGACCGGTCGAACGAGACAAAAGCAAGCAGAGCCAAAGCTAAGAGAAAATGACTTAAAGTCTGAGTCGGCGCCGATTCCAGTGTCAAGTGAATTCGAAGATCTAGAAGAGTGGAAATCTGCGTGGAAGGAATTTGACCACTCTCTGAAAGGCTCCATTACCGCGGCGCAATTGAGACAGGTTATAGGTAACCTGGGAGAGACTATTAGTGATGCGGAGATTGACGATGTCATAATGAAGTCGGTAGATGCAGAGGATAAGATCAGTTGTAAGCATTCCAGCAATCTCATATGACCTTGGGTTTGATTGAGAGAGAATACTGACTTGAATTAGACGCGGAATTTGTGGAGTTCATGAAGGGAAGATCAACAGCTGAGATGGATATTCTTAACAGCTATTACTAGGTAATTTGTAAGGTCGGCTTTGAGGAGCAACCAATAACACATCCGCGTTTTTCGAAGTATAATAAAAATTGTCAAAAATGTCATCAGATCTAAGGGTTTCCAGATAAATTCACTCTTTGCTCACCTTTTATAGATGATAGTGAATCCGAAGGTGATAGAATTTCTTTATTCAGTTATGATTCATAAGATCAGACCACCATCCTGTAATTCTGCAGCTCATGCACAATATCTTTTCTTTGCCCGAATTTCGGAGTGGAATTTCTTTGAATCCAAGACATAGCTTAATGATTTTGGTCACCAAAATTAAAAAGGCTTTCTACAGCTCCTAGTTCAACAGTTCTTTTCCTTTCAAATACTGAGTTTCTCTTGTGCTTCTTGTAAAGAATTTCTCGAACTCCACGCCATAGAAGATTTTCACAATAGACCCCGATCTTCAAAAGTCACTTCCGACTTTCAAGATTTTGATTTATTCTACTAGATACTCCTACCGTATCAACCTGCAATACCCTCTGGTCAGTCAAGTCTCGACTTTCGACCAACGTCATGCCTGTGGCGACCAATTTTCGGCGCTTTCGGGAACTCCCTACTGAGTTACGCCTACGAATCTGGAGGTTTGCTCTGCCGGATCAACGCATTGTACTCTTAAAACCATGCGACATTTGGATAAAGGAAGAACAATCAAATACCAACAGAGAAAGACAGCTGCCAGACGACCATCAAGAAAACCAAGTTCCCACGTATCGTCATGTCTCAATATTCGCATCCGAACACCCCATACCAACAATGTTGTCGGCCTGTGGTGAATCCCGTATGGTGGCACTCGAGCATTATGAGCTGCTGTTCTCCTGTTGTGATGATTTCCAGGACAGATTGGCATTCGCACGAACTTATTTCGATTGCTCTGTTGATATCCTCTATCTCAACCTTGAAACATTTGCGCACTACGCGTTGGAATATGATGGGATGTTTGAAAATGGTCTCGAAAATATGGATCCAGATCATCTTTCAAAAATTCAAAACTTAGCCATTCGCATCCCCGATGTGGAAATCTTTGAAAGATCAGGGGTGTCATTTGTTGCCATGATTTTGAATTACTTCTCTGGATTGCACCATCTACACATTGTAACATGTCATTATCTCTTGGACGAGTGCAATCATCCAAATATTGAGACCTGCAATGCATTGCATTGCTTGGAGAAAGGTTTTACGGCCGAGCAACGAGCGGATCTCATCTTCACGGAAGGCCATATCGATCTAATCCGCAATCTCCACCAATACCGCTTTAACAAGCTGCGCCCCGAGCCTCACCCTCGTATGCAATACTTTCGCGCACCTAGTGACATCAAGCAACACTTTATTGATGAAACTGAGCTAGGGGATGAATTGAGGAAATGGGAGACGGGTTATGGTTCAGGTGGCCGAGAATTACCGACAATCGAATACCAAACAGTTATGACAAGGCAACTAGCTGCAATTGAAACGAGTGAGAGGAAGGAATATTATGCAGAGGTACTCGATGCTCAGGAAAAGGGAATACGAAAGAAACATCGCGCAATATCCCAGATCTCGCGATGGACATACTAATCGGACCTCACTGTTGTTCTATCACTCGCTCGCAAGACTTTAATCAGCCATTCGGTGCATTGGCATTTGCCTACTACTCCTTGGACGAAAGTTTCACATCGTATATTAGAGTCAGTTTGGCAGGCTTGGGGGATAATTGTTTCTGGCGGACACTGTTAGTATGCAAGAAGGCAGATGGATGGATGGATGGATGGATGGGTTTGCAGAACTCATCTATCTGTTTTGTACCAACGAAAATGAGGCAGCGAGCTGTACATCGGAGTCCCTAATGAATGCATCTCTTTGGTTCAGTTGCATCAAATTAGAAGCATACTTTCTGGGTGGTTGTTATTCATGCTGTGGTATTTTCTTTGAGCTTTCGAGGTATCCCTATGCTCTCAACCCATTTCACATATTAGCCTCATGTCTCCGTCTGGGGCGGTTGAGTCTTTTTATTTGGGAGTCGATGATGACATTTGCTGACTTCATCTGGTCTTCTGATACGTTATAGGCTTACTTCATCACCGAGGGGAGTGGACGTTATGTCCGGGGCTTCCCAATGAGGCTATTTTTGACTAGATTCACAAGGGCGATGCAGTGCTACCAGTAATTTTCAGTATTTAGTATGATATCATAATACATTTCCTAGAGCTGTCAGGCTGATTTGTTGTGATTTTTCTTCATTGGGTTTAATTCTCACATTCAATCTCCGTGGTGAAAAAATAGGCTAGCGTACTATTTTTCTTGCTTTCGAATCAGCCCTTCCCTCCCTTCTTTCAAGTCCTATAACTACCTTCCTGTCATCTTTAAGTCCAATGCCTGTAATGACTATGATTTTCCAATGAGATCAACGAAAGAAAATTCGAAAGCTTTGCTCGATCCCAACAGCCCTCGGGCGCGGCGGCGAAAAGGAATGAAGTTGTGCTAATAAGAAATTTTCGCTCCTTATCCTAAACAATTTCAAGTTATATCAGTGTGATAATTGATGAAGTCCTATCATGAAGAATGAATTAGATAAAGTTCATATATAGACACAGATATGAAGTGATTGGTAAATGCATACCTTCCCAGTCTATATAGCTCGAATGCTTGCTTGTGTACTTCCATCACAATACATCAATTCAAGGGCTATGCGCAATGTTAATATCACCTGGTGAGGAGATCCGATGGCCAAGTCACTGTTTTCTTGGAATTGGAACTTTTTCCTTTGGAGTTGTGGGATACAATGGCATTTCGCGAAACATTTGTCTCCATCAGATCATTCGAAGTGATCTTGGGCTCAGACTGTCCATTATGTTCTGCTGGTAAAGGTTTCGGGTCAGAAACTTTTGCTGGCCAAGGTACTGGTTTTAACATATAGTCCTTATCTGCACACGCTTTGCGATAATAATCCTTCATAGCACGGTTGAACTCTCCGGCCTGGGCACGTTGACTTGAGTCAATAAGCAGAAGTTTGTTCATGGTGAGATCTAGTAGGTCATGGATAAGCTCGGAACATCTTTCATGTCGGTGCAGTTGGTCAACCCATTGTTTGACTCCGAGTCGAATATCACCTTTCGGGGGGCGATCTGCATATTCATGTATGGTAAAAAAATAGTCATCTTCAATGTTAGTAGGCGGTGCCGTATTATTTTTGCTTCTGCATCCAGCGAATTCGTCTAGGTCATCGCTGCCATTGAGAAGCCACGTCACGAACTCAAGCCATACACAGCCACAGCTCCAGATGTCATACGCACGAGAGACCGGGTGTCGCAGCCTACATTCGGGAGGTTCATAAGTCGGAGATGAGCGTATTCCAGATGGCCGTATTCCAGATTTTGAATCTCTACCATGGAATCTCCCTAAGCCAAAATCCGCGAGTTTTAGAACACCTTGTGAATCATCTGCTTCTGGACCTTCTTTGAACCAAAGTATATTCTCGGGCTTGATATCGCCATGTCGACCAAATTTTTCTTCGCCGTCTCGTACGCTCATTTGACCATCATCTTGAAATAATATATTTGCAGCACCCTTTTCAGCACCGTTGACGTCTCGTAGAATAGTCACTTTGAAAACATGCAGGCGAAATAGTGCGTTAGCAATGCCGGCCATCTGTTGTAAAGACCACATGACTGTTGCTTTATCAAAGGTTGGCATTGGTCGGCTCTCCCAGTAACTTCTTAGGTTATACTGAGCATAAGGGAACATCAAATGAAACGCGCCGTTCTGTCGATAAGTGGCCAATAGGCGAATGAGATGCCTATGAGGCTTTTTCCCGAGAGTTGTCAGAACTTCAACTTCCTTTCTAAATTCTAATATATCCGACGAGAATAGCTTTTTCACTGCTACCAACGGTTTTTGGGCCTGAATTACGTTAGTATATGTCTTCAAATATCGGTTATAGCTGTACCTGTGAAGAGTCGCTATCCCAAAAGTTATGATGAGAGGGGTGCACATGAACAGCGAATACTTCACTGTATGCGCCTTGCTTTGGCTCCCCTATTCCATCGCTAACTTCCAAGGGAATGAAAGGCAGAACCTCTCTCTCGTCGAGTTCAAAATGTTTTCGCTCCTTGAATACGGGCGCTGTCACGCACCATTGTTTATCAGAAAATGCTTCCATATCTTCCTCATCCCAATGTTCAAGACCTTGAACGCGCCTCCCAGCTGACGTCTGCAATTCAGTATTGATTCCATCGTATTTCAAAGGTAATTCTCTGTCTGAAATCCCACGATCCAGAAGTTGGCGCACATCTGCACTCTTATCAATAAACGCCAAAGTCGCATATATTCTTTTAGCCCTGTTGCGAGCTTTCTCGGCATACCGCTTGGCTTCGCACATTTCGATAGGACTATCGGATTTGTCGTTTGCAACTATATCGTTCGCAATTGCATCCACAGTGAGTAGTTCATCTTGGCGGCACCTGGGCACAAAGTCCCGCAATGGTTGCTTATAGGCTCGAACTCGACAACGCCATATTTGCTTATGTAGCGAAACTTGTGGTGGTTTGGGACTGGTTGCGAGTTGTTTATTTGTGGGTTTCGGAGGATAATTATCATCATTTGTGTCGCGAGAGGTTGATTGACTGATATCTTTACCCTGAATAAACCTTCGGCTTCGTGGTAACTGCCACGGAAGACTACTTCGTTGTCTTACAGGAGATCCATCTGAACGTTGTGCCATTGTTTCTCCTGGCATGTATTTTCTCCACTTTTTAACCTAAGTTAGCGAGCGGCGAATAAATCTACCTAGTTAGGTACCTTGCTAAAGTTTGGAAGAAGCTTAGGTACTACAGTAACACTTTGAGAATCTACCCAGAATAGTGGCGCGTTTTGATAGAGGATGTTTACTACTTCAGAAGAATGGATTGGAGCAATTTTATGGAGTAAGAAAAGTTTTTTCGAACGATGTCGCCATATCATTTTACAACAAAGCAAAAGACAGAGCCTCATAACACAATTCAGTTGTAGATAGAGCATCGAGGCTTTGGCTGACCAATACGGATGCAAAGTATCTTGGCATTGAAGAGAATCATTGGTACAATAAATTGTAAAGTTAATATGTATATTCTGGTAGCCAGGGACCCTTGAAAATCTTACTCTGCTCGGTGTACCAAAAAGGGATGTGTTAACGAATGCCTAGTCGTAGTAACGCCTACAAAGAAGCCTCATCTCTGTTGTTGGTAGTGCTTCTCAGTGGTGACAAGCCACAATTTTGTTGCAGTATTTATTGCCCTTTTGAGCTGTATTTGAGGCTGCGTATCAGAAGTTTTCTGTTGATGGTGGTGAAGGCGTCAATTTTCAAGCCTATGAAAAAGCTAACTCGACACCGTGGAAGGCATAGGCAGGCTACCACAATACTTAGTATTTACCACCACACTACTTACTACCACACTCCTTATCTGAACACATAGTGAAATCATCAGTAGGGGCTTTCAAATTTCATGTGGAGTGTGGTCAGCATTTGCCCTGTCATTACAGGCCAGGGCGGTCTCTGATATTCTGTTGTTGGCGATTGCTGATTATTTTTCATTTAGTTTGATTTGTCTGATGTTTTTGATTTATTACTTCGAGGACCATTCAGAATCTTAATGAGAAGGAGATGCGGAAATGAAAATTGCCTGCTTTTTTTATGGCGATGAGCTTGCAGGGAATGAAGGAGGGGGCCAAGAGCTCAGATTGAACATGGTCTCAAATGATTGTGTTTTATAGTTAGATAGGTTTATTCACTAGATGTTACTTGACTAGATAATTTGGTGCCGATATCAAACCATTTGTATGAAAAGGGGGATAGCATATGTACTGCATAACTTTCTTCATGGAAACAACTGGTTGCCCACCTATTGCTCCTGAGTCGTCGCACACTTAAATATCAGCCCGATTTTAGTGTATTTTCTGTTGTTGACCAAGTGCTGGCTGTGGAATCGTGCGGTGGAGATGGCATATTGATCGCGTGAGAGGTCATTCCAGTTTCGATATCTACTTCCCCACGCCTTTTTTTGAAGGCCGAGAAAGCACGTAGACTATTCGTTCTGCTGGAAATGAAAGACCGAAAGCTGTTTTGGCGGCTAGAAGTTAATGACTCGGATGCAATTGTCATTGTAGTCTTTACTTCTGTAAAATATACCCAGGCCCACCACAAAACTATGGTGAAAGCTGTCAAGGGTATTGAAATGGCTGCGAGTATCCATGAATTTTCTGTTATTGACATATGTCCGCTATCGCTCGTCTGCACGAATTGAGTCGAGAAGAAATTCTAATTCGAATTAGTCAAAGAGAGAGAAAATCTAACACAAAGAAAACTAACAGCAACAATTGTTGTGGGCAAGTAGACCAATGTGATTATGGTCAAGATTTTGACCGCCGCTGCATCTTTCGTGCTTCTTTCCTAGGTTGGTCTTAGCCATGTTTCCCAAAGTTAAACTCAAGTATACTTACTGTTAGATGATGCATCGATTTGTTTTCTTCGTGGCTCAAGAAATCCGAAAGCTGGAATTTATTAGGTCTCATTGTTCTCTTTCTCTGTCCGTTCAACGCACCAAAGTAACAGTGGACTGTATCCTTTCTTTCAAGTCTTTCGCACGAACCAAATATAACTCCGCATCCTTCACATATTCATCGAACTCTCTCAATATCAAGTCATGAGAAGCCTTCTCTTCGGCCGTCATATGTTTTCCTAGCCTTTTGGAACAACCCTTGCACTGATCTCGAAGGCTAGTGACCGTGTCTAATTTGGTCGGGAGAATCATCAAAAGATCCAGCACATAATCTTCTAAGACCTTTAATTCTTGTCTCGTATCGAAATTTATTCCGTGTTCTGATGAAGAGCCTTCTTCCGCATCATCGGTGGCGCATATTATCAAATTTGTCTGTAAAAGAGTTATCAACACTGGTTTTCTGATCTCGGGATAGTTGTCAGGTATACTTGTTCCCTTAGTCTGGCCTCTAGACTTGCTATATAGTCCGGCCATCCCGATAGACTATCTGATATAATGAGTCTATGCACATTCCACGGTGACATTTCTCGGTTGTTTGTGGCACTCTCTTCAAGGTATTTTGCAATCCTGGCCTCTGCGTCAAAGGTGGGTGAAATGATCAAAAACATTGAGCGTGCATCTTTTATCGAAGAGGGTATATTGGTATTTGCATCGGGCCTTCTTCCATGATACACTGCTGTCTGGCGGATAGACCAAGGATTTGTACTACCTCGACCATTGAGCTCTGCCTGGCGGATGACATACATTGAATCTGTCCAAAATAAGTTATAATCCCGGAAACTTAGGGTTAGATACATGATTTAAGACTTGCCTTCTAAGCCAAAGGAATCAGACCCGTTGAGCAACCTCCTATTCACCCTGCTCCTAAACCTAGGAAAATCGAACTCATTCTCCCTTTCTTTCAATCCAAACGCAAAGATGCACTTCCAGAACTGCTCGCAGACATCGTAAATACTAATTAGATGCTCGAGAAACGCTCTCTCTATATTCAATCTTTCCCAGCACCTATCGTGTCGTACGATAAATATCTGGCAACTATCGGCCGCTCTCTCTAGAAGATTGATTTGCGAAATTTCGCTGACCCTTGAGGTTCTATCCAAGTCTATATGATGTGATCGATTCTTGGAGATACCGGTAGAGAGCCGGATGACTTGCAAAGAGTTTTTTTCGGCTGATTTGATGAATAGATTGTTCGCCCTGGTTTCAATTTTCCGCTGAAGCATCATTGAGTCGTCCGACGGAAGGTATCTCGCCATTCTGCGTATCTTGTATGGTGTATAAATCTCCTGGTCACATTAAAGCGTGGATATTTATCGAGAGGGCCCAATTTATGCGATAGATAGTTCGAGGTTACTTCGCACCGAGCGAATTAGATTAACCCCGCACGCAGCCCACAACTGCATGTGCATATGGCTGCAATGGAAACAGCAACTATTTGCCCAACTAATCTTACTTAGGCAAAGACATGTAAATTTGCCGCAAAATATTGAAATATTGAGGAGATTGACATTATGGCGTTGCTATTCAACTGCAAACCCAAATCACCTTGGGTTTAGGTATCCGAAGGCCAAAATTCTTCGCCTCGTCCTCTCTATTCCAATCTCAATATCAAATCAAGGCTTTTTCAATAGTAAAGAACATTAAAATCCCTCCCCAGAACATCTGTATGCCAGGCCACATTTATATAATTACATATGGTCCCTAGAGAGGACCCCCACTTGACCCCAAACCCAACTTGTCGAGCTTATTCATGGCGTTTCTTACTTCAAAAATTGGGTCGTTTGTATACTAGACAACCCCGGATTTGTTCCTGATAATCATTAGCATGATACTCCAGAATATCTTGAGCAGGTCATACCTTGGTCAAGGCGGCTGTGGCGTTATCATTGTCGGAGGAGGGATATATTTTGTAGCGATTTCTCCGCAACTATGAAGAATAAATATAAACAATCGGTCTCCCAAAAGAATTACCTAGTATCAAGTCTTACCTCAACGCGAAAATTATTCTTTCCATCCCTTATTCCATATACTTTTTGCAACAGGTTTATTAACTTATGTTGGTCTATATAATGCCCTTCGATGATCTGTGGAGAAATACATTGCGAGGTGGACGACATAGCGATCAGAAATCTAATGAGTGCAATGAAGACTTGTAATCAGTTGAATAACAATCATAAGTTGAAATTGAGATGATATTGATCATGGTTTATGAAGCTCATTAATTAATAATTTCCCCGAGCTTTCCGTCAGAGGCCTTATCATTCCACATTTTACAGTAACACACACGGAATGCGGTGGCAGGCAGGGCGTCACTTAGCCACCATTGGCAGCTGAACCTGCACAAGAATTTATTTCTTCCTTCACCATAGAAATCAGCAGATGATTTTCGAATAAAATTACGAGAGACAAACAACTGTAAGGCTCTCAGGTGCTTCCAGAAAATATCGCCCACGTCGGAGCTATATATTGATATCAGCTTGATGTCCAAAAACTCTCATAAGTTGCTCGAATAAAATAATGGCTTACTTTAACCTCGAAACTTTGTCCTGGGAAACGACCTTGCAAGAAAGCCCTGAGCTTCTCCACATCCACGTATCTGTTTTCTATTGTTTGCTTGGCTGGCATTTTTTCCAATTCGTGTAATGTGAGGGAGGGTACGAGTTTCAACAGCCTTCCGAAAAGTTATGTTTTCTTGAAAAAGATTCAGGGACGGAGTCTTTGCCTTTATAAAACCACGTTGAAATGAGAGCACGCAACGCAGCTCAAACGTAATAATGGTTATTTTCAACCCCTGGAAATGAGCTGCTTACGCTTAGAATAGCTGGTCTAGCTAAATTAAGCGAATGATATAGCAGAGGATACACTTTTAAGACCTTAAGGAAATTCACTTGTATAAAATACGGAAAATGTTCTTAGATCTGCTTGTAAAGATTTCAATAGTGAATAGTATTTATATTTAAAGTATTTTTATTATATCGAAAGTATATACTATTTGAGATTATGCACGGGCCACTTGGGAGGAGCTTATAGCACTCAGGGGGTACTAGCGCGGAAATTTACCTATACACGCATGTCTAGATGGGTACACACCTCAATGTTCATATCAAATAATTCGAAGATTCCCTACTTCTTCACTCGTCTTGAAGTTGCACTGCAACCCATTTGAAATCTCAAAATATTGATTGGGATGCAAAACGTGTACCTTGGAAGTAGAGTATATGTTCCTTGGAAGGTATGCATCTTATTGGTTTGACGAAGGCCGATTTGATGCCGTTCTTCCGATCATATTTGGATGCTGCAATGACACGGCATGCAAGATTGCTGTTCGTGACAAATATTGAAATTTGGCATCAATCATCCGCTGTTTCTCGTTCTCGATAGATGGAGAGCCTAAAGATCCATATCTTTTCATATCTTCCGGTCTCCGGCTATTTTATGTCGACGAAAATATTGTTTTGTTGATCTTGGGCGTTGCATAATATATCATTTACCCAGCACCATCAAACTTGGCATGTGCAGTTGCATATTTAATGGTACCCGATTCTGTGTTTTTGTTACAATACGATAGTATACCGTACTGTACTGTAACCAAAAAATTGGAGACTAAACATAGCCATAATAAAGGCCGGAAACATCGATGATGTAACATCATTATTTCTGTAAGTGATTTCGGAAGAGTAAATGGTTCCCGGTGCTTCCTGCGGGTTGTTTTGATTGTGGAGTTCTTGTTGATATAAAATAGTTCTACATACACTAGCTCGATACACAACAATAACAATAGTTCTCCACTGTGTTTGAAGATTAGGAGAACTTGGGCATCAATACTCTCCATACTTGTTAAAACTAATTTCTTCGGGATGATATGGGCTTAAAAAATTACAGCTAATAACCTTCGGATGAAGTTAGGCCAAGTCCCCTCTCCAAACTCGGCCCAACTCCGAAAGGCCAGGCCTCTAACTCTCACTACTCCCCCCTAATGCTCAGTCGTTTATTTGATTGAACTCCATCAAGCCACTGACAGCTGTCTCAATTTAACCTCCTTAATTCTTTGATTGATGCATTCTGCGAGTGCTTGAATACTTACCATTAGGTGGACACGGCCTCTATCCTTTAGGTATCTGCAAAAATTGGCTTATGACTTTCTCTTTTTCTCTTTTATTCAACAGTCGTTGTCGTTTAACCTCTTGATTTATTCCGCCATTTATTGGTTCTAAAAGTCCGAAATAATTCGAGTGAACTCAAACTCGATCCTTCAGGTTCTCCCAAAGATTGGGACTCTTAATTTCCCACTTTATCTTCCATCCAATCGCTATTGTTAGATTTCTTTGTTGATTGCCAGTTTTATAGGGTTATCCGAAGCCATATCAGAAGGGAGAAAATTCAATGACCTTGATTTCCTGCCAATATTGATTGTTGGGGTATTTCCTTTGGGATATGACACAAGAGCATAGCAATTTCAACTTTAAAGAAGCCAGGATTGAATGAATATCAATAACATTTTTTTAATCTAATTTTAAAATAGTGTAGCCAAGTCAAACCCCCCGAAATAGCCGCGATCTTGAGGATCTGCAACGAGAAGTTTTCGATCCAGCAAGTCATGGGATAACTTCCAAGCATCTCTCATATCAAATTGGAAACATCGGTTGTTTTATCGTGGTGCGAGACCTTGTGACCAAGACCCGCAAAACTGTTCTGGTTTTGTGTCATTGGCTTTGTCTTCAAATGATGGAAGGGTTAATACAGCCAGGTATCTTAAATGATCACCAACGTGTATTGCCATGTTCACTGCAGGCTGGCCACAAAAAGGACAATGGTTGTTGAATACATTTTCCAGAGGACATGCACTGCTTGCGGCGATATAATCCAGAAGCTCATCCTTAAACTTGTCCGAGTGCTCAGTCTGCATATGCGTTTTGAAGTCATCCTGAGAAAGAAAGACTGAGGGGCTATGGTCCCGTGCAACACAGTGCCACCTCATGGCATGCTCGGCTTGCATATGTTCGAGCCATTTCTTGGTCATTGGAAACAATTCCTCGGCGACATCTCATGGATCGAATAAACAAACGTATGGCTCAATGTCTTTCTGTATCTGCTGTCTTGATGAATATTAGCGATTGCTTATTGGGAGAACCTATCGAAAACTTACGACCATTCTTCTGCGCTCAAGCCCACAATACACTTAAGTGTGGTGTAACAATAATGGAAAACAAAATCCTTTCCTGTTTCAACTGATTGTGGCGGTGGAGGGGTAAACTTTTGATCATCTTTTTTTCGGAGTTCTTGTCGAAGCAGATGAAATTATTGACTGATCTTTTATCCCCTCCAGTCGTTCAGGTTGAAGAACAGGACCTGTGAACTTTGTACCTGCTGCATTAACTTGTACAGCAGGCTTCCCCATTTTTCTCTCGTTGTCACTAGAAAAACTCTCCTTGGGGGTTGTTTGAGGCGGTTGTAGCTTTTGCGAGGAATTGCGGAGATTTGTATCTTGCTGCATTGCCCAAATTTCGTGTGTAGACTTCCGATACAGTATTCTCTTACGTCTCAAGACAATACTTTGGGCCAAACGCTTTCGAAATACCTCCGTGAGAGCCGGGAATTCTCTTTTGACGATTTCTGAGTAGAAGTCTATCAATCTAGGCGTAAGATCCTCCGAATCTGCATCCTCTGGATCAGCCAGAAGGGGGAAATCTTTTGCTCCTTTATTTTCACCAGAAGAGCTAGCGGCGCGAACTGAGCTTGACAGGCGATGGAGCCAGTCGATGCTTTCTTGAATTGCGGTTTTCATTTCGTCGAAGTCTTCGAATCCATATTCCTTTGCCTCATAATCTTCCCGAGATTTTCCAAAGTCTTCATGAACTGCAATAACATGAGCAGAGATAAAGAAACATTCATAGATGCTTACCCTGTCTAAGACAATCACAAATACTCTCAAGGAACTTGACTATCAAATCCCGGAGATTTGATTCTTCTCTGAGTTGGTACAGTGACCAACAATAAAAAAGGGCCTGAGCGCAAAAACACACCAAAAATCGTCATTTTTCACCTTTTTCATTTTAAATTATCTTTATAACTTTCCAATCAATTGATCTAAAATTTTATATATATATTTATTTTTATATAAAATTAAATAAAAATTAAATAGTTTATTTTTAAAAATTTAATTGATCTTAATAATTAAAATTAAAATTGAAAATATTTAAAATTTTCAAAAATCCTAAAAATCGCTAACAAAAACATTAAAAATCTCATTTTTTTTAATTGATCAACTTTATATTACGGATCTAAAGGCAATAAAAACAAAAGAAATATTTGGACATAGAATTTAGGCTTGAAGCTGGTGTATTGGTAATCATTAATATTTGACATCAATCAATGACGAATTTTTGGTATAATATTTAATTTATAAAATATTAATATATACAAAATAGATTTATATAATTAAACAAAAAGGTTTTAGAAATCTATAAAGCTTTATATTGGATAAGGTATTATTGTTTAAATAACGATTAATGGTGTATCACCAATTATTTAAAAAATAATAAAAATTTTATTTAAAAAATAATAAAAAGTTTTAAAACTATTATTAATTTAATTGATTTTTTATATTTTTTATTTTAATAATTTTTTTTATTTTATTTAAAAAATAATTTGTTAATTAGATTAATAATATTTAAAATAATATTAAAAATAAAAAATATTTTTGTATTTGTTTAATAAAGCATTAAAATTAACAATGTACGAAATAATATCATCAACGAATTTTATATACACCAACAAAGTGTAAATCCTTTTTCAGAATTTAAAGAATCTTTGAAAAAAAACTTTTATAATGTTTTAAAACGATAAATATAAAATATAAGGGATAATATAAAAATTATAAACGAAATTATAATTTGATTTATTTAAATGCAAAAAATCGCTAAGATATTGATAATTTTTAACAATATGTTGCTTGCCCACCCCAAATCAAATATTAAATCTTCAAAATTTTAAAAACTACCCCAATATAAAAAAACAAACATTTTTTAGGCAAAAAATTTTTTTTTTTAAATTAAAATGATATTTCGAAATAATAACGAATATTATTTTTTTATTAATATTTAAAAAATAAATTATATAATATAATATTTTGAAAAACGCTTTTTGGTAATATAATATTAATTTATTAATATAATCTAATCGAATAATATTATATAAACAAAATTTAAAAAATATATATATAATATAATTCTAAATAAAAGAAATTAATAATATATAGTAATTATTCAAATACTAAAAACTAAATAACATTCGGAACAAAGTATAAATGATTTTATTTTTTATTTAAATAATTTGGAAAAAAATATAAAATATAAAGCAAATAATATATATTATAAACAATTGTTTATTAATTTTTGTTTTAATATAAATAAAAGGATATTTAAATCTTTTCGATAATCCGAAATACAAAAAAAACTTATAAAATAAATATATAAATTAAAAAACGTTAATTAAATATATTATTTTATTAATATTATAAATTATTGTTTTAAAAAAATATATAATATTTTATTATATTATTTAAATTTTGTTTAGTTTTTTTATAAATTATAAAAAAGTAATAAAAATATTATATTAATAGGATTTGTTAAAATCAAAACAAAATTAAATTGAAAAACTATACAAAAAAACTAATTAATAAAAAAAACCTAATATTAAAAATATCAAAAAAAATTAATAAAATATTATTAATATTAATAAATAAACTATTATATTATTATTTATAAAAATCTGTTTAAATATTAATATTATCAAAAAAAATATTCCAAAAAAAACTGTTTCGAAAAAAAAATGGATTTATATCAACAAAAAAACGTTAAATCTTTTTAATAAAAAAATAATAAAATATATTAATAAAAAAACAATAAAATTTAATAATTGTTTTAAATATTTTTGTAATTTTAAGTTTAAATAAAAAAAAATATATTATTATTATTATTATTATTATATTTAAATCAAAATATCAATCGATGGTATTTTATTGCCTTATTAATTTAAACGTTCAAATTAATATAGTTTAACAAAATAAATATATTAAATAAAATTAAAAATCTATATTAGGGAAAGGTATATTTTTAATATTTACGTTAAAAATTTATATTCTTATTTATAAAGATTATTAATTTATTGTAAAAATAATAAATATATTAAAAAATAAAAAAATATATATTTATTAATTTATTTCAATTATTTTGAATTTTTTTTATATAAATATAATTTTGAGTTTTTTATAATTAAAAACAATAAATTCTAAAATCGATTAATAATCGATAAAACTTTGTTTTCGATCCGATTTAAAATCTATTAAAATTATTTTGGTACAAAAAATCTACTAGGAAATAAGCAAAAGGATATTAACTTTGATTTTATAATTAAATTAAATATTTAATTCCAAAAGAATATAAGCGGAGTGTAGAATTCTTATTTTGGGGATTTTTGGTATTTCAAATAAATATAAGAATTTAAAATAGACTTTTTTAAAAAAAAAAAGTGGATTATTATTTAATTATTATTTGATAAAATATCAAATTGAATTAAAACTAAATATTATTTTTTTATAAAGCCTAATATATATTTTTTCAAAAAAAAAATTATTAATTTTAAAAAAATATTTAAAAAAATATTAATTAAAAAAATAGATTCGTTGTTTAATAAACTTTATTAGAGCCCCAATTATATTTATTTTAAAAAAGAATAAAAGTTATTGGTTATATATTGATTATAAGGGGTTAAACTGGATAATTAAGAAGAACTGGATATTCTTATTTTTAATTAATAAATTCCTTGATTGATTATAAAAAAATATTATTTTTATTAAATTAAATTTAAAAGATATATATTATCAAATTCGAATTTGGATAAAAAACAAATAAAAAATAATATTTCGTATTTATTATAAACAATTTAAATATCTAATTATATTATTTAATTTTATAAATACCTTTACTATTTTTCAAATTTATATTAATCAAACCCTTATAAAATTGATAAATACTATATATATAATATATTTCAATAATATATTAATTTATTTAATAAATATCTAATAGTATATTAATAATATTTGTTAAATATTCGAAAAACTAATTATTTATAAATTTTATATAAAATTTAAAAAATATATATTTAATAACAAAAAAATCGAATTTTTAAAATTTATAATATCAAATAATAATATTATTATAAAACTTAATAAAATTAAAATTATTATTAAATAGTTTATTTTTAATATTTTAAAAAAAATTCAAATTTTCCTAAACTTTATAAATTTTTATTAACAATTTATTAAAAAATATTCAAAAATAATTAATGGAATAACAATATTATTTAAAAAAATTAAAAAAAAAAAGATTATAAATATTTTTATATAAAATATAAAAATATAAATATTTTTTGAAATATTAAAAACAATATTTATTACTATATCAATACTACAACATTTTTAATCGAATTTTAAAATAATAATCAAAATAAATATATCAAAATTCATTTTAGAATATATACTTTTTCAATTATTCGAAAAAAAATCTAATTTAAAAGAATTATTATAATAACATTTTATAATATTTTATTTTAAAAAACTAAATTTTATAAAACAATGTTATATAATTTATAATTAAAAATTATTAGCGATATATATTATATTTTATAAATAACGGTATTATATTATGGATAATTGTTATATTATCATTATAAAAACAGATTATAATAACCTCCAATATTTTATAATTAAGAAAAAATTAAATAATAAATAAATCAAATAGGCTAAAATATTTGTTATATACAATTTTGAAATTAAATATAAAACTAAAAAATCAAATTTAGTAAACAAATTATCGAAATAATTGAATTATTTTAATAATCCAAAAGGTAATAATAAAATATTTTCAATATTAAAAAATAAATTAAGAAATATAGTAATTTTGATTAAAATATATTATTATTTAAATATAAAATAATTATTTTTATAAAATGTTATAAATCTTTTTTAAAAAAAAAAAAATTATTTATTTTTTTATAATTCAAAAAGGTTATTAACAAAAACTAATTACAAATAATCGATACCCTATTAGATAATTAATATTATGGTTAAAAATAAAACGGTATTAAATATTATATCAAAACCTATAAAAAATACTTTATTATAATTATAGAAATATAATAAATTTATAAAAAATAAAAAATATATTAAATAAAGATAAAAATTTATTAAAAACATTTTATTATAATAAATAAATATTAAAAAAATAATTATTTATAATAAGGTTACCTTTATATTATTAGATTTTATTATAAAAATAAAAATTCTAAAAACTTATTATAATAACTTAATAAAAAAATATTGAAATATAAGAAAAATATTAAAAATATTAAAAAAAAAATATTTTTAATAAAATATAAAAAAAAAATATTAAAGAATATATTAAAATTTATATAATATATTAATATTTAATAATAAAATATTATTGATTATATAATAAATTAAAAACATTTTTTTTTTTTATAAAACTTTGAAAAAAGATAATTATAAATTTTATTATAGATTTATTTTTTTCAAAAATTGAAAAATATATTTACAATACAGTTTTTATAATAATTAATAAATTTACAAAACTAATAAGATATATATTTATTATAAAAACTATTAATTCATTTAAATTAACAAAAATATTATTTATATATATATTTAAAAACTTCGATACACTAAAAAATATTATTTCAAATAAAAAACTGCAATTTGTAAGTTATTTTTGGAAAAGCTTAATATTTTATCTTCACATTCGTTAAAAACTATTAATAGCATTTTATCTTCAAATTAACAAATAAATTGAATAATAAAATCAGAATCTTATATATTATATTATATATTATTTGAATTAAAGACAGAATAATTGGACGTTATTGTTATCTTTGGCAGAATTTATATATAATATTAGCTAATATAATGCAATAGAAGAGATTTTATTCAAAACAATATATGATTTTCAATCTATATTTAATTATATTAATAAAAACGTTGATACAAAAAAGAAAACGCTAATAGCCTACAAGAAAATCGAAATTTTAATAGAGAAATAAAAAAAGTTTAAAAAATTTTAATAAAAAACAATTACAAAAAAAACTTAAAAAGATATTTTAGCGGGATATTAGTGATTTAATATTAATAACTCGATAATGTTTAATACAAAAAATATCAAATAATTAAAATTCAAAAAGAAATTTTTAAAACAATTTATAAGGTTATTTATAATTATTAATATTATTTTAAATGAATAATTATATAAATTGAAATTATCTTTTATTTATAAAATATATAATATATTTTATATTTCTTTATTAAAATTATAGTATAAAAAAAAAGATATTGTCAATCTACTATTACCTAAAGAAATAAAAAAAGGATTAAAATACAAAATAAAAAAAATCCTAATATATTAAAAAAAAAAAAAAGGAATATAATATTTAATTTAATAGAAAGATTACGTTTTATTAAAAAATATATAGGAATTAGGGAAGAATCTTCAAAATTCGGATATAATTCTAAATAATTATTTCAACAAAAAAATATTATTAATATAATATTAACAAAAATAAATAAAACATTATAAATAAAAACAATCTTAAATAATTTATATATTATTATGGAGATATTGTAAATAAGAATAATTTTAAATAATTTATATATTATTATAAAGATATTGTAAATAAAAACAATTTCGAATAATTTATATATTATTATAAAGATATTGTAAACCAAAATAATTATAAAGATTTATATATTATTACAAAGTTTAATAATCAAAAGCTAAAAATCGTTAATTAATTAATAATAAAATTATATTTATAAGAAAAAAAATATAAAAAAGGGATTTATCTGTTTTTATTGTTAAATTGTTAAAAAATTTTATATTCCTCCTGCCATTGTTTAATAATTTCGGGTAAAAAAAAACTATTTTTGTTAATAATATTTAAATTATTATTAAAAAAAAGTTTTAAAAATTAATAAAATAAATTATGTATATATTGATTCTTTTTAATAATATATTGCTAAAATTTATAGGGGGTATAAAATTCAAGTAAAAAATTATTATTGATTGATAACAAAAAATGGATATTTAATAGTAAGTTTTTGTTAGAAGACAAAATAAAATCAAAAAATTAAGACTCTAAAAAAAAATAATTAATTTTTGATATATATTAAAAACTGGTTATTTATTAAGTAATAATATTTTTATTTATATTTATGTCTATATTGCCAAAAAAGCTAAGATTGGAAAATAAAAAAAAACTGAAAATAATACCCCAAAAAGGTTTATAAATCCTATATTTTAAAGAAAAAGAAATATATATTAATCGCTTGATATTCGAAAAATCGCAAGGAGTTAAAATAAAGCGAGTAATTTGAAAACTAAAAGGTTTTAAAAATAATTAAAAAAGTTTAGAAAATTTAATCTTTAAAGATTTCGATTCGGAAAATCATCCTCCTATCAATCTTTATCATAAAACAATTCGAAATTTAGTTTTTTAAAAATCTAAACTTTTTTCAAAAAACAAAAAAAAACATTTTAAACAAAAACACCACTTTTCGAGGTAGTTTTTTTTTTATTTTTTATAATGATTTTTTTTTTTTTTTTTTTTA
>JANPYM010000013.1:1877970-1931223 GCA_025890175.1 Ciborinia camelliae
TTTTTTTTTTTTTTTTTTTACAAAAGTAGGAAAAGCAGAAGGAGCAATTAAGACAAAGGTTTTTGCTTTTTTTTTTAATAAACCTTTATTATTTAAATTAAAGTTCAATATATTTTTAATCTTTATATTTTCAATTTTTTTAATTAAAAACGAAAAACATATTTATATATATTAATCAATAATTAACAAATAAATAAAAAGTAATTTATAGAATATTAATAAATATCCAATAAATTTATCAAAATTGTATTTATATTAAAAAAAATAAACATTACA
Source organism: Ciborinia camelliae (assembly GCA_025890175.1). Classification (NCBI taxonomy): domain Eukaryota; kingdom Fungi; phylum Ascomycota; class Leotiomycetes; order Helotiales; family Sclerotiniaceae; genus Ciborinia; species Ciborinia camelliae. Next base: position 1,878,247 of record JANPYM010000013.1, read on the forward strand.
ATCATAATAACTTTTTTAATATCATAAGATTTATATATTAAACCAATATATTTCGTTTTGCAAATTGTAATAAAAACAATTAAAATATATTTTTTTTAATAAAAAACGAAATAGTTCTATATTTTCTATTTTTTAATAGATTTCGGCTTTATATTATTATATTTTTATTGATAATAAAATAATCAATTAATATTAAAATAAAATTATTTGGATAATAAATCATAAAGTTTTCTTTTATAAATATATTTATTATATAATAATAAAAAATTATTAAAAAATAAATATTTTTAATTTATAATATTACTTTTTTTTAATACTTTTTTAATTTTGTAAAGATTAATTAATTTTGTATAATAAAGATAGATGGGTTTAGTGAAAACTATAAAAATATTTGTGGAGCATTGGGCAATCACTATAAAAAAAACGGGTAAAGCTATAATATTAATAAAAAAATTGATTAAAAAAAAAATATAAAAAAATATAAAAAATAGTATTAATAAAAATTAAGGGTTCGAATTTTGAACTATGGGAATAAAAAAGATATAAATATTTCAAACAATAAAGAATATAAAGCTTAGTTATTTGATAAAAAAATCAATAAAGCCTTCGTTTTTTTGTGCTAAAAAAGGAATTTTAGGTGTAAAAATTTCAAAAGTAAAATTATTAAGATAATCTTTGATATTTAGTCAATGTTTGTTAAATATTTATAAAATTTTTAACAAATTAAAAAAAATAGGGTGGTACAAATATATAATATTAAAATATGTTTTATTTAAAATTAATATTTTATTGATAATACAAATTTTAAACTAATAAAAATAAATTATTATTTAAGGATTACCATTTATATAAAAGAATAATTATAGGAGTATGGATTAAAAAAATATCTTAATATATATAAACAATAAATTTCAACAAATAAAATTTTTTAAATAAAACATTTTAAAAAAAAAAATTTTGTTACAAATTTAAAAACAATAAAAACAAAAAAAATATTTAGATATAAAATTTAAATTTAAAATTAATGTATTAATAATCATCAATATTTGATATCAATCGATAACGAATCTTCAATATAATATTTAATTTGTAAAATATTAATATATACAAAATAGATCTATATAATTAAACGAAAAAGTTTTGAAAGCCTGTAAAACCTTATATTAAGCAAAACATCATTATTTAAATAGCGATTAATAATACATCATTAATTATTTAAAAGATAATAGAAATTTTATTTAAAAAATAATGAAAAGTCTTAAAGCTATTATTAACCTAATTGATTTCTTGTATTTTCTATCTTAACACTTTAATCAATTGGTTTATGCTAAAAAGAATTATTAAAAATATTTTATTAATTTTTAATTAATTATAATATAAATAATTATAACTATACAAAATTTGAATAAAAGACAACTATTCGTTGAAAAGTTATATTTAATTGAAAAGATTGAAAAGTGGCTTTTTTTGGTGTGTTTGTATGTTTCGGCCCTTTTTAATAGTCTAGTACTATAGTCTAAGGATTCAAGAAGGCCTGAAAAAACTCCTATGTTCGCAGACCAAATTTGAAATCGACGGTGTTAGGCTAGAAGACTTGTCCAGTAATGCGCATAGTTTCTTTCCCGTAATAATTCAATGCATTTGGAGAACAGGTCGTTGCACTCCTCTGCCCTGGTAACTATCGGGAAGCTAGCTTTATTGGTTGCCATCGGGAAAGCAATCCACAAGGATGTAATTATTATGAGACTGGACCAGAAGTAAGTTGATTGTCTTTCTTGAAAATTCGAAAGTTTAGGAAGGGGCTGAAGGATGAATATGCTGAAAATAAAGACAAGTAGTTTCAAGTGTGGGTGACTGACACAATCAGGCCACGTGAAATTATAATTACAGACATATTCTATGAGTGGAATCGTAAGATATTACCTAAGTGGTAAGGAATTTGAGTCTCATGACTTTCAGTATATCTTCTATATCGATTATATTTTCTGCTCCTCTATCTCAAAGATGTGATCTGAATATTGTACAAGGATTCGGATAAACATCAATCTGCAGCGCGAGATTAGCCATTTGAATAAGCGCCGTACGCTACTTTCGCCATTGAGGTAAGGCTGAGATACACTAAGTTTCGTTGTGCAGTCATTTTCTTCTGTCGCGATGATCTTATGAAGCATTAATCTTTCACAAACCAAAGTCGCGGGCTACCAATCTATTCTGCATGGAAATCACGAGGGCCGAAACCGTGGAAGCTTAGGGGATACTCCTCGAAATTCTTCCTGAAATCCAAAAATCAGTAAGCTCTTGGACTCGAAAGTCGACAAACCAATCTTCCGGATTTTTGTTTTGGGACTTGCAGCTTCCGCGTTTATTTTGTGCTAGAAGCTCGGAAATCTTGCTGTGGGTAATGGAGCAGAAGTGATTCACAAAGTAGCACTTTGTCCAGAGAAGATAGCAGGCCTAGCTTGCGATATTAGTATTCAACAGGTACCGGATATTCCAGGCTGGCCAAATCAAACTGGAATATGCCGATATTTGGCTCTAGACAACGGTATACCTGAATATTACAGCAGTTTATCATCGCCAGAGCTGCGGAACGACAACTAAATTCTTCTACGGCCGACTAAAGATCAAGGATCAATGTATTGTACAAAGTGTTATACAAACTCTCGTTGAATGTATAGATGAACTTTTTACCTCAGTCGTGGACACTGCAGCGAATCTGGACCCGCCAGCTCAGAGCACTGGAAATGACTTCGAAAATATCTGGACAAATACGAAGAATGCATACGATGCTCTCATGGCATGTGATTGTCGAACCTCTCATATGCAGGACATTCAGGAGATTAGATTGGAACTGGCCACAAAGCTCAGGGAAGAAAGAGAAAAAGATTGCCACAATTATTACAATCTTCATATCTTAATCCCAAGAGCCAAGTATCCACTCCGCAAAATGAAGTTTTGGTTATAAACAAGCAAAGGTCAGTAGATCGCCTTTACCTATTGAATTCACAACTATAACTACGCTATGTTAACGTTGACATCTAGGTATTCTCCACAGAATTGTACACATATCTCCATGTCTCCCAAGAATCCGAAGTACCAAAATAAAGAGATAGTTTGTTCATATAAATATTGCGTGGATAATCCGGTCGCAAGCTGTAACCAGGGCAACAAACTTTTCTCTAAAAGGCAATCGATTATTGGGGCTTGGATATGATGAGCCTTTTGAATATAACGGAAGGGAATTTCTAACAGAAGAACGTGAGAAGCAGATCAGCCTTGAATATTTGATCTAGTCAGAAAGTGCAAACTGGTCAATTATGGTAAAATTGATTCTAGCTGCATAGATACGGAGCATACCGACGTCGATGCATATGAAGATCGGATCAAAGATATGCGCAGCTAGGTTAATGGCGAATCTGAAGTGCACCCACGTGATGGTGACTCCTCGGGCCATGGACCTCATATAGCTGGAATTATCCGTGATCTGGCATCAAATGTATATGTCTACATTGTTCGATTAACTCAAGTCCGAGAGCTTGATAATATTAGTCGGATGTTGGAGCTAATTGTGAATAATATCCCGAGCTAGTCAGTCATGCTTATCGAAAATAGGCCTTTAAATATTCTTGCGAAAATTGGAATGTGGATATGGTCACAATGTCCTTTGGTTTCTCAAAAATTCACGATGGGTTTCGAAAGGAGATAAATAATGCAGAGCATAAGGGGAAGATTGTCTTCGCTGCAGCATCACATGACGGAGGGAACTCGTCCCGGACATTTCCTGCTTTTCACGATAGAGTTATTTGCATACACTCGTCCGATTCGGACGGCGTTAAATCGCACTTTAATCCTCGCCCTAAAGATAAAAAAGACAACTTCATGATTCTAGGAGAGGGTATTAGCTCTTGTTGGCCTGATTCTACCAAAGCAGGGTCGAATAGGCGGATGACAGGGACATCATTCGCAACCCCGGTTGCAGTTGCTTTGGCAGCTGTTATTATTGAATATTTCGAGCAAGAGTTTCCAAATTTGAGAGAGTGCATCGAGATCAGAAATTAAGAGGGTATCAGTCGTATTTTCCAATATCTGGCAAAAATCGACAAGGCAGTTGATAAATATGATCTAATAGCACCTTTCGAGTTGTTTGAAAATATCGGTAGGTATCACAAGTACATTGAGGATTTAACTCCGGGAAATGATATACCTGTTGTTTAATATTATCGACCCCATAAAGATTTCCCAAACCAAAACGTAGCAACTGAGTTGCGGAGGATGGCGCTTGAAGATGTAATATCAATCTTATTGTAGGATCTGCAATGGAGGACACAACCAGCAGGTGTCCTGTTGATATGTTCCGCGTGAAGTCCTTGTCAAGTTAACAAAGACTTCATTCGAGTTCACAGTTCCAATATCATTTGGGAGGATTGGAGGTTGCCACCCGAACTTTATCCTCTCCATCCATCACTACCTCATCATCCAGCCCAAACTCTTTCGCGGAAGCATCTACACCCTCAAGCCCAAGAACTGTAAATGTCTCAGAAACGGCGATCTTATCAATTTGCCCCCCAAGCAGAGTTTCTTTCCCATAATCATCTTGCTCTACTTCCTCGTTCTTATTGCCTCCTATCTTCCTCAACCGAAAAGCAGATACAAAATCTGTAGCTCCCTTAAAAGGCATTGTATCCCTTTCATTAATTTCATACTTCAAAAAACAGGACCACTAGTGAGCACTATTCCAATTCTAATTGTTAAATTTATTTTGCATAACTTACAAACATAGCAATTGCAACTTTCAAAATTCGAGGATTGAATAAACGGCAAATACCTGAAATAGCATGTTTTTCAACTTTAATACTCCAACTAGCATAGGAACTTTCCATTTCGACCTCAAATAGCATATTGTGCTAGTTGGAGTATCAAAGTTTAAAAACATGCTATTTCAGGTATTTGCCGTTGAATAAATGTATTAATAAACCTTTTTTTTAATTTTTTTAAAACATGTTGATATAAAGTAGTTCTACATATACTAGCTCGATACACAATAATAATATCAACAATAAAACAGTTAAACAAGCCTACCGCAAAAGAGAGGGTATCGAAAAAGGTTATAAATAAGCTATTAATAGTACCATAAAAACCTACTTATAATTAAGGTTCGTAGGTTCGTAGGTTCGTAGGTTCGTAGGATCGGAGGGAGGAGGTAGGATCGTAGATTCGTAGATTCGTAGATTTGTAGGTTCGTAGGTTCGTAGGTTCGTAGGTTCGTAGGTTCGGAGGGAGGAGGTAGGTTTAGAGGGAGGAGGTAGGTTCGGAGGAAGGAATCGTACGATTTTTAGGTTTTTAGATTCGTAGGATCGGAGGGAGGAGGTAGATTCGTAGATTCGTAGGTTCGTAGAATCGGAGGGAGGAGGTAGGATCGGAGGGAGGAGGTAGGTTTAGAGGGAGGAGGTAGGTTCGGAGGAAGGAATCGTACGATTTTTAGGTTTTTAGATTAGTAGGTTCGTAGGTTCGTAGGTTCGTAGGTTCGTAGGATCGGAGGGAGGAGGTAGGATCGGAGGGAGGAGGTAGGATCGGAGGGAGGAGGTAGGTTCGGAGGGAGGAGGTAGGTTCGGAGGGAGGAGGTAAGTTCGGAGGAAGGAATCGTACGATTTTTAGGTTTTTAGATTCGTAGATTCGTAGGTTCGTAGGTTCGTAGATTCGTAGATTCGTAGATTCGTAGATTCGTAGATTCGTAGATTCGTAGATTCGTAGATTCGTAGATTCGTAGATTCGTAGATTCGTAGATTCGTAGATTCGTAGATTCGTAGATTCGTAGATTCGTAGATTCGTAGATTCGTAGAATCGGAGGGAGGAGGTAGGATCGGAGGAAGGAATCGTACGATTTTTAGGTTTTTAGATTCGTAGGATCGGAGGGAGGAGGTAGATTCGTAGGTTCGTAGATTCGTAGGTTCGTAGATTCGTAGGTTCGTAGATTCGTAGGTTCGTAGATTCGTAGGTTCGTAGATTCGTAGGTTCGTAGATTCGTAGGTTCGTAGATTCGTAGGTTCGTAGGTTGTAGGTTCGTAGATTCGTAAGTGGGGTAGATATATAGACCTCGCTGTCGCCACCCCTGTCACCCAATTAAATCACTTAATTATGAAAATTTCAACAACTTCTTCAAAATTGCTTATTTCGGATCGGGCTTATCAATTTTCCGATCAAAACCTACTACTTTATATATATATATTATAAATTTGAAGAATTTCGAGCTGAAAAACCAACGGAAAAGCACACTTAATCAATTGCTACTATATCATCTACTATACTATAGTCTATAGACTACCATAATAGTCTATCATGGTAGTCTATAGACTATAGTCTATCATGGTAGTCTATAGACTATAACGTTTCTTATTTTTGGTCTAGCTTTCTATAATAGGAAATCTTCCACATTAGGAAATGGAAGCGAGATTCCTCATACAAAATTTTATACCGAAGTTTATCCACACGGAACCTACATTACTCCGTGTTATTCAATACCCCGCGATCTGCAGGGATCTTATACAATATAATTACAACAAGGAAAAGTTACCAGACGCTGTGCCGCAAATTAAATTGAAAAATTTATTTTTGTCTTGATGGGTATTGTAAAAGAAAGAGAAATTATCATAGAGGTTGGAACCCCTGCGTAGATATGCACACAAATAATGGAGCTAGGCTTGGGTTGAGTTTCTCGGCAGTAGCGATATAACCTTATGAACTACCTAGAATGATGGAACGACTAAGCAGATTGCCATGTACCAAAGCTCTTAGGTGTCTTCCAATCCAAGGCGGGTGGAGATACATTCGCCCATGGAGCTAGCTGGGTTGGCGGTACGATTGATTGCTCAGGAGAAAAAGTAACTTTTTTTCCATTTGTTTTCGACATGGGGCGGAAAGGAAATGGATGAGTGTCAGTATGAATAATTTCGAGCGTGGGTGTAGGTTGGAGTGGCTGGGGCGAAAGCAGATATATAGGGCTCTTTTCTGCTTCTGTAACAATCTCCTTGAATCTTGCGTCGACCTTTCTTGCATTGCCACGATCTTGAGGATCTGCAACGAGAAGTTCCTCCATTGTCACATCCAGTAAGTCATGGATGACTTTCGAGCATCTCTTGTGCCCACGTAATTTATCTACCCATCTCACTACCGACTTTCGGACCTCGGCGTCATCCTCCTGGCCAGGCTTTTTGACGATACTATAGAAGGTGTCGTCATTCACGCCGTTGATATTAAACTCTCCACGGTCTTTGGAGAAGTCTCCTATTCCACATGGGCCAAGCAAGAGCCAAGTGATGAACTCCAAATAAATTCCCCCCAGGCTCCAGATATCATAAGCCCTTGAGATAGGTTTGGGTAGCCTTAACTCCGGGGGTTCGTATGTTGGAGAGGCATGGGCTTCCGACGGCCTAACCTTCGACTTCGATTCCCTCCCATGGAATTTGCCCTTTCCAAAGTCGGCAATCTGCAGAACTCCCTTCTCATCTTCAATGCCGGGAGCTTTCTTGAACCATAGCATGTTTTCGGGCTTCAGGTCACCATGACGACCATATTTTGGCTCTCCTCTTTCCACACTCAGTGGCAGCCCGAGATACTCCCCGGATTCCTCACCATTCAAACTACCTACAGTGGCCTGGAAATTGTGCAGATGGTTCAACCCATTGGCGATTCCAGCCATCTGCTTTAATACCCATAAGACTGTCGTTTCATCGAATTTAGGGTCGTGCAGCTCCCAGTACTTTCTCAGATTCGCCGAAGCGTAAGGAAAGATTAAATGATAATGTGAATCCTTTTCGAATGTCCCTAGTAGTCGGATGAGATGCGGATGTGGTACTTTTTTAGAGCCCAGAATCTTAAGCATCTCCACCTCCTTATCAAACCCCTCTTTATCCATATAGAACAGCCGTTTTACAGCAAAAAGCCGTTTTTTTCCCTACATGATGTTAGATTTAGCCAATAGTTGGATACTTGATATATTCACCTTAGCATCATGCATCAGATGGTCACTAGAATCCGGCCAGAGGCGATTGTGAGAATGGTGCAAATGAACTGGATATACCTCGCCATATGAACCGGCTTGAGACCCCACTTCCAAGTCGAGGCGCAAGAACGGTAAAACTACCTCTTTCTCAAACTCGTAATGCTCATTGTAATGAAATATGGGAGCTATCATCCACCACTGATATCGGTAGAAATTTTCTAGCTTTTTTTCTTCCCAGGTCTCGAACGCTTTGATATGTTTTCCATGTTTCGTAACCAGTGTATGGTTTTTTGATCTATAGGAGCCAGGATGCCTTCGAAATGGAAGATCATCATCGGATAACCCCTCCGTTAGAAAGTGGAAGATTTCGGGGCCTCTCTTGAGGTAGGCCAACACCGCATAGAGGTGATTTGCCTTCTTGATTGCATTCTCGGCTGCAGTTAGGGCAACAGACTGATCCGAATATTGATATTGGATATCCCGTAGTATTGTTTCGGTGTTTATCAAGACTTCTTGCTCACATATTGGAATCATGTAAGTGTGGGGTGCGCCTTGACATTCCGATCGAGCATTCCGCAGTCGATCTTTCAAAACTATGGCATCATAATTCAACAGATGTGATGTTGATGCCTCAGAATTGCTTCTGCGAGGTGTCTCGGAAATCAAAGCAGGGTCATATTCATATCCAGCCGTTGGTGGCTCGCGGATTTCTGGTATTGTTGCACCGTCAGTTTGCTGCCCGATATATTCCATTGAAACTGGTTCTTCGACGAATTCCAGAAGGGTTCGTTGATCTGGTTCATCTGTCAAAATGATTGCTCGGTCGGAGTTTGATGTTGGCCATGAGTCCACGTTTTTGTTAACCCCATTGACACTGTCACCTCCCGATGATGTTCCCATTTTGTCATGATCAAAAGAATGCGCAGTACCCTCACTGTCGCCATTGTTACCGGGCAGCCGTATTTCTTTCATTATTTCGGTCTTGAATTATCGTGAGCATCTAATTTACATTTGTAAATTCGGGGAGTACTCACAGTGTATGGGCTGCTGTGAGACCTTGTTTTCGACCACTTGTGTACATCTTTCTGTCGGAGTTTGGATCCAATAATGTTCTTGAAGCAATGAAGAAGAACCATTTTGTTAATTGAGACAATGAACGGCACGCACTGAATTCTACCACATCGTTTACTCGAGGATATTAAGATCTACTTAAATTGACCTATGGGTCTATATACCTTTCATCATGATAGAAACAGTATTCTAGTTCAAGTGGACTGTAGCCTTTATTGCCTTGTTTTATTTGTAAGAAAAGCTAAATTCAGGCATGAATGGGGGTTCTCATCCCATCGTTCCTGCGATTACAGATGTTGTAAACCACACCTGGACGTGCGAACCATCAATATGGTCGGCCGGTCGGTGGGCTATGTACGTGGGGGCTGAGTCCAGGCATTCTTGTAACTCAATGTAACTTTACATTTCCCATAATTTTCCGCCATTGAAAAAGCCTACCACCACACAACATAAGCGAGCGAGCAAACCCCCGCTTCTAGACGGACCCGAGATTTAGCCTGATTTTGCGGTTGTTGCTGTGCTTGACCAAGTGTTCTGAGTTTCCACGGGAGAAGTAAGACTTGCAGGTGCCACGGCGAACTGCGGAAGAATTTTTCCACCCTGCATATCGGCGTTAAAATATCCCTTGAAGAATTTGCGCAGATTCTTGTTTTTCGTCTTCCCCAGACCAATGAAAGATCCAAAGCTGCTCTGTCGCTCTCTGCAAATGTCAGATTGCTGCGGCCGGTGAACCACTTCGGCGTAACGCACCCATGACCACCATAATATTATAGTAAATGCAGTCAATGGGATTGAAATTGCCACCAGAAGCCACCAGTTGCTGGTTAAGGTCATATGTCCGTTATCATTGGTTTGAACAAATTCAGTAGAGAAGAAGTTCTGCGTATGTTAGCTCGATCGATGATTGAGAGTTTTGGAGAATGATATTACTTACAGCAACAATAGTTGTTGGTAAATATACAAGGGTTATCACAGTTAGAATCTTGACTGCGGCTGCATCTTTGGTGCTTCTCTCCTGCATTACTTTCGTCAGCAAATTGTACTGGAGCTTGCTCGTATCACCAGGGTACCAACTGTCAATTGATGCATTGATTTTGTCTCGAGTTGAGAATCCTCCGTGAGCCGCTTCATTGATATAGCTTCTTCCTGGCTCAAAAGCTCCAATAACTATAGATGATTTAGTCTGGGCCTGGATCTGAGATCCAAAGAATTAAAGAACACGATGATTAAAATCATACCAATTGTCCCGTGGAAGCTATTTTGTTCCTCAAAACTGTAGCACGTTGCACATGAAGATCAGTTTCTCTGACATATTCATTGAACTCCTGTAAAATTGAATAGAGTGTGCCTTCATCTACAGCATCCATCGTCTTCTTGGTTTCTTCATGATACTCATGGCATCGGTCTCGAATCCTCATTATTGTAGCCCGCATATTAGGTAGGATAAGTTCTAGGTTCATAACCAAGTCTTCCAAGCACTTCAAGTCTTGTCGGTTGTCAAAGTTGACTTGAAGGATGGCGCAGGTATGATCTCTGGAAAGTACATTTGTGGACATTATCTTGTTCGTCTAACAGAAAGTTATATTAGTTATGAATCTCAATACTACTTTTAGATGGCAGTGCACGGGGAGGGAGGGAGTAATCGAAAAAGACATACTTGGTCACGTAACTTCTCCTCTATATTTGCCATGTAATCCATCCAACCTCTCAAGCTGTCTGCGACCAAAATTCGATGCACATTCCATGATAAAAGTATAGGTTTGCTTGCAAGGCTACCTTGCAAACATCGGTCAAGTTGTGATTTCGCATGTTTAGTAGGACAAAGAAGAAAAAATATCGACTCTGGTCCTAAGGTCTGTTGCTTCGAGTCTCGAGGAACAGGTGAGTATATCGCATGATAAACACCAGTTTGTCGAATGGACCAGGGTACATCCTCACGGCGATTATTCAGTTCAGCTTGACGCAATACATAAGAGAATTCTGTAACAAAGTTAGAGGTCTCGTCACATGTGTCAAAGGAAAAGTGTATTACCTTCATATTTGTTAGGTTGAATATGGTGTCTTGCCCTAAAAGCCGGAAATTGGAATTCGTTCTCTTCTACCCGTTCGCCGAAAGTAAAGACGCAGTTCCAGAATTGTGAAAAGATGCGGTATTCGTCGAGAACTCCTTGAAATAGTTCTCTGGTAATGTTCAGCTTCTCCCAGCAACGATCGTGCTGAGCCATGAAAATTTGACAGCAGTCGTCCGATATCCTCAGAGCATTGAGCTGAATGATATTGTGTATCTTTTCATATGATACTATCCCATCAGGTATGCTTTCAATATCAAGTTTGTCTCGAGGCCTCGATATTCGGCTAACAACTAAGTGCGATAAGTCGGAGGTCTTTTGAAATAGCCTGCTTGAATTTTCTTCGACCTTTGCGTGAATGTCGTCCACGTCATCTACTATCCATTGGGCCATCTTGAAGTATTATCTATATACAGATTGTGAAGCATCAGGCAAATCATCATTATATAGAGCATTGTCATGATGAAGTAGTATATAGTAGAATGCCTTGAATGTAGCTTCATGCAAGGTAAGGCTACCCAGTTTCTAAGCAGACCAATCGGGTCTATTAGCTTCATATGCAAGTTCACACATGCAGCAAAACACAAGTTATCTGGAATACAAGTTATTATTATAGTGCTATCAAAGCCCCCCGCTGGCCCGCTGGGCTCAGTATTAATCACATTTCAACCCTTAGTAATTCAAGAACCCGACGCCCGAACCTCCCAATAACGCACCCTAAGCCACAACTGATTTAACGCCGTTATCTAAATAAGAATTGTTGCACCGTCCAAGCCTTTTTGTTTATCGTCTTTTTGGGTAGGTTCTGCAGTCTTGAATTTGTTCCTAGGAAAATGTCAATGGCTTTGTCTTCATATGTTTTGACTAAAAACTACCTCTGTCAAATTTTGCGCGTCATTGACATCTTCGGAAGGATATATTTTATATCGGTTCAACCGCAACTACCATAAAACTCATCAATACATACACAACTACGGTGACTCAAATGTGGCATACCTCGACCCGAAACTTATTCTCTCCTTCCTGATTCGTTCCGTACACGCGCTTCAGGAGATCCATTAATCTGCGTTGATCCATATAATAACCATCAATAATCTGGGGTGTCGTGGAGAAATACATGGTATAAAGATCAACAGAACGACTGAAGGCAGATGAAATAAAAATTGAATGAGTTGTGTTAGATTGCTTGAAACTACCTAGAGAACCATCAATATTTAAGAGCATCTCCATCGGTACTGTAATACATCCTGTATAAGCCACATGGGTAAATCCTCAGCCGAGGCCCAGTGAAACCCTCCAAATTTAGCGAAGGCAGATTTGAGCAGTCAGCCCCTTCTCAACCTCAAGGATTGGAACGCCTCAAAAATGACACGAAGATCTTCTAGCTTTGGCACAGTGCATCAATATTGGCACGATTTGATTTCATCCTTCCCAATCAATGTCAGCCGACGGCTCTGGAGGTGAGACGATGGCAGGTTGGAAATTAGGAGTTGACGCACTTGTGTAAGATCTCTCGGCACATCTACTGTGTATCGCCCGAGTCTCAACTATTAACAGCGAACATATTAGCCTTTTGCCCCTGAAATTACGACAAAGATTTTTGGTCTGAAACTAACTGTAATTTGACAAATATGCCCCGGAAAAAGCCTCTGCAACAATGCCACAAGGAGTTTTTCGTTAAGATATCGACCGTTAAGTGATTGGGTGGGCATTCTTGCTGTTTTGGCAATTCTCTGGGCTCTTAAATGAGCCTTTGGGGTGAATAGTTTGGTGAAACTGTAGCGATTTACACAGACCGAGTGGGGCTCTCCAGTGCTTTATATATATTTCTTGCAGAAATGAGGCTTCAAATAGACAGCTACAAATGGGATCGAGTGATGCCCAATGTCTATTGCAATAAAATAAAGCCTGATGTTTTCGTATTGGGTATGCCAAACACGGCATGCGTACGCGCCGATGCAACAATGCTACAGCTGCAACGTGTCACAAACCTGGCCAACAGGATTGCAAGTTACGAATAGGAGCCCACAGAGCCTGAAACGTATTCTATTCAGATATACTAACGTCTTGGGCGGGTGATATTAGTATGATAAGCTGATATAGCCAATAGTGTCAAGAGTATGACTCCGAGCAGGTGTATGATGGAAGCACGCGGCCGCGTACACTACACTACATAGTAACCGTCTCTACCAACAAATAGTAATAAAATCAAGAGTTCTGTTTTTTGCTCCTCCTTCCACTTCGTTTCAGGCATGTTCCAGAAGGGTGATCTGTACATATCGAGAACTGCATCCAATTTGAATTCATGGCTAGAATTTGTTAAAAGATTGATAGCTTTCTGTCTTCTACGCCTATAGATTACTTGTACAACCATCACTAAGCTCTACAGCGTGTCTGGAGAAAATGTTGAAGAACTGAGTATGATAATTAACATGTGTGCTGGAGAAAACGTGATGTTTAATAACCTGAGCCTCTGAATGGCAGGTTCAATAAAGATACAAGAACAAGAAAATTCGTCTTGGATTTCGACTCTCAAAACTCCTCGAAATAGACATCGGAGATCAGACTCGGAGTCTAGACCGAATCTTGTGCGACAAGACAAAGAATAAGGCTGTCAAGATCCTGAGCACACCGAGTACCTTGATTGAGTCACCGAGTAGCAAAAAACTATGCAACCAAGGAGACAGATAACGTTATATGGCGATATACGTCCCATTCAAATAGTATACCATATTTGAGAGTTCAAAATATTGCCTCGCATAGGCAATTATGGTATAAATAAAAACGAGTTTGCCCCAGGATCAGATGTTTGCTTACCTACCTACTAGGTATGTAGAGTCATGAATTTTTATGGCGAGAAGGATTAGCACGTACTTCCATGGAAACGTTTCAAGACTATAGAAACCCCAACTTGATTGATAGTTTACTAGTAGTAACGTTGGATCATGATTGTGGCCTGGAGTGTAAGGAAGTAATCTTACTATATCATGAAATGAAAAGAGCCGCAAGTTTTGTATCATAGGTAGATAGCAATGAAGAAAAAGCACATTTATCATATGGGAATATGCACATAGCGAACTGTTAAGTGCAATTGATCATATAAATTATATGTTAAATCCAGCAAGAATTCTGGCGGTAGCGAATATGATTCCTTCCTTCCTGACCTGAAATAATTCGAGGAAATGGCATCCCCTCAAGCTGAGACCCTTTCCCATGAACGCAGATTAAGATTTCCCATTGGAATCTCGATGAGAACGAACAAAAAGGTTCACCACTGAATATCTCCAAAGGGTAGACATGCAACTTTCGTGATACTTGAGGAAAAATAATAGCCATTAAATAATTGGGAAAAGAAAAACTGGAAAAGATATAGATGAACTACCCTCTATATCCAACTCACTTCCCGCGCATTGTTAACACTTTTGCTTTGCAGTATACCCAATTATCCTTTCCTTTCCCCATTTCATGTAAAATACTCCATTTTCTTCAAGTTTGTCACCACCCCCGCGAAATAAAAAATTCCCAACGCCCAAGGTTTCCCATAAAGGTTGAAAGAAATCACATCCTATCTAGCTTGTAACGCTCACCTCCAGATGTGGTATTGTGTATATGAGATGATCGCTCTTTCGCTTTAGCGGTTCAGAAATCTTTGCCGATTCAACCTGTTTTGGATAGTTCTTGGTAGTGGTATATCAGGTCCCCTATCTTCGCGTTCTAGATCCAATTCAATTCTAAATTCCTCGCCAAGTTGCCTTGTTTCCAATGGTGTTGTGTTCATTCTGCGTCCAAAAATGTCTTCAAAAAGGTCCCATCCGAAACCCAGAGGTTCTTGTTGACGCTGCGACACGCATTGGTCGAGCGGGAGCTGCAGCTGCAGGTCTTGGAACAGGATTCATAATATTTTCGAGACGCAGTGGCCTACCACCAATCATAAAATGCCTACCACCAAGCATAAAATTTGGGATACGTGGGGCGGGGTCAGGTTCTTGTTGATGTGCGACACGCGTTGGTCGAGCGGGAGCTGCCGCTGCAGGTCTTGGAACAGGATGCATAATATTTTCGAAACGCAGTGGCCCAGCACCAATCCTAATATTTGGGATACGTGGGATGGGGTCAGGTTCTTGCTCAGGATGTCGTGGGAGATTTCTCGGATAGTATGAACAAGTCGACACATGTGCCGAGTTTCCCCTTGAGCGGATTGATTTGTAATCAACGAAGCATAACCAGCAGAATTCATGCCTGCACGAAGAACCTAATCATAATTAGTGAACTAGAATTAAAGGGCTGAAGATCCAAAGCTCACAAGTCATATGATCGCAACCGTGGTTCTTCTCGATGCGCACTTGGCAATTTGGACATCTCTTAGTAGACTTCTCCATTTGCTTTTGACTTTCATCCTCCTGAATTTGTCTCTCTGCTCGCTGTCTCTTCTTAATATCGTACTGGCTACAAGTAAGACCGGTATGCCAAGGTATACTGTGAGTGAAGCATGTTTTGAAACCACAACTTCCACATGTCATGATAGGCTGTTCATCACCATCCTCATGGATTTGACCATCTCCGCAGTTAGGACCAAGACAATTCGTGAAATTGGGGTCATTGCGGATGTAGGATAGAAGTGATTTTTTGTCATATCTGTTCCACGTATTAGCATTATTCCACACAATAGAAGGCAGTCAGGTAAAATCAGCATACCTAATAAAATCAGTCTCCGAGGCGAAGGTCTTCACATTATCGAAAGACAGAAGGGCTGGGCATTCAGGACAGGTAATCTGATCCCACTGTTTGCTTTCAATTTGCACCCCAATACATTGAGAAAGACATGTATAGCAACAGGCTGCATCGTGCGCACAATCGGAAGTGATATTATGATGAGGGAAATTATCAGGTGTGAGTTCTTCCGCGCATATAGAGCATTCTCTGAGTTCCACTTTTGGCTCCGGAGTCTTTTCGCGCTTAATAGTGGCATTGTCGACCTGCTTCCGTGGTGATTTATTGGTCCCCCTGCGTTTGCTAACTCGATAGGGCTGCAGGTGCGCGGATCGGTCACCTTGTCGAGTAAATAGGTGCACGATAGGACCTTTGGACCCGCTTTCTAACCAATGTTCGATGGATACTTGCTGTGCATATGGTAGATATCTCTCCACCTGACTCAACCGATGCATCAGCTGAGTTTTGGTATACCTTGAGTAACCCTTTTCCTGCAAGAAACCTAGAATCTTTTGCATGCTATCTTTGCGATGCTGACTAAAAGTACGACCGAAAACATGTCGCTGCAAATCGCTATATCTGTTGTTGTCTGCCATATTGATCGTTGATGGTGTTTGATATCAAAATGAGAGTGTGACCTTGAATAAATTATAAAAGCTCAGTCTTGCTGGTTATTATCGTTGAGAGTACGGGAACTAAAGGTTCTGTGGCGATGAGAGGATTTGAGTAACACCCAACAGGTACTCGAGCTGGGGTGAAGCGTAGTGAAAGTCGAGGTGATCTCATCACATTCACTCACATTCGATGATGCAACGAAATCGAGTCTGAGACGATGTACGGGGATTTGGAATAGGCAGAAGAAAACAGAGGCTTCTCGATAGAGGTTGCAACATCTACTCAAAAACTTTGACCTAGTTCTGTGTCAAATGACTCATGAAACTGAGCCCAGGTTCAAGGTGAGATTTTCTCTCAAGTTCTAAACCAAGCACTGGTGTCGGTCATCCTTATGTGTGGAAATCTTGAAAAGGCAAGCACTTACCAAAATAGAAACATGAAGTGAATATTCTATACAGGTCTAGGTAATCGCAAAGAGAAAATTCAACGATGAATTAGGTAGCGTGAACATCGGAAGCACAAATAAATAAAGTAGTCCTAGTAACAAGAGTAGATTTATCAGGTCATATGGGGACTAGACTAGCGTAGTATTAGCTTATGATTTTGCTTATACTATAGTGGACAAATCTATAGAGCTTGAAACATATTTTTTTATTTTTAAAATATTTATAATAATTATATATTAGTATATATTACATTTTAATTTTTATTTTAATTTTTATTTATGTCACGATGCTAAAGCATCGAAATTGAAATATAATATATTACTAAAGAGCCCTTATATTTATAAAAAGCAAAGCTTTTTATATATATAAGGTAAATAATATAATTGTATAACTGTACAATCTAATAAAAAGAAATATTTAATATCTTAAGTATAGTTTAAAATTTCAGATATTCTTTTAAATTTATCGTAACAAATATTTTTCAAAAAAAACCATTGATGTTCTTGTTAATCAAACTTGAAAACAATTAATAAATTAAAAAAAAAAAAAAAAAATTAAATATAAAATAATTTTAAATTATTATAAAAACTATTATATCAATTTTATATTTATAAATAAATTTATTATAATTAAAATTTTTTATATTTTTTTATTTATTATATTTAGATTTTTATTTTTTATAATAAATTAAATATTAAATAATTTTTTTATTATAATTAAATATTCGTTTATTAAAAAACTATTTGATTTTTTAATAATCTAAATTTTACTTATTATTAATAATTTTATTATATTAAAAATTATAATATTTATAAAGATTTTTGTTAGGGTTAATAAATAGTTTGAATTATATAATAAAAAATATAAAATAAATATATTAATAAATTAAAATATCAAATTAATAAATTAATTAATTAATTTGTTTAATAATATAAAAAAAATAAATATATTGTTATAATAGTTTTTTATTAAGTTTTTTTGTGAAAAAAATATTATATTTTTTATAAAAATATAATAATATTTAATTTTTAATTTTAAAAAATATAAAATAATAAGATTGATTATATATTTATTTTATTTTTATATTAATTATATTAATAATATTAAAGGTATTAATTTATATAAAAAAAAAATCGTTTTAATTAATAATTATTTATAAAAAAAATTGAAATTAAAATTAAAAATAATTTTATTAAATATAAAATCAATATTAATTTTTATAGAATTATTAAAAATAGTTTAAAATTGAAGGTAAAGCTTAAATTATTTTTATATATTTGTAAATATTGAAATTAAAAATCGAAAAGCAATTTTGTAAGTAATATTGATTTTTTTGTTTGTTTTATTAATTTGAAAATAATATATAATATTATAAAAATATTATATATTGATATATAAAAATAATTATTTTCAAAATATAAATAAAAATTTTTTATTACAATTAAAAATAATTATTTTAAATATATTTTAATTTATAAATTAAAATTATTTGATAATTATATTTATTTATTAAATTATAATCTATATAAATTTTTTAAATATAATTATAATCTTTTTAAATATTTTATATATAATAATAATATAGTAATTAAATTTTTTTATTAAAATTAATAAAACAAAAATAAAATTTATAATTAAAATATAAAATAATATAAATAGAATATTAATTAATTAAAATATATTATATAAAATATAACAATAAATTTAATAAATATAATATTTGAGATAAAATATCAAAAAAATATATAAATATTAATATAATTTATAAATATAAAAATTATAAAAAATATAATTATAAATTTATATAAATTCTAAATATTCTATAATATTATATTTTATTTATAAAATTTTTTTAATTATATTAATCGGTATATATAATCAAAAAATATTATTATTATATTAAATAAAATTATTTTTAAAATAAAAACTAAATTAAATTATATTATTATTTAATTTTATATTTTTTTTTAATTATAAAATTATTATATAAAATATTTTGTTTTTTTTATATTTTTGTATTAATTAATTTTAAAAATTTATATTAAATTTAATTAAAATAATAATATATTAATATTTAACAATATAATTAAAATTTAATTCTGGAGATAAAAATAAATAATTCTTATTAGATAATCAGGAAAAAACATTTAGTACAATATATTTTTTGTTAAATTTATAAAAAAAGAAAAAATTGAATTATTGTAAATATATATTAATATATATAAAAATAAAATTTAAATAATTTATATTTTTAATTTATAAAGTTTTTTAACAAATAATATTAATAATAATTTTATAATTTATAAAGATATAAAAAAAAAAAAAAAGTTGATTTGATTAAATAATAAATTTTTTAAATTATTTAAATAATATTTGATATTTCGAATTTTGTAATTTATAATTTCCGTTTCGCCAAATATAGTATACAATTAAAAAATAAAATTAATTAAATATTTATTTTTTTAAATTAATTTCTTTTATAAATGATAATTTTATTCTGTATATAATAAATTATAATATTAATATTAAATTCGAAAAAAAAAATTAATATTAATATAAAAAGTATAATTGATAAAATTTGTATATATAAAAATATTAAATTATAATAATTTATTTTTAATTATATTAAAAAATTGTTTTTTATTAAAAATAAAAAAATCGATTTTATATTTTTTAATAAATTATTTTCTAATTGTTTTTGAAAAAAAAAAATTCATTTTAAAAAAAAAAAAAAAAAATGTTTTTAATTATTATAATAAATTAATAAATATAATGTAAAAAAAAATATATTAATAAAATTATTTAATTAATTTAATAAAATATTTAAATTAAATTAAAAAAGTTAAATAATTTAAATTAAAAATAGTTTTTATTTTGTTTGTAATAATTGTTATATTAAAATTATTTAAATATTAATTAAGTAAATATACAAACGGAAAAGCGAAATAATATTTAAATAATTTTAATAAAATATATTTTTTTTTATAATATATTAAAAAAATATTAAAGATAAAGTAAATATTCTTTAAAATTATAGGATTAAATAATAATATTATTGATATATTTTTAAACGAAATTTTGAAAAAAGTAAAACAATCGATTAATCTATTATTATATAAAAAAAATCAAATTCTTAAATTTTATAATAATAATATTAAATTATTTTTATTTATAATAAAAAATAATAATAAACTTTGAACAATTCTTTATAGTTATAAATTATTAATAAAAAAAAAAAATATAATTTATAATAAAAATAAATTTTGTATTTGCAATTAAATTTAGTATATTTTATTAAATAGGAATAGAATAAATGTTAATAATAGTTTTTTGATTGAAATCTTATAGATTAATAATTATTCAATTTTTAAAAAAATGTTCCTGTTTAATTACAGATTATATAATAATAAAAACAAAAGTTTCAAATAATATAACCTTTTTAGTTTAAGATATATAATTTATTTTATAAAGTAAATCGAATGTTTAATTAATTATATTGCATTGGCGAATACTGATAGGGTATATATATTATCCTTTATATTAAAAACGATTTTGTTATTTATTTTGAAATAAAATAATTATTTATTTATTTTTTAAAATATTAGTAATCGTTTTTATGTTATAAAAAATATTATTGAATTTTTGAAGAAAACTGATTAAATCTTTTATCTAACGAAAAATATTAATATTATAAATAATAATATTATTTTTAAATTTAATCTTTTAATTAATATTTAATATAAAATTAAAAAACTTAATATTTTATTTAAATAGAATAAGTTTAGCGAAAGTATTCAGATTCTATATAATTTTTTTATAAAATATATTAAATAGAATGAATATTTTATTATTTATTACATAAATTTTGTCAAATTGTTGATTATAAGGTATTGTAATAAAACGGTTGGAATTATTTTGAATCATAATTTTCTAAATATAAAAATTGAGGATATATAAAAACAAAGATAAAAATTATTGTTATTTAAAATCAAAAAATATATTATAATCTTTATTTTATATAAACTAAATAATTAGATAAAAGATATTATATGCGGATATAAATATTATAATAATAATAAATATAAAATAAAATTATTAAAATGTTTTTTTGATATAAATATTTATTAGAATATTAATTTGATAAATTTTAATCCAAAATAATTTTTTGAAATAATTAATTTAATATTATTTTAAAACTAAAACATTTATATTAATAAACAAATTAATTTTAAATTTTTTTATAAAATAAAATTTGTAAATAATTTTGGTTTGCTTAAACTTTTTAGTTTTAATATTTATTTCGAAAATATATAGATTAAAAATAATATATTAATCAATTGTATAGCGATTATTAATTATACTTTATATTATAAATAATTTTATTATTATACAGATTTTTTGTTTTAATAATTTTTATAAAAAAAATTTAAAATTAATAAATAAAAAAATATAGTTAAAATTTTAATAAATAAAAATTGTTTTATTAATATTTGCGAATTATATATAAACTCTCATATAAAAGAAATTTTAATAATTAAATCTAATACTAATTTTAATAATTGAAATGTTGGATTAAATAATTAAAAGGATTTTTTTAATAATTATAATATATACGAAAAATAGTGATAAAAAAGAATCGAAAATATTTTTTTTGATTTTAAAAAAATAATTGCTTTATTTAAGATAACGAAAAAAACTATTATTGATTATAAATGTAATTGTATATATTTTATAGATATAATAAGCCAAAATCCTAAATAATACAAAATTATTAATATAATAATCAAATTTATAATTTTTAATCTTATTATTATTTTAAATAATATTATTAATTTATTAATAATATTTATTTTGTTTTTGATTTTTTTTAATTAATTTATTTGTTTTATTGTTTTTGATATATATACGATTATTATTAAAACCTTTTTAAATTATTATTTTATTTGTATTAAAAAAAAGTTAATTTATTTATTTGGAAAATGATCAATTAAAATTATATTTTATAAAAAAATCTTAAAATTATTATTATTAAAAAATTTGTAAACGAATATATAAATTATTTATAAATATATTTTCCCTATTCGAATTTGTAATAAGCAATATATATTATATAAATAATATTAATAATACTATAAAAAAACTAATAAATCAAAAAAAATTCAAACAAAATCTAAATTAAGAAATATAAAAAATTTTAAATTTATAAAATATTAATAATTTATTTTAAAATTAAAAAAAAAACGTTTTTTTTAAAAAATAAATAAATAAAATATTAATATATTAGATTTTAATATTGTTTTATATTTGTTTTATATTATTTATAATTTGTTTTATATAAAAATTTAAAAATACTAAATTTTGTAAAAAATATATATCAAATTAATTGCCCTAATATTATTACAAAAATAATATAAATGATTTGATAATATTCCTTTTTATTAATTCTGAAATACTAAAATATAACAAAAAATTTATATATTATTAAACTTTTAAAAAAATATATTATACATTTATAATTTAAACATTTTTAATATTAATCTACAATATATTAAAATATTTAAAAAATTTATATTATTATTAATAATTTTAAACAAAATATTTAATATTATAAAATTTATTAAATACCTCAATAATAAATAATTTAAAACATTTTTAAAAACAAATTTAAAAACTTTTCAATATTTTATCTATAATATAATTAAAATATATATTAATTAATAATTCATTATTTTATTAAATAAATATTTTATTAAAAAAAAAATTGTTAATAATATTACAAATATTTATCTATTTATTAAAACTAAATAATATAATAATTTGTTAATAAAAAATATATATATTACAAAAAATTATTTTACTATTATATTTAAAAAATTTTTTTTTTGATTAATCTAAAAAAATATTTAAATAAAAATAATTTAATTCAAAAAATTTGATTTTTTATTCGTTTATATTAAAATTTATAATTTAAAAAAAGATTACAAATTATACAAAATTATTATTAAATAAAGCAATTTGCACTAATATTATTGTTTTTGAAAAAAATATAATAAATTTATTAAAATTTAAAAAAAAAAAATTTAATTCTTTATATACTAAAATTCAATCTTCTATTACAATATAAAAAGTTTTTTTTTATCCATCAATCTAATCGATATTGTAAATAAAAATAATTATATTTAAAATAAAATAAAGATTAACAAACCTTTAAAATTCAATATAAAAATTATTAATAATAAACTACTATACACAAATTTGATTTCAATTATAAAATAATAAAAACTAATATACAAATTAAATATATAAAAAAAGAATATTAGAAATATTAAATAAAAATTTTATATTGAAAATAAAAATATAAAAAAAAAATAAATTTATATATTTGAAATATAAAAAAAAAATAATTTATATTTTTGTTTTATATAAATTTAATTTAAAATGTTTTATATATTTTTTATAAAATAAATAAAAATATTAAAAATCTTTTTAAATAAGTTTTTTTTTAATATAAAAAAAACAAAAAGTTTGTTTTTTTCTAATTTGTTTTAAATCTTTATATAAGATTTGTTATTATATATTATAATATTAAAATATTAAAATTAAAATATAATATATTGCTGAAGAGTTTTTATATCTATAAAGAGCAAAATCCTTTATATACGTAAAATAAATAATACAACTGTACAACTGTACAATCTAGTAAGGAAAGGTGCCTAATATCTCAGGCGTAGCCTGAGATCTCAGGCACTCTTCTAAATCTACCGTAGCAATTTATAATTTCTTTTTAATATTAATATATAATTATTATAAATATTTTAAAAATAAAAAAATATATTTCAAACTTTATAGATTTATTTATTATAATAATATATAATATATAATTATACTAAATCTATTGTATAAAATTTTTATAATAATATTTTTTTAAAATTTTATATATAAAATTTTATTATATTTATAATATAGCTTTTATATATTATATTTTTAAAATATAATATTAAGATATACAATTATGTAATCCGAACGTAATAAAATAAAGAAATCGTTTTTGTTTTTGCTTTAGAATTTTTTCACTTTGTTTTAGATATTGTTATACGCGTCACATAGGATTATAAAGGTGAAATCGTAGATATACAATCTGATAAAAGAACTATGCTAAAGAGGAAAGGATCCTTTTGGAAAGAACACTATCTAATATAGACGTTGATCATGTGACCATGGTGGTCACGTGATCAATCACGTGACTGTCATACTAGGCAGGGGCCTTGGCGTGACAGATATAAGCAATCCTAATTTAAATCTTCAATCCATATCCCTTTTCGTCGAAACCAATGTATTTTCTGTTCCCTAGAAATATCCATAAAGGCAAAATGCATTTATGACCGTTGACTTTGAGTACTAATAAACAAGATAAACCGCACCCAAGACGATAGGAAGCCAACGGTTCAAAACTGTAGAGACCAATAATCCGTATACCATTCTTCAAAGGTTAAAATGGTGTGTAGATGCGGGGAGGGGAGCTATAGCTTGGAACGTAATTCGTTTGCAGCCTATAGTTGTATACAGATAGAGGAGGAACCTTCCTTTTATTTATCTAGCATCTGGTCGAGTGGTATATTCTAGTCATTCTCAGTTTGCCATTATCGGATTTCTACAGCAATCTTGTCCAACTATGGGAAAGAAATAAGAAAAATAAATGTACTGTGTTATACGTGTGTCATGATGCTGACGCATCGAGGGTGAAATATAATGTATTGCTTGAAGAGCCCTTTATATGCGTGAGGTAGGTCGTACAGCCGTACGACCTAGGTAGCGAATAGAGATGCCTGATATCTCAGGCACTCTTCTAGGCCTACCGTAACAACGTGTCACGTCGGCATATGGGAATAGCACTATAGATCAGCAATCGGATAAAAGAACTATGCTGAAGAGGAAAGAATCTTCTTCTTCGAGATCACCTTATAGGAGTGATAGTCACGTGACAAGAGAGGCAGGGCCTGGGGTCTAGCTATGAAACGAAGAGTGCACCAGGGCATGCATGTGTTAGTATTGCTTCCCCCCACCCCCACAAGCCTTAAAAGGAGTCGGAACAAAGCTTGATCACGGATCTATCAAATCTGATTTTTTGGTAAAATTACCTTCTATATACGTATATCGGGTGGACAATGCCCACAGAGCCTAAACCCGAAATAGATTGAACCAATTGGATCGATTACAATATAAAAAAACTAATAAAATTAAAATACAATTTTTATATACCACACCATATATCAATTACGAGCTTTGCCTCCGGCCCCTCGTATCAATTATATACCAAATCATATAATCCAATCGCAATAAAATGAAAACATCGTTTTTGCTCCTACCCCGAAACCCTTCCACTTCGTTTTAGGCATACGTGACGATTTGTGACGCAGGTCAACTTTCATCGCCAAGGCTCTAAAACATACTGCAACAAAATCTGGGCGAGAATATTCCGAAAAATTGTATCCACCTACCTTGCCCTTAGGGCTGGATATTTGGGGATTGCGGATTTCGGCGACAACCATTGAGAGCTTTACAATGCCACGTGGGTCCAGACATTCAATATATCTCCAAAGTAAATTCGCAAGAACAATAATTACAACCAAAGGGGAGACAACTAAAAGCATCGAGGCCTTAAAGAGCACATTAACAATCACATTTTTATCACGGGGATGATTACTGACTGATTGGGTATCATTGTTCATGATTTTGACTGATAGTGATGCGAGACAATCATAATATGAATAAACTCTCCCTCCAACTTCTCCTATTGATAGTATCTCATTAGCGGATACTAGTAAATACAAATATCGAAATAATATGCCATCCAAAGAAATGTAACGCTAATCATCCACCATTACCTAGGTGTTTTCCGATGAGACCTTTCGTTTGCATCTTCTTACGAATGGCCAAAAGACGTTCCCTAATGTATCAATCCTACACGGCATCAGCTCGCATGGCAGAATGGATGTTAGACGCGAATTTCTTACGATGATCGGCGCGGCTTAAGTGGCAATGCCGGCAATATTACTCCCGTTGGACGGGAATTTCGGACTGGAAGAGAAAGCAATTGTGGTGGCTTTCCATCGACAATGCTTGCAGGGGCTAACTTTGAAGGAGCCAAGGCTGGCCAGTCAGATGAGTTGTTGGTGATTCCTGAAACTGAAGGCTTTCCTTTCTCCTGGTTGGTCTGGGGCAAACCACGCCCATTCTTGTTCGAATCCATCTTTGGTTGCTCATGTTGCACAGGAGATTTAGCAGTCCCATCCCGAGAGCTTTTTCCTTGGGATTTGACGGTCTTTGGTTCTGCTTTGTCGACAGGTCCACTAGCGGTTGTTGAAGAATCATGATTGTCCAAATTGTTCCGCTGGGACTCTTTCTTGAGATCTTTGGAGGATGCTGAGCGACTCTTGCTGAGAGAACCATTGCTAGAACTTCCAGTCTTGGATCTCTGGTGGCTGAACTTGACAGCAGGTGCATTGGGTAGACTTGGAGCCAAGGTGATATTGGATGTCGAATTCAATTCAGATTTGCCTTCTTTGTCCTTTTCGGGTTCATCATTTCCAGTCTGTGATTGCAAAATGGCGTCCTTCAAGTCATCATTAGATTTCGACTCAATCGAAGAAACACTTGGCTTTCTGGTTGAGTGCCGACTGAATAGCCCGTCTTCGCTAATGAGTGATGAGATGGGGCTTTCAGAGTCGGTCGGTGTAAGAAGGGCAGAAGTTGAACAATTAATTTTGTTTTCCTTGCCAATTACGACCTTGCTGGCAGTCTTGGATTGCTTCTTGTTCTTCTTTGAATTCTTGATCTTTCCTTGAGGCACTGGTTCTGACGCTTTCATAGCTCCCGTCTCACCCAGTGGATTGGATAACACTTGGTTGACAGGGCCTGAAGGTGCTGGAACTGACACCTGTACCTGCTTAGTGATCTCCAAATTCATAGGCTCAGGAGGCTCTGTAGCGGTTTTGGTGGTGAATAATTGACCGGTTGTCGAGCTTGTTGCCAATTGACTGGAAAAGGCATGTGGTGAAGCCGATTCTGGTGTTTGATCGAGACCCTTCTCTGTTATCGCGAATTTCTTTGATAGAACTAATTGAGCTTGAGAAATTAATTTTACAGGGCTTGCAATCGGAGTCGTAATTTTCGATCTATCAACATGTCAGCATGGAAACAATTTGCACTTTTAGACAGACAAAAAAACCCACGTATTTTGTCTCGATGTTGATCTTTTCTTGTGCTTGCTGCCTGGGTTTTTACTTGAATCCTTTCTGGGGGGTGTAGACTGTGCATCTCCAGTAAATCTTATTGGTTATTAGCAATTTGTAGGAGAAGAAACCAACTTGTGTAAGTTTACGTAACAACTTACCTTCGCTTGATCGGAGAATTCTCCTTTCTATTGTCTGGGATGTTGGGCACATTCGTCATCATAGAACAAGGTTCAAACATTGTACGATGATAATTTGGCTCGACTCCACCATATGTTAGCGGAAAGGCTGAGGCGACATTATTTGGTCTGTTGTTCATTGCGAGAAGAGGCATTTGTTGTTGAAAGTGAGCAATGCCACTTTCATGCTGCCTAACTTCCGATATGACCGAACCTAGCGCAGCTCCTAGCGGTAGTTGATATGGACCTGGTACAAATGGCGGGGCGTATGAACGCATAGGCCGAGAATCTGATGGATTTGTAAAGGTATCAAAGACATTGTGTGGAGTCATATGACCACCATTTGGATACTGAGATGGAATTTGGCCACTCTGGGATCTTGATGGACGATGTTGTGATATTGAACTTCTTCTTGCGTAGGATT
Organism: Ciborinia camelliae; assembly: GCA_025890175.1. NCBI lineage: Eukaryota > Fungi > Ascomycota > Leotiomycetes > Helotiales > Sclerotiniaceae > Ciborinia > Ciborinia camelliae. Next base: position 1,905,992 of record JANPYM010000013.1, read on the forward strand.
GATTGTCGTGTCCAGCGCTGGACATATAACGGGAGTGATTGTCTCCATGAGGACTGTTGTAACTGGCGTTACTACCCGATCGGCCTCTGTTGCCACTATCTATTGGGTATCCTGCTGCGAGTTTACGTCCATCTGGCATTTTGAAGCCATCAAATTCTTTAATCGCAGCTGCTATGACATCGGAATCGAATCTACCAAAATGATTAGTTTCTTTGCATTAGGGAAGAGGGCGTATAAACTCACGTTACAAACACTGGGCCATTGTTGTGAGGCCGAATCAAAAATTTGATTGATACAACATTTCCAACTGCGGACATCAGATCCTTCAATTGATGAGTGCAAAACATGTTCAAATCTGGACCTTTCAAGTACAGAGTTCGGCGATGAGAGAGCTTTTGCACAGGAAGAATGTTATACTGATACGTACAGGAATCATCCCATTTTTTGAAATTGGGATCTCCTTCCATGCCACCAAAGTCAAGAGATTGATTGATCTTGGTATTTTGAAAAGTCTTAAGATTTCGGGCATCGTTAGGAAGATCCATTCTAGAACCAAGATAGCCATTGTTTTCGATCAATTGGGTTGAGGCACCACCAGAGGAACCGGGAGTACGCTGGAGGTTATGGACGTAAACAGGTTCGGGTTGAGGAGCTTGAGGACTTCCTCTGGTACTACCCGTCTTATTTTGTCGTGGTTGGTGCATAAACTTGTTCTGATGAGCGCCATATGGTGCTGTCAATTGATGTCTAATGTTGCGAGGAGTTTCAATGGAATTTCCACGAGGCCTAGGTTTATTGCGAACCCCACTATCGTTGCAATAAATGTTGGTACGAGGCGGTGAAACACTAAGGCCAGTGGGCATGTTGCGCCGAATTTCCATGAAGTTGTCGTATTTCTGCGCTGGATGCGGAACAGCTGAGAGAAGATCCATGTTTTCACCTTGCTTAGGTAACGGCATGCTAATATTCCTACCACCAGACAAGATAGACCCAGATGGAACTTGTGCTGATCCAAAACCATGCATTCCGGGGTTTCCTTCGCTAGCCGATGTGGGGATGGGTTGACCACCAGTTGTAACCGGCATGGCTGTTCGATTAATTCGTTTTCCAGTTTGGTCAAGACGATCTCCCTTATCGGAAACAGCTCTGCTGCGAGGGGCATTTGCGGCTTGATGATGCAACATTTGTGGCACACTATGGCATTGCGGTATATTAGGAACTGCGGCGTTAACGAGATTTTGAGAAGTTTCTTGCAACAAACGCAAACGGTGGGTCTCCAAAGCCTTTTCTAGGATTTCCTTCGATTCTTCAGAAAATTGGCCAGCTTCGGAAGGATCCGCACAAAAAAGCCCGTACATGCTTCCTCCGACAGAGTTCAAGACCAATTCCCTATGCTTTGTGACCCATCCTTGAACATATTCATCGATCATAGTATTCTGCTTCTCCATAAATTTGCGATCGAGCTCTTCGTTTTCCTCGCCAAGTCGGTGCAAAACGTAATACAGAAATTCTGGAGTTTCCAATTGTATATCGGCTGCGTCCCATAGATAGTAAAGATCGTCCCAACCGGTGGGTTTTTTGATATCACGGATCAATATTGGGTATTTCTGTCTCAAGATTGCAGCTCTGGCTGCGATATCAGCCTTTACATTACTGTGCAAAATCGGGCTGACTTTCAGATTTGCAACTAATTCTCTCTTTGCTTTGTTGCCGAAATCGGTAGAGACAAACGCAGGCGCGTTGGGATGATTTCGAACCTCCCATATTGTAGAAGTCGCAGTCGCTTGAGGTGTTCGAGAAGTCTGCTGCCCAGCCACGACAGGTTGTTGATAACCTTGCTGAACCATATGTGTCGGAACGACAGGATAATATGGGGGTGGACGACTCATTTCCACGGTGTTGTGGCGAATGAGGGTTCGATCAATTCGAAAGTTGGAATCAGACGGAGTCGGTATGTTTCTTTCGAAGAATCAATTCTTTTTCGATCAGTAGATTCCTTCAGGCATTCGCATGACACGAAAGAGCTGTGTAATTATTGTTGAATTGATGATGCGCCTGATGATGCGCCTTGAGTATGTTGTTTAGCGCTATTGCCAGCAATAGCAACTTGTATGAAAGCTCAACGCGACAGTAATTGACTCGTTTGATGCTACAATAGAAAGCAACGAGATGGAAAGAATTAATTGATTTGGATTGTGATTGTGGTTGTGGTTGTGTGTATTTTATTTTGAAGAAAAGAAGGAGGGCCTAAGTTTTGATGGAAAAGTTGATGTAAGGAGGAAAGAGGAAGGTAGAAGGTCGAAGGTGACAATATTTGAAGAAATGGAGGTTGGTGGGTTTATTGAAGAAGTGGGGTAGAAGTAGAAGTGGAAGTGGGAAGCGACAAGAGCTAGAAGTCCTGGTGGTCTGTAGTACTGCTACGTCCACGTACTAATAAGAATAAAGGTAGGCTAAGAGCAAGAGTAACGAGATCGGATTGGACCAAAGTGTCATAACAACATTGAAAATTCACTTTCTAATCCGAAAATGAACAATTTGCCACTGGATAGTGGATATCCTTACCTAGGTAGGAATAGGAAGTGGAAGTGGACGTGGAAGTGGAAGTGGAAGGAGGAAGGAGGAAGGAGGAAGTAGAAAACCTTGGAATAGATAGTAAATAATAGGTAGGATGTAGTAGGTAGGATGTAGTAGGTAGGATGTAGTAGGTAGGATGTAGTAGGTAGGATGTAGTAGGTAGGATGTAGTAGGTAGGATGTAGTAGGTAGGATGTAATGGATAGGATGTAGTAGGTAGGATGTAGTAGGTAAGGTAGGAGGTAGGTTGTAATAATAGGTAGGATGTAGGATGTAATAGGTAGGATGTAGTAGGTAGGTAGGTAATAGATAGCCGTACTGTCTATAGGTAATCGTTGACCACTGCACTCCACTTCACTTCACTGTAACTGAGTCACTTCACTGTAAACCGTAACTGAGTCAAGTGAAAATTGATTCAATGTTCCATCTCATTCCTTCCACTCCAGGGCTACCTACCTAGGCCTGTTAGGTACAGGTACCTATAGGGTAGGTTGACCTTTATCTTAATACCTATCAGTTAGGTACGCTTCAAGCTCTTTTATTATTATCATATCATATCATAGGTACCTAGGTGAATAGAGGGGGGAAGGAAGGAGGGAAGGAACGAAAATAATTGAAAGACTCACCCCCGTCATGACATTGCTCATACTTTCGTCTTCTGCTTCACTAACTTCAAATCTGAGCTGAGAAGAAAAAAGTCCCAAGGGTTTTCTTGAAATTAGGTAGGTGTACTGAAAAGAGAGCAAAACGGAGGCCGGAATAATACCTAAGCTAGGTAATGAGCATCAAAGGGGTCAGACTTCCTGGGGATCAAATCATTCATGTTATTCTTCCACCCAAACCCTTTAACCGCATCACAATTAATACTGACTCGTACCTTGTACATAGTACCTCATAACTCCAAACATAAAATCATCCATTCATTTTCAACATATCACATTTATTATGTGAGATGGCTTGAGTTATGGATGAGAGGAAAGAAATTGGTATTTGGCAACTTTTGGCGTGGTTTACAGTGAAAAAAGCTTAGTTTTTGGGAAGAGCGTTGAGCATCTTCAATATCTCAGATTCATTATCTCCTGCCACTGCTCTTCCATTGCTCCAATCCACAGTCTAGAAAGCGTTAGTCAAAAGATCATTCTACATCATACAAGGGACCACACGGAAACATACGAGAGGTCTTTGGAAACTGTCTTCATTGGATTTGATCTTGCGTACAGCATCTGCTTCATCCTTTGCACCTGTCACAAGGCTGCCAATCTTCGAAACACCCATATATTCGAGAATGCTCTTAAGCTGATCTGGAGTTGGTGCAGATTCGGTGACTTCCAATTCGAATTCTTGTCTTTTTGCGCTGGTTTGAGCAGAGTGGTCACTTGCTTGATCCTCAGTCGCGAATTCGGCGGCATTGGCAGACGCTTGCTTCAACAGCGTATGGACTCTCAAGGAAGCTGGCGAGCTTGCCTTGTGGAAGAGGGTGATAACATCAAGAGTTTTATGCTATGGATTGGCAATATTAGCATCTGTTATACTATGGCGAGGGATTAGGACTTGAAATAATCTAAGTATATGGTGTTGGACTTACGAATCGAAACATTTTGATTGATGCTTGAGAGCGTTGGTTGCGATTTCTGTTAATGTTGAATAAAACCGTTGTTCATCATCATCATCATCGAAACATTGAGGCTTGAAAGATAGAATGACGTTAACTAACACGTGGATACGGCTCATCTTTCCCTTCGCTCATTGATCAGAAATTCACTGATCCCTGCCGTTTCTAATTTTTGTCCCATGGCAACAAATACTTTTGATTTGTCGCGTATTCCTGTAGAAACGTGAGACTTAAAATCCTACTTCAGCATAGGTTTAAGGATGAGTTAAAAGAATTCAAAAATAGTATTGCAACCACCTCACGAATTCCAGAAGAAACCAACTCAATTTGAGACATATTTACATTCCATTCTTCTCCCTTACTTTACAATTTCATAATGCCACCATTAATATTGCATAATGTTCCAGAAGAGGAGTGTTATGTAGGCGAAGATGGTGTCAAAAGACCTTATGCTATGCTATTTCCTGGGTAAGCTTTTCAAGTCCATACGATGGAGGGTTATCATTCTGATTCGGATAGGCATGATGGAAATCCAGGCGCATCAAGAATTCGAAGAACAGTCCCCGAGACAGGATCATTTGGTAAATCGACAAGACGATCTCGATCAAGAACTGGCACACCAGCTTTGAAAAAGGAGGATCCGACTTTGGCAGCTGCAGATGCAATTTTCGCTGCCACATTCGCGAGAAGAGCTGCGGCTTCATCAGAAACTGGACCATCTCAGCGCAAATCGACCCTACAACCTTCATTATCGCAAACCAATCTTCGAGATAGCAATGCCTTGGTAGCGATTGATGGTAATGCCGGACCATCTGCGAGATTTGTACACAAGGAGCCCACGGAGGTTATACTACGAGGTTTCAAACCAGCACATCAATGGGCCGCCATTGGGGAATACGAAAAAATTGCCGGCCACGTTTGCGAAGATTATGCTCGCGACGCACCTCTCGATGAACGAAGATACAAAACCGACCTCCGAGATCCTGCTGTTTTGCGACGACGTCCGATGACTACGGAAGAAAAGGCAAAGGCCTTGAAATATGCTGGTGGGAAGCATTGGATTAAAATTACATTCGAGTCCGCGGAAGCAGCAGATGCAGCTATAGAAGCCTCTCCACAAGCAGTGCTTGGTCACCTTGTCCACGCTGAGCTCTATCGTGGCGCACCACCTGCAAAGGATGAACTGGGAATGTCCACCGTACCATCAGACCCATCATCTCGTTCTAGTGCTAGAAAACACTTCTTTGATCCCATGCCTTTGCTTCCTGGCGTCGACCGTCCAACCCAACAACCAGGACTCCCCCGCTCATGGACTACTCCCGAGATGACGCAAATCGGTCGCGGTCATTCTCCAGAAGGCTCTCAAGCTACCAGTCATACCATTGATACCACTACTTTAACAACTTCAACTGTCACGGGTGGCAACCGCGCCCTTCAGCAACGACCCTCTTCTGCGGGTTCTGCCACCCCCGAAGCGCCCTCCCTTTACTGTAGAAAAATTCCAACCGCCCAACGACTGCAACTTCTTCCCGCCACCCAAGCCCTACTCCCTCAAAAATCATACACGCAACAAGTTTTGTCCAAAATTCCACTATTGAATTGGTTTAGTAAGGATATAATTGGGGATACAGTGCCAACGACAGAAACTGGCGAATTTGACTGGGCGGAAGCAAGTCTTTATTGGAGGATGATCTACTGGTTCGATACATACCTAGGGATTTTTGGAATTGTGGCAGGGGAGAAGGAAGATTAGAGGACATTATTTGGGGAGCTTATGGAGGAGAAATTGTGGAGGGGGTCGCTCTTTGGAGGATGAGGCAAGGCCCAAGAGGTTGATTGGAAAAGTTTTGAAACTATACCCGAGATTCTGCGAGAAACCTGAGCGAGAATGCAAATCGCATAGAAATGTAATAAATGACCACCAAGTTAGGTATTGATGAATCGGTGGATGCACGAAAGGAGTTCTGGCGCAGGACTTTTCCCAGGGAATATATAGCATGAGAGTTTATTTTGTCATTCTATCAATCATCAAAACATGAAACAACCGTCCATAGTTTTCTCCTTCTATTCTACCTATCCTCGTCAAGGTTCCCAACATGCCTCCAAATCGTCTCATACATAATTTTATATAACTACGCCCCCCCAAAAAAAGCCCGAACCAAGTACCCCAATACCCACCCATATACCCATGCTGGAAAGAAAAGAAGAAAAAAACTGGTCTAGAAGGGGTATTAGTACGCATGAGTTCGTAATCAACGTGCTAATCATTTAAACATAATATTCATCACTCCATCCTCGCTCTCGGTCTTCGTTTTCGGGAGATAAAAATTGCTCGTCTCCACGGATGGTGCCCTCAGAGTGAATACTGCTGGTCTCTCTCGCCAAATCTGCTTCGGCGTCTCCCGATGGCCCTTCGTCCGCGTCTGTGTCCGTCCCCGTCTCCGTTTCTGCGAATATTTCCGGGGAGGAAATCGGGGAGGGTAACCGTGAGTCTAGAATAGCCTGGTCCTTGAAAATCTCCGGTGTGACGGAACCAAAAGCCTCGAATCTTGATCTCTCGTTATACTCTTCCGTGGGAGATGGCTGTTGGCTGGGAATCTGACTAGGTGGAGGCAATTCCAGTGGATCTAGGTTTCTTTCCACTGGCTCTGGACTAAATGGCCTTACAGCTCTAGAACGGTTCGGAATTCTCGTATCCCGCTCGGAGAATATTGACCCACTGTCTATATCACGGTCGGCGACTGCCGCTAGAGACTGATAATGGTTGTTGTCAACAAGCAGACTATCGCTACGTTTGTGGTGTATCTTTTTCTGGGGAGACTCGGTGACGGGGTGTGTGACATCCACAAGGATGGACTTTTGTGGAAGAATGCTGAAGATCTTGGATGGGCTGCCATTCGAGTCCGTGTTCGCCGAGGAAGGTTCCGAGGAGAAGAGATCTTGTCCACGTTCAAGCAGGTCTTCAAGGCCACCTCCAGTCCAACCTTTTCGTGCGAGGGCTTCAAATATTTCCACTTCTGCGCGGACGAGCGAGGAACTAGATTCAACAACCTTGGTGCTGACTTCTTGACAATCCCTCAATAACCCCCTTGCATGTTCACCGTGTAGTGTTGTAAGCCCGTCAAGCCTCGTAGTTAACTCTACCAAATGCCCTCTAAATCCTCGCACATCCCGTTTCCTCTGCTTGTGCAGTCTCAAACCTTCTTTCTCCATTTTCTGTATTTCTTTGCTCTTGTTCTTCACCTCTTTCCGATATGAAAGCTCCTCTTCCTCTACATGTCGACCCCAGTTGTCTAACTCATGCAATAAAGGCACCTCAAATGATCGATATACACATTCTGAAAGTATTTGCTGATGGTTCGCTATCAACTGATGTACCCCACTAGCAGACATTAAGTGATCTCCAGTACAACTTCCCTTTGCTGTAAAACTGTTGCTGAGACTACCACCAGGTGAAGCTAACGCTTCCGAGCGTGCTTCTTTTAATCGTGCACATGCTTCTAAAGCGCTCCCAAAAGCGGAGGCAGAAGAGCTTAGCTCTGCGAGTGCTAGTCGATAACTTTTGGCGGTGCTAAGGAGTTCTGAGTAGGCGATTTGGGAGAGCTCAAGGTCGGCTTTCGTCAGGACGGCATGTGGGGGATGGGGAGCTGGCGGAGGCGGAAGTGCAAGGGAAAATGTGGAGGCAAGAGGAAGCGTGGAAGCGTATGAATAGGTTGGAGATCCAGGGAGCGGACGTTGTGATGGAGATAGTTGTCGAGTTGTCGTTGGCATCATGATTAAGCCCGCTTTGTTGTAAATCCAAAGTGGAGCTTGAAGGAAATGGTTGGAGACTAGGGCTCATTCAAAGGTTTGAGAGGTGTACAGACTTTTCAAGGTCATACAATATACCAGCTCATTCGGTTCCTCGTCAAAATATTTTCAACATAACGAAGTTATGGGGTTTTCAATACATCAATAATGGAGTAGAAGTTATGCGCGTGATGACAACAAATAAAACAAGACCATACTAGTTAGTACCTACTTACACAACTTGATAGAGAGATAGATACCCGGTGGGTATTCATGACCCTCCGTCCACGGTTGATAAGGAATATGCAGGGATTTGTCCAATGATTTAAGCGCGATAAGGCGGAGAGGGGCCCGCGGAGAGATAATCAAGACTTTTGCACAGCGGGACTGGGAACGGGAACAAAACCTCAATTATATAGGTTACTACTACTACTACTACTGCTGCTTAGGTATCTCTTTTTCTTCCTTCAACATCTGCAAATATATAAGAAGAAGAAGAAGAAGAAACCCCCACTTCCTCATCTATCAAATCTCTTCCTTCCACAAACCATCAGCCACGGCCCACGACCTCAGCTCAGTCCACAAAATGCCTCCACCATCGGCTCTCACCATCCCCGCAGTCACCAAGCATACTGCAACGGTCATTATGGCCCATGGTCTTGGTGATAGTGGTGCTGGATGGGTTTCGCTCGCGGAGAACTGGCGTCGTCGTCAAAAGTTTCAAGAAGTCAAATTCATATTTCCAAATGCTCCAGCCATCCCCATCTCAGTCGTATGATGACCAAACCATCTTCAACAAACCATTTTCTTTTGTGCTAATGGATCTCTCAGAACTTTGGCATGTCCATGCCAGGCTGGTACGATATTGTAAGGCGCACTAATTCCGTTCGTTCATGCATCCATTCATTACCCGCTCTATACAGAAAGCTTTCGCTGACGACGATTTATAAAGACAACTTTCAGTGATCTCCAAGCCGATCAAGATGAAACTGGAATTCGACGCTCCCAAGCCTACTTTCACTCGCTCATTCAATCTGAAATAGAAAATAGCAAGATCCCATCCAACCGCATCGTTCTCGGTGGTTTTTCCCAAGGAGGTGCCATGTCGCTTTTCTCCGGTATTACATGCCCGTCACAGCTTGGGGGCATCTTTGGTATGAGTTGTTATTTGTTATTACATAACAAACTTAGAGAATTTGTCGGCGCAGAAGGAGGTTTCAACAAGCAGACTAAGATCTGGATGGGTCACGGAGACAGCGATCCTCTTGTTAAACCAGAATGGGGTCGTAAGACAGCAGAGGTTTTACGCGAGGAAGGCTATGAGGTCCAGTTGAACATGTATCCGTACGCGTGCCCACCAGAATTCATGTTGGTATTTCATGCTAATATTATACTAGGGGTCTTGAGCATTCAGCCGACGTTTCGGAGATTGAAGACCTAGAGAAATATCTCAACAGTAGAATACCACCAACTGGGGATAAAGAGAGTCTATGACTAGATGAAGTCAATTTCAGAAGTTCCTACAATATAGCAGTGCTAGTGTGCTTCTTGCTGATAACATTGATGGCGTGGCGTTGGTTGCAGAGAAGGGGAAATAACAGAACGCGGAACACCATCACAATAAAATAATCTACATTAGAATGTTTGAAATTGGTACTTCGATAGCAAATATACCTCGAGCCATCATCAATATCTAGATCGTTTAGGAATTGTTTATCTTGTTCAATGTATTGTCTTTCCTTTTTTTGGGGATGTCTTAACGGAGGTTCAATCCTTGGAAACTTTTCAGTAAAGTGGCTGTAATAATTCCAGAATAAATGGGCGAATTTTTAGTTGATGGGCTAAGAAATGATGCTGGTGTTGCGTGAACAGCAACCATCAATACGAGCCAATGATGGTAAACTGGATGGAATAGTTGCTAGGCTGGGCTAACTAGCGTTCATGTTATGGATCTAGGACATTTGGAAACAATTTAGTCGATCCATGGATGCAGAATCGGCATCCTAGATATGCACTCCAGCTGATCAGCTGATTATCCATAATATGAGAGAGGCTTTGGTTGAATGGCGCAAGAAGTAGGTGCTACTGTCACCCTATCTTTTCTCTACTCTCACTTTCACTCAACTTCTACTTCAGCCACCTTGGGAGCCGAACCCTTTTGTTGCATCTCTGCAAAAGATTTAACACTTTATTTGATTTAGACAGGACTCATTATTACCGCCTTTCTTCGCCTCCACATCAACTACTGAGCTTCACAAAAGCTTATCATTTGGGTAAGAATACATTGCATTTGTCGTATTCATCTGAGCGTATGATTACTTTGGCCGGAACTCAATATTTCCTGTCCAAAGGTTTATGTAAATCTCCAATCCCATCCTCATTTCGCTGCTGTATCACATATCTCGGAAAGATATAATACATTCTCATCTGAAATTGTGAAATCTGCGAATAGTAATCGCTAGATGCTTCTCAATTCTCTGTTCTTTGATGGACAGAGAACTTCAGTTATCGGCAGATGATGAATGTTTGTCAGAAAATTTATTTCAATATGACAAAATAATCAATGTAACAAGAACGATCGCTTCTCATATTGTAAGATCTGAGTGTTGCTTTCTTTCATTGTATCACTACAGACTCCTCTTCAGGCCAGGCCACAATCTCTCTCTCGCCTTGTTTATCCCGACTTGGGGTCTATAAGAATCCAGGTTGCCAAACAAGCGATATATGAAATAACTTGCATATCACAAGAAACAAACACCCCTTTTACATCGAGGCATTTAAGCTGAAAAGATCATTTCATCGTCAAATCTTTGTTGGCGTATTGGAGAGCGGTATGAGGTACAGTATGTTTCGAGTTTGGTATGGGATTAATTTCGTATATCGCATTCTGGGGTAGACTATTCTGAGAATCGCCAATATCTTCATCTTGCATTTGAAAATCCTCAAGGAGAGGGGTTGTTTATCAGACACTAAGATACAAAAGGAATCATCGGGTGGCTATGAATGTCGCCGAATAAATGTTGCTGATGATCGAAGGTTTCAAACTTATGCCCCGGTGTATCAGTACCAATTTCTGACATCCTTTCATTTGTATCTTACAATTAATGAAGCATCAATGGCAAGACCCGTCCAATATTGACATTTACCAACACAAGCGGCCATCGGCTTCTGGCCTTTTGCCGCCAACGACGCGTGGATGATGTGCAATTCTTATGATGCTCCCACACGATGTACGAAATAAACCACGTACCGGATTCGAAGTCTACTTATATTATAACATTCTGCAATTCCGGTTTGACGATCAGATGGTCACTTAAGCTTAGATTCCCATCCATTCTTATTTTAATCGTTCGCTTTAACAGGCTGTAAGAACATGCGCATGTTCGATGCCTGATAATACTTCCCGTGTTTCAATTTAGATTTACATCACACCTTATCAAATAATCTTTTAAGTTTCAATGCCTTATTTTGGAGAGAGTGGTTTTTTGGTATGCGATATATTTTGTAAATCACGTGGCTACTTCATTTATCGTTTTTCTTCTGCTTCCCTTCTATTTCTTGTTTTACTTGCTCGAATATTTTTATTCTCATGGCCTCAAATTCTCCTTCGTCTAGTGATTCTACAGAATCAATGAATTCGCCAAATCTTGTATGAGCTAAGGCACTGATGGCCTGGGATTGTTCATACGCTGCCAATTCGATCTCGAGCCCACCTTCATCCAATTCCTTCAATCTTTTATCATCAAATATATGCGTTACCGCCTCTTCTCCTACCCAATCAGGCAATTTCCTGTACATTAGGCCTACTCTTCGCTCAAACGCGCCTTTAAGCACACGATACAGTTCCCCGGACCTAGGTTTCTTTTCGGGGTCTGGTATTAGCGATGATCTTATCAATAGATCCAATCTGCTACTCAGATGTCCATCAATTGGGTCCATTGCGTTAAATAATCGGCGTTGCTCCGCTAGATTATAATGTTTTACTGGGTCCAGGAGGACGCCGGACCGAGCTAATTCATATACAGTACGCGCCACCCACCAAACCTCGTTCTTGATTTTAGTATCTATGGGCTCCCATGCGGGATCTTTGTGATCGGGCTCCTCGTATTCTGGATCAGGGATGTGACCACCTTTAGGCACAGTATATGAGATTCCAAAGTCTCCAATCTTTACGTGTGGATATCCACCTTCTCTATCTGGTCCCCATTTCAAGAACACATTCCCCCAATGGATATCATCTTGAAAGATGGCTTCCCGGTTTTTGTGCTCGTGCTTTGTGTTATAATCTGGATGTTGGTTATGAAGAAATGCTAGACCGCTGGCCAGTTCGTAAAAGACTTGCCAGATAAATAGCTCGGGGGGCTTGCTATGGTGAACCCTGAAACCGTTCGACAGACTTTCGAGGTTACCAACGTCGCAATATTCAAAGTAGAGTCCCATAGCAGGGTTATCTTTCCCATCACTATATTCCGGTGTGTATTGAACAAATGCTTCAAGATTGCAAATGTTAGGATGGCCAGTCCTTATATATCGGAGATAGGCTCTCGTCTCCCGATGTCTCTTGGCCCGAAGACTACGTCTCTCTACTGATTGGGAGGAACTTTTGGTGGCCTCGCTGCTGGCTGTAGCAGGGGGTTCAAGACTATACTCCGGACGAAGGTCTGCTGGATTGAACTTCGCAAGTTCGAACTGTAGCTTCAAAGCATAATGTTCGTTCGTTTCTGTATTGACGACCTCTAGAACCGAGCCATATTGACCGGCCCCAATGTAGCCCCCGAACTTGTGATTCTCGAAACTTAATCTGGGATCTGGTCTCCATTTATTGCGACGAATAATTATTCGCTTTTCCCGGATGGCTCTAATATAGGCAACGGCAAATGTTTCTGGTTTCCAAGATGGCTTTTCCCATGGTTTTGACATCGTGCCTTTCTTTTTTTTTGAATTCTTTCTTTAAATTTCCATTTTGCTAGCTGGGAAGTTGAGATATCATGCCCACTAATTGTGAAAGTAAAGAGGAAGAACGAAGCTTCCAATATAACAAAGGTCACTGAGACGTGAAAGAGAACTAAAGTCTTGTTGCCGGTACCATGAATGAGTTTCTTTGTCCAAGACAGTCGGTCTTTGTCATCAACACCATTTATATGCATGAATGAAGAAACATTCATTGCCGGTCATAGCATGTCGGTGCGTAGGACAGTTACATGGAAGAGAGGGCGACTTACCTTCCACGAAGAGAGCATTGCGGATCACAAAGTACCGACAACAGCTTGATGAGATGAGTGTAACCTCTCGTTTTTTCCCGTGAGAAATTATTTGTGGAATGAAGAATAAAGGAAGCTTTCTTCAATTTTTGGAAAGCTAATACAATATGAAGAAATGCATCAGGGAAAATAGATTGCCATTCAGACTCAGTGCTGTGTGACCTTCTGGAGTCTTTGAGACAAATGTCCCTATATTTCTAAAAGTCAATGTTTGAATATCTGGAGAATGGTAAATGCCTGAATTATGTTGAATCCTTTCAAGAGAGATAGATATTGGAATTATTGAAAAAGGTATTTCGTCTAAAAGGAAAAGCCTCCGCTGACATAGTGAACTCGGGGACATGGTAGTAGTCCATAGAAAACTACAATCGTAACAATTCATAGGTGACTAATTGGTGAAAACAGAATTATTACTCGATTAGGTATTTATATATATATACATAAGATTTTACATCAAAAAGATTTCCCACCGTTTATTAATCTACACCACGCATACGCTAACTATTCACAGGCTCTCGATATTCCACTGGGGTGTATATGCGTTTGTTTCACCGACATGAGTCCTTCGCCAGCAGTAGACTCTGTGGTAACTTCGTAGGAGTTCAACCACCCCTTGTAGCCTCCTCGGAGTTGTGTGATGTAGGGTGTGAGAGTTCCTAGCAATCATCCACCATCTGGAGTGGACCATAAAGTCTCTTGAAATCAACATTAATGGGATTTAAGACCTTAATGCTAAGGGCTCAATCGTCCAAGGTGTTCAGGCGTAGAGAAAATATCCAACCAATGCGGAAAGAGAAATAGTGCCAGCTGAAGGTATGAGGTACCGTGGATTAGAGGCTGATTTAAAAGGGGTGCTGCTCCCGCTGCTGCTGGAACTAGTGCTAGTACTAGTACCAGTACTAGTGCTGATGCTATTACTAGTACTGGTACTAATACCAGTACTAGTCGGAAGCGCAGTCTGAAGAGTCATTGTGACAGCGCTGGTAATGTTGGTGGAAATTGGAGGGTCTATCCATCCTTTCCTTTGGACGTCTTGAATGCCGGCGAACCACGCTTTTGCCATCTGCTGATATCCATGATCTGTCGGATGAAGTCCATCTACCAAGTCATCCACAGTAACATAATCCATCATGTTAACCGTGGAAACCTTTTGGCCAGCAGCGACTTTAGATGCAACAAGATCGCGGATCTGGGAATTGAACGTAACCATTGCTTGTTCTACAGTGCTATTTGCGGCCGGGGTAATTTGAGCAACTATGACAGTCACATTTGGAACTGAAGAGGTAATCTCATCGACGAGTCCGCTGAGTCGATCTGCGGCGGTAGTGACATTCAGAAAGTTGTTTATATCGTTCGTACCAGCCATGAGCAAAACTAGATTTGGATCCTCTGGTAGTGATAGCTTTGCATATTCGGTGATTTGGGATATGACGGCTCCTGGGTGTCCCTCGTTGAAATTATCACTCATATTACCCGACCGAACGGATCCAACATAATGAACCGTGTTTCCAGCAGAAGTGAGCAGATCGAGAAGGCCGAGGCGATAACCATTTCCGTCACTAGACAAAAACCCGTAACTGCAAGATCGGAGAGTCAGCAACTACCTATCAAAGAAAGAAGATGAGGAGTTAAAGCTGTATCAGGAAGCAAAAAGAATGCATATGAGAAAACATAAAAGTGGCTTCGAGATCGGGGAACAGCATCAGGTTGTTTAACTAAGGATTTAGTGAACGGATTAAGCATACGTTATCGAGTTGCCAAGCGGTTGCTACCACAGTCAGTATAAGTAACGATTAGAGGTTAGAAACATGGAAGAAGGCGAAACCCCGAGCAAGGACGGGTCGAGTAGAAATGCACCCGGACCAAAATTCAACTGAATTGGAGGAGGGTCTTACAATTCTGAGACTTTTGCCGGATGTCGTTCTATTATACCCGCCGCGGGCAATCACGCTCGAGATTGTCGATGCTATAGAGAGGTCAGTCAAAAGAGAACGAAAATAGTCTCTAGGTGGTAGACAGACCATTGGCACATGACAGTAATATACCGATACAGATGTTAATATGGAGAAGAAAACGCATTATACTGTAGATAGAATACAAATGAACTGGAGAATGAGGAAGCCATCGTCACTTGACGGGGTACCACTGTCTTTATGTGTGATTGCGGGCGCTTGGGAGCCTTTTGTTGGCAAAGTGGTATTTTCCACCACGTAAACGCAGCTTAGATGCAATACGATGGGTAAATGAGGAAGAATAGCTAGTCAGACAACCAATTGAAAGCCCAAACGCCAAAACATATGAGATTCTATTGCAATCTTCATGGATAAACATGTACCTTAGCGGGGTTTGCCAAGGGCACAGCGACGTGACCTACAGAAACTGTCAATATCTGCGGTGCACTTCATCGCCTAAGTCAAACATGCCGACTCCTAAAATCGCGAAGACGCGGCTCTGGTTTGAGGCGAAGATCCAAGGTCGTCTCATGAGCAACACCGAGCGCAGTGCAGATGAGATTCTTATCTGGCCATACCAAGCTCCTGCACAATTTCAGTACCGATTGAAACTATCAAGCAATTCTGAATATGCAGCTAATCTATGCTCAGTACGAGGCATTTATTAGCATGGCTTTTTCTTTTAGGATCCTAGATTAGGCTAATTGTTGTCATTACCAGGTCTAGGTAAGGAGGGGGGTTCCTCGTTTGACATTCGACCGTGCCTTCCCAGGGACAGGGGCGCTGAACAGATTTGTAATTGTCTCACACAAATTTATCACGTGAGGTATCCGATATTTATCCGTGTTTGGCCAACAATCTGCGAAGACAGGAGTAGAACTCATGAAAATAACCACACTAAAATGCAATATAATAATCTATCACAAATTTTTATTCTATCGAATTCTCTTTCTGAAGAAAAATAGCTAGTGCGTGACCCCGCATTCATCAATCATCCAATTTACTTCGACTAGCGTGATTCGAACCTTCACTCGCTCTCGGACTTTCTCGAAACATACGAACCCTTTTTGGTCCTCGAACCAGTACTTCGATCCACCCACGCCTATGGCCTGTCCTTCGTAATCAATATCTTTGAAAACAAGATGAGACTATCCCTTGTCCGCCAAAGCCCAGATGCAGAACTCTTATCATAAATGTATTCTGAGATAAGGTCGTGAGGCTGGGAGGCGTGTGTTGAAGAAACGGGCCACACATCTATATGTGTAACATCATCTTAATGCATACACTAGGTCTGACCCAGAAATACAGCGAGTCCGTGCAAAGAAGGAGGAAAATAATCCAAGGTTTGACGTTCCAGCTTCCCCATCCTTCAAAATCGTCCACTCGTCCAAAAATGCACGGACAGCTAGACATTGGCATTCGAAATAGGCGGAAAGAGCCTTCTTCGTTCGAACAGTCCAGGTCGTCCACTTTTATCTCTGAAGTAGAGAATACGAATTGTAGTCGTACTCGTTTGGCTAAGGACTGCAACGTCCCATCACCTCCCTAACCAACTGGTTCATGAACCCTTGAATCGTATCCAAAAATTCCTCTCTCTGCACCAAAAACGAATCTGAAACACTCTGATTGGAACTCGAAATATCTTTCTCCGTCAACCTCCTTACCACGAACTGGTTTAGGCGACCAAGGTTTCTTCTCAACGGATAGAGGTTTTTCTCGAGCACTTTGCAAAGTTCGCTAGGGTTACCCCTATTGGATTGGAAACATTGGAGGCTGAAGGAGAAACCAATTTGTAGCCGACGTAATTGTCCATTCGCGCAGCTAGTCTCCAAGCAAGATTTCAAGATAGTCGCAATCTTTGAATGAGAGTAGCCGTTGATCTGAATCGTGAGATCCAAAGTGTGGATATACTGGAAAGCAGGTGGTGGGTGGATGAACGTGTAACCCAAGAATCGTATGCCATAGTTGCTGATTGATGTCCGATAAGGTAAGAAACAATAGAGTTCGTTCAAGACTTCTCGATAGACCATTTGATTCGTGTGAAGGATAGGTGGCGAGTAGAGTTTGTGCTCCTCGCTGCGAGATTTTGGGTGGTTTGGATCCCAAGCAGACGTCCAGTTAAAGTCTGCCGAAGGATCAATTGAAGGAATCAAGAGCCGGTAGATCATTAGCCTAATCTCGAATGGACAATTGAGGAACGGAGGGATCCCGCTTCGGATGGAGGTGATTTCGTTTGCTGACATTGTTTCTTTCTTTTTATCTTTCAAAGACAATTTTTGTTGGAGAGTGTAGAAACGTGGGTGGGATTTAATCTGAGATATAAGAACGAAAAGCTTATTGTCAGTCAATATTATTATGATTATGCGTGTACGGATTATGACGACTGACTCGATCCGCGGCTCCACCAAAAGTTGGTGATTACCGGTGAGTCTCCGTGGTAGGATGATGGATGAGTGGACGCATTGTTAAGTTAGGTGGAGAGATATTTCACGCCCAGTCGTGAAACGGGAGTGATCAGCCACTCGCCATTACATTGAACAACTCAACTTACTGAATTTGACTTGCTTTGCATATCAATTCATGACTTACTTTGCAGATCAATTCAAAACTTATCCACTCCACTTCCTAATAACAATCAGTTTGTATTACACGTGACTTACACGTGAATGACACGATTCATTGAACCATCCTTGATACAAGGTACTATTCGTCCAGTCTTCTTATGTCTGTGACTGAATTTGGCATCTGTGGAGTTTGAATCTGTAGGTACTTGGATAGAATGAAATTACTCACTAAAATAATTCATGGTTGAGCCCCGTCATATCACCCACCACGTTTCAGGTTGTGTTACATCCCAAAATTCTCAACCACCATCTTCCTGTTAACAGTCAACAACATCCCTAGCCTCATATCCCATTTCACCAACCATACTCGACAATCACTCACTACCATCGAACCCCCCCTTCAAAATGCCCCCCAACTTCCCCAACCTCTTCTCCCCCGCCTTCCTAACCTTCTCCACCTGCCCTCTCAACCCCACCGCCGATCCCTCCTCCACTGTATCTACCGATGAAGAATCACCCGGAACCCCCCGAAAAACATACCTCCTGGCAACAATATCCCAAAATATGACACTTTCCACAACCCCGACTTTTATTTGCATAGATTCTGCCAGCGCGTCTTTTGCACTAACGATTGTTCTTGAGGCGCCATTGACGCCTGCCCAATTAGAGGGAAATGGAAGTGGAAATGATTTTGATATTAAGAAATTAAAGAAAGGGCATACGGTTGTCGTACCGAACCCGAGGAGGCATGGGGTACGAGAGGGGAAACAGGGGTATGTTAGGTGTACGTGGGGTGATCTTGTTGTGAGTTACGTTGTTTTTGTCTTTTTGGGATAATTTTTCAGGGCTGATGATGGGAAATAGATTATTCCGACATCGTTGGAGAAAATCTTGGGAATGGGTAAGAAATTTATCAAAATTCGGGAAGATATGAAAGAGGACAGCCAAGAAGGTATGGTGGAATGCCAGTCATGTGAGAGGAAGGCTAGTGAGGAGGAGCTCTCGAGGTGTAAAGGGTGCAATGAGGTTTTGTATTGTGACAAGGTATGTTTTTATACCTGAAGCATCGAGTTGGTAGAGCTTGGGTGAGTTGACCATAAATACAGGAATGCCAAACGAAAGGATGGAATGAAAAAGGCCATAAGGGTGAGTGTAAGGTTCTGAAAGCTGTGGCTAGCATGGGCTTGGGGGATTAGATTATAGGGTGAGGTGAGGATCTATCATTAGAAGTGATCAAAGGGAAGCTGTGGGAGTTGCGGTAATGACTGTATTTTCTAATAGATCAGAAGTCAATGACGAAAGATAATAGGCCCTAACAAATGACAAATAGCACAAGGAAATGCATTAAGAAAGTCTCCTCAACAATCCCATTCTTCAATCTTCCAAACTCATCGTCAATATTCCCTTCCTCCCTTCTCTGTCAACTGAGTCCCCCCGGCCCCCCTTCGATTATTTTTGGTTTTTGCTTAGTTGAATAAAAAGTTACAAGTTCAAATATAATGAAATAGACAAGATACAAAAGGCCAAAGAAAGGCTCGAGTGGGTAGGCAACAAAATAAACAATAAGACAGACTCGAAAATTAAGAAAATCCATCATCATCCATCGATATCAGAGCTTATTTGGAATAGGGGGATGAAGCTGGCACTTTTTCATCATTATACTAGGCACTGATTCCATGCTTCTGAAACATATGCTTCTTCTGGTCTCTTTCTCGAAGCCAGCCGTTGGACCCGACTCGATCACAACCGGGATGAGAGCACTGAAACGGTGAAGGATGTTCCTTCTTGATGTGAGCTTGAAGAAGCTTCTTCGTGTCGAAACCGTTCAATCCCACTCGATCGCAAGATACTTTTTCGCAGCTGAATGCAGATGAATTATGCTCGCTCATCATGTGCTGGGTAAATTCATCATAGGATCCGTATTTTCCCCCCCAGCAACCGTTCTGTTTTTTACACAGAGCGCAGTAGGAAGAAAATGTGGAACATTCGATCTTATGGTAATTGCTCATGTGTTGCCGAAGATGATCCTTCCTCTTAAATCCGTTATTGCCTCGATATCTAAGAGAGTCAGTAAAACGACTTCAATAATTGGTGTAAGACAAAAGGGCATGGCCGTACTTACGTGCGACAATGGGGACAAGGATGACGGGGAACATTGCTCTTGTGACATGCTTGGTGCCGAATCAGGTCACCAACTCTCCCAGCCGTCGACCCACAATCAGGGTATAGGCAAGCATATGAAGAATGTCCGGTACAATATGCATGATCGTCGAGTCCTGGTGTATTTTTAAATAGGTCTCCGCATTGATGGCATGCGAATTTGATTTCGGGGTGTTGATTCTTCAAATGGCATCCGCGATAAAGGAGAAGATAGCCCAAAACAACACAGCCTGGAATAGGGCAGTGAAAAGCTTCATGCCTGGTGATCCTGCAATGCTCCTTGAGATCTTTGATGGTACGAAACTTTATCTCACACCCTAACACACAGGATAGTGGAAGATGATTGGGCGATTTATTTTTGCTACAAAAGACATCCGGGTCCTTGATATAAAGTGCAAACTCAGATACTTCAAGTGGCGATGAGCACGTAGCGCAAGTTGTATTAGAATATATAGCCCCGTGGTATTGATATTGACTACTTTTAGTAAGCGGGAGTAAACACTCAATGTTTTCAGAAGGCGTATTTACGTACAGTAAATAATGTGTCAAGGGAGTAGTCTTCTTTGGAGAATCTGCAGACGTTGACTGCGGATTCTCCGCCCTTTTTCTATGAGTTAGCTTTTTTTTAAGCCACTTATTCTGTGCCCATGTCGAAGGGAATGGCAGGGTCCCAATCAATCAAGGTGTCCCAGAAATCGTCTGGATTATCTTCAAACGATTGGATGTAGCTGCCGTCCATCTTGTATGCAAGACGTCGAAAAGGGCGTGTAAAGTTGAAGTGTTTAGAAAGCGGCGATGAAAATTAGGGGTGAAAGAAGCGTTCAGAGCGAAAATAAGGAAGTATTTGGTGCAGAATAGTGATGAGGGGAGGGCATAATCATATCTTGGGGCGAAAAGCCCGCACCGCTGCTCTAATTCCAGAGTATCTGCAAAAAAGGGCGTGGTGAGCTTTGCTAGGTGGATACAAGGGTGTCATGCAGCCCATGCAAATATTCGGTGAACAAACGAGAAAGTCGCTAAAACTTGTCACGCATAGCTGCGACTTTCTTGAGCATCAACATGTAAGATTAAGGTGAAGAAAGAGAAGCAAATGGCACCGAAGCCTCAATTTTGATCGATGTGCAAAAACATCTGTATTCCATAAGATACATACCAGTATATTTGTTTCATTTACCTCCGTATCATCTAGAATCTGGTATGCTTCGATTACACCAGCTTTCCATCGCTTACAATTACCGAGCACAGCCCCAACCAATAGCTGTAACTGCTATCGATTTGGATGGTTTGGGATTTTGTGTAGTGTTCGAGATTGTTGGGGGATTAACACCCGTCCCCCCATTGATTATGACCTCCCATATACGTATTTGTTTTGATATCCAGATCTGATAAAGTGAGTTTTTCTCCCCAAGATTCGAAACCAGTTTTAACGTTGCCGGTGCAAACAACGGTTGGGTAATGCTGATACTGCGATGGGGAGGCCGAAAGTTTGGGAGTGGTGAGTTGTATATATCCACTAATTCGTGGCTAGAGAACCCCATTAGTGGAATACATAGAAACTTTCCTATGGCAAAACTTAGTGATACACTTTAACCTCCTTCATCGATAAAATTAAGCGATCCGTACGAAAGTGTAATAGTAGGTACCACCTAGCCATCATCATAAAAGGCATTGATTGGGGCATACAATAATGACAACAAGTTGGTGCTATATTTTGACAAGAGATAAGTCGACAGATTATATATAGGACTACGATATGCACAACTAATTTCAAAGATCCCACAAATTCCATTTTCAATCATTTTAATTATTCTAACCATTGAATTGATTCAAGTTGATTCATGGATTTCATGGATTTCATGGATTTCGCCAACTTCATTAGCTTAAATCATTCCAACCATTCAAATCATAAATATAAATATAAATTTAAACTCCAAAATCTCCACATCATTATTTCAATCTTAGAAATTGAACTTGACTTTTTGAAAATAGATAGTTATGCACATCGTAGTACTAGAGAGTGAACCCATATGATCGATATCAATTTCCAACCCAATTCCATCTGCCAAGAGATGAGGCATACTCGTCAGTCAAGTTTTCAACAATGGGATGGATTCACCTTTACTCTATAAGGATGTAGCGGTCCTACATCGTAATCCGTTTCTCAAGTAGTGTTTGATGAGAATCATGGATCTTTGGATCAAAGACTTTTATCATGTTGTTAGCAGTGA
The DNA here is from genome assembly GCA_025890175.1 of Ciborinia camelliae. Taxonomy (NCBI): domain Eukaryota; kingdom Fungi; phylum Ascomycota; class Leotiomycetes; order Helotiales; family Sclerotiniaceae; genus Ciborinia; species Ciborinia camelliae. The sequence goes on from JANPYM010000013.1 coordinate 1,928,131, forward strand.
GTATGTGCCAATGGAAGTATCTTTATTCCCCATGTTGACTTGCCGCATTTCAAGGTGTTTCATCACGATATAATACTGGGCTAATTACCAAAGATGTATTGCGCATGGTAGTGTGGATATGTTCCTGACTTGGAGCGCCATATGATCATCCTGTGGTTGTGGAGTGGGATGAAAGAAAAACTAGTCGAATGAGCACGATAATACCAGTCAGTATTGGTACAGGTCGAACTCATTCATGATGGACAGCGTAGATGAATATCAAAAGATGTTAACTGCATCTGGTAGGACACAGGATTTAGGTACGGCAGAGCCTCAGAGTCTCTACGGCATGGTCGATCCTATACTGGCTGTATGCATCGAGTCTTCAACAATCAAAGATATTTATCAAGTGCATACACACCATCCCCAGCCCAAGAGACAACAAAGGTGCAAACAACAAAGTGTAACGTTTCAAGATGGATGAATGTTTCGAAATCATAGATCTCCCCGACGGATACCACATTTCGGAACTGAGCGGAGACCAGCGAGCCATCCAACCCCTAGTCGCCGCCATGCAACTAACCGTCACAGAAAACCTGACGAAGAGGGGAGGGCCCATCTTCCACGCCGATCTCAGTCTATCAGATCCGGCCGGTAAGGACTTTGGAATGAATATAATCTACGAGATGTTTTCCCGCGGGCTGCCCAATCAACGCCGCATGATGTCCTGCGAAATCTGCGAGACGTTCATTCGAGATTTCGGCGATCTGTGCTACCTTTCCGACGACGCGACTCTGGTGCCGCTGCTGTGGCCGGGCGAAGATGTGGTTCCGGATTATTACAGACAGGCAGTCGCCAATGTGAGGAAGATGTTTGAAGGACGGCCACTGGGAAAAGATTTCCTGAGTCACCTCGAGACTCTCAGTCACCGGTCTGCGTATTATGCTCGGAAATCTGATAATTATGATACCTACGACCATATGGACGTCGATCTTCTGGTTGATTGTCGATCTCGTTATGAACCGGCGGAATCAACGGAACTGGCTGAACTTCTGGAGAGAATCATTGCGGTTAATGACGAGAAGACTATTGCCCGTGCTAGTACGCTGCTTATTAACGATATATTACCTCATGCCAACTTATACAAGATATGGATTGTGTGGCTAAAGAACGTTGCCGCTGCCATCAAGGTACGGAAAACCCTCGATCTCCAAGGTCGAAGAACTTTGATGGCTAGATATGCGTCTCTAGCAGCCAAGGGGTGTTTGCCTTCGCTGTACAATGGTGAGCTGGCAAAGTTGATGTCCTATGTTCGGGCTGGAGAAGACATCAAGTCTATCAAGCCAAAGTGGATAAAACTAGTAAACCCCCAAGAGGGGATATCACTCGAAGATATGGCTCGTACGACATCAAGATTAATGTCAGACTTGGGATACAACACAACGTGTTTTTACCGATCGTTTATCAGACTCGGCCAGATACCTCCATCTGTAAGTTGCATGAATTCCAAGAGATTTGATCAGTCATCTACCTACCTATCCAAACTAACCAAAAGCCATCATAGGCGTATCTCTGGGCCGATTCTTCCAAGCCCTCATCCATACCCAAGCCTCTATTCCGACCTCTCAACGCCCCCAAATCAAGCCTCCCAGACGCGCTTCAGGACTCTCTCAACAGGGCCGCAATCCAGAAAACCTGTTTCCGCAAATTCTGCCTCAAAGTGCTTCCACAAATCTCCTCGCTCTCGATCCACATCCCCGCAGAATCCGAACATGCGGCAAACTTCCACTTCCTAACCACGGGCCTCGACGATCCCAGCAAATCGACCAAGCCCATCTTCTCCTTCCAGGAACGGGGGAAACACACCGCGTCCTGGTATCAAGCGACACATGTCACATCACCCGAAGAAGTGGATCTGGGCGACGGATGGGTAAAGGTAAAATGCATCGTTTCATTTCCACACATGTGGGATCACTTCCAAGTGCACGAGAAATCGGTCGATGAATTTTTCGATCCGAGGGCGGAGAGGGAATTCCTGCATCGGGAGATGGATATGAGATTTTTGCTCGTGTTGGAGGGTATTAATGATCATCATGCCCAGGGCTCGGATCTCGCGAACGAGTTTGTAAATGAGGAACTGAAGTGTTTTGGCAGAGAGCAGATTGAGGTGTATAGAGATTATCACTCGATGCGTGGATCCTATGTGGGAGGTCATGTGGGGGGTGTGGTGGTGGAGAATCGGAAGTTCAGGAATTTGATGCTGGGGGTGAGGATGAAGAGTGGTGAGTTTGTGAGGTTTGAGGTTGTTAAGTTTAAGTATTTTATGGGATGAACTATCTATGGAGTATTACGCAAACGTATGGTTGGGAGTTGTGTTCTGGGGGCTGGGGTTGAAGTTTGGGATATCAGGATAAGGTCTATGCGTATGAATTAGGCCAGATACCTAGGTAAGGAAACCTAAAACGGTCTCTACAAAACACATCTTAATCACAATTAAAAGAATTGCAATCTTACCCCCCACGATTCTCAACTTCTCAAGTAAGTAGACCTCTTATTAAACATACAAAGCACCCACAGGGAAGATATTTATCTTGTCTGCATCTTTCTTTCCATTTGGTCCCAAGCTCAACACTCGTCCAAGCCGAACGTAAAAATACATAATTCACAACTTAACCAGAAGAAATATAGCATTATAAACCCCCAAACCATACACTCCCACTCCCACTCACTCACTCACTCCCATTCAAACAGTATCCAAATAATCAGCCCTCAGGCTAAATAACTAAATAAAGCCTAAAACCATGAGATATTCCACTCCCACTCCCACTCCCACTCCCACTCACACACCCTAATCCTCCATAAAGACCAAGACCAAGACCAAATCCCATCATTCCATCCCATTCCACCCATCCCATCCCACCCCATCCCACCCCATTCAATAACGTATACAATACCATACAAAACGGTATCAATCAAAAAAGATTTTATTTCCCTTCCCACCTCCCTCCTACCTCCCTTCTACCTCCATCCCTCCCTCCCTCTCTTACCTCCCTCTCTTACCTCCCTCCTACCTCCCACCTCCCTTCTACCTCCCTCTCCCTCCTACCTCCCTCC
>JANPYM010000013.1:1931233-1985538 GCA_025890175.1 Ciborinia camelliae
CTCCCTCCCTTCCTCTCTTCTCCTCCTCCCTCCCTTCTCCCTCCTCCCTCCCTCCCTCCATAATTTAGCAATGCAACTATATGGAATTCAGTTGAACAATATAAAAAATCGATGAAAAACACAACAATCAAGGTACCTAGGTACCTACTAGGTACCTACTAGGTACCTAGACAAGATGACTCGGGAGTTATATAGAGAATACCCAATTACCTATTTATTTATTTACCGATTTATTTATTTATTTACCGATTTATTTACCTATTTATTTACCGATTTCCCAATCAGTTTTTAACAAGAACATGAAAATTGAAGAACAGTGGAAAGAAAGAGCAGAGGTGACGAATGAATAAATGAATAAATAAATGAAAAATATCGTTTGGAAATTAAACCCGACTACCTAATTAATTGCTTGCTTGCTTGCTTGCTATTCCATTGATCCCGTTTTGCCATAATATGATATGAGACGATATGAGACGATATGAGACGATATGATATGAGACGATATGGGACGATACGATATGATATGAGACGATATGATACGATATAAAAAGACGAATCTCAATGCCCTGCCTGATAATATGGAACCCAACGAACCCAAAAAAAAACCAAGAACCAACCACCAACGCCCAAGATTCCCACCGCTTTACCCAAATATTTCACCGAGTCTTTCACCGAGTCTTTCCACCCACCCACCCACCGATCCGAGACAAGCGACCAGATAATCTAACCAACAAAATGCACCTTCGGTCCCAGGCAAGCCCAGCGTCATGGCTGGAGAGAGAGATGGAGGGAGGGAGAATTAATGAATAACAACGGCGACATGATCATCCATATATTTACTAATATCACCCAAGCCAATACTGGCCAAGATGGAGATGGCTCCAAAGGCAATACTGACATAGTAAACCCAAGGATAAGCCGTCGCATAGGCTTCTTGGCCTGCGACGACGATTTCGTTCCAGATGGTAACATTATTCCCGACCAGGGGTAAGATATCGTCCAAAAGACTGGCGCCGGTCAAGGTGGCAATCTCCGTGATGATGTGCAAGTCAAAGATATCGTTAGCGTAGCAGGCCAGAGCAATCTTGATGGAGAGTTCCGGCACGAATTTGTTCAGGAAGACGTTGTAATACGTGGTGTATCCGATGGCGCCACCGACGACACGAATGGCGAGGGTAAGCGCGGCGATGGTGGCGATTAAGTCATCGGGACAGATGATGGTCGTGATGATCGAAGCGGGGACGACAATGCCACCAATTCCCAGTCCGGCTACGACGAGGATACCGTATACGGCGTTGATATTATTGCGGTCTGCGGCAGCAAGCGCACCACATCCTGCCGTCATCATGCAGGATGAGATAATCATAAGCGTACGGATTCCCCCGCGGAAGGCAGATAACAGCGTCAGAACAACACAAGCACCGATGAGGATAGAAAAGCCAATAGGAAGACCTCGGATCCCAACACCGATTGGGTCGTGTCCGTAGACGTTGAAGGCTTGTGTAGGCCAGAAGAGGAGGACGGAGAAGAAGTTTGCGCCTGAGATGAAGGTGATGACGAGGGTAAGACCTAAGATGCGGGGTTCCTTTCGGAGTCGAGAGGGGAACATGGGATATTTGGCACCATAGACTTCCCAGAAGCAGAAGGCCACGATAAATACGCCACCGAGAACGAGTGGCACGATTGTATGTGCAGAACCCCAGGGGTACTAGATTTCACGGGTGAGCATTTCAATATAATTGGGAATGTGGCGACTTACCTGATATCCACCCCAGAGAAGACCAGCAACGAAAAGAATCAAGCCAGCAATGGAGAGAAATCCGCCCACAAAGTCGATTCGAGAGATAACCTCCCTGCGTGAGAGGCCAGTTGAATTAACTCGAGGGGGTGGGAAGTAAAATATCGCCGTCACGACGAATCCAACGAATGCCCAGAGGCCACAAAACAGTCCTACATATCTCCAACTCGAATGTGATGCGATCAGCTGACCCCAGAGCACAGATGGGCAGAACGGCAGGATGGTGAAAATCAGGACTGCAACGTATTTACCTCGCTTGGCGGTTGGGGCGAGTTCCGAGGTTGCAGCAAGAGCTGTTAATTCATTTATTCCAGCGCCAGCGCCAGCAATAGCCATGCCACCTGTGATGGCTTAGCATTTTGATATAGAAAGCCAATTGCATGAGACTTACCAATGAAGATGTTCATGGAGTGTGCCGTGGAACAAACGATCATTCCAATAACGATTAAACCCGCACCAGTCATGGCAATGTACCGTCTGCCAAACAGATCCGACAAAGCTCCCACAAATGGGCACACGGCTGCCAGGGCGAGTAGGTTGGCCAACACAAACCATGTCCACCTGTCTGCTCCTCCAAGATCACCATAGATATATGGCGGGATACCACCTAGATACTGTTAGACCAAGACTTCCTTCGACACAACAGAATAGCATACCGAAAAGATATACTGGGATTTGAGAACCTGTCCATAGGAAGGCCATGGCAACCAAGGACATGAATCGATTTATAGTCATCTATTGTACATATTTAGCCACGAACTTTGGAAAAGATATGGTTCGATATTTACCGGTGGCTCATGATCATGATCCTCATCGTCCCCGTATGTTCTTACTCCGTCCTTCTCATAGTAATGGGTATTTCCCGGAACCCTTGAAACTGTGCGAATGACTTCCAAATGGTCTCCTGTGCCGGCCTCAACAGGGCCAGTCTCTTTATCCAGTGACCTCGACATTGAATTGACTGAGATATTCGGGAGAGGAAAACCTTCTTGGCCCATATCGCAGGAGTGAGATCAAAGAAAGATATTAAGATTGATAACAGCGTCGCACGCACCGTGAAAAATGTAAAGATCTTAGATTTACGTATGTAGTGAAACGTGAAGAAAAATGGGGAACAATAAAAGGGAAAATAATGGGAATCTTCATCTTCTTATTTATTCCAAGGGGGTCATGCAATCTCCATATATGTCAACAAAAATTCAGATAGTTTGTCAGGTGCATACATCAATATGATGTAAGTAACCAGTAACCATATAACCCATCATCCAAAACATCCAAAACATCCTTGTTAGATGTCGTCCACTAGTCTTCCATCCAAATTGGAAAAATCGAAAAATGATGGAGGGGGAGGGGGAAGGGGAGGGGTCCCCAGATACTTAGGCGAATCCGGCTTATTTGGTGGCTTTTACCCCAATTTTGAGTCTTTGTCGAGATGATCCTCAATTTCTCATTCGATCAATGCATACATTGGCGCATTTCATGGCTTTTTCTATCGAATTTGATTGCGCATTGTCAATTGAAACCTTTCCCCCTTCAGCCATTCACCGAGGTATTTTTATAAAGATTCCTCGAATTTTGACTTGGCTTCATCTGATATCAGTCCTGCGCCAATGATTTGTGAATGGATACATCAATCCATCCCTTTGGATTCCAGAAAGGGGAGAGTGTAGAGTGAAGTGTGTAGAGTGAAGAGTGTAGAGTGAAGTGTGAAGTGTAAAGTGTGAAATGTGACTTCATAATAAAGTGTGGAGTATGGAGTGTGGAGGGAAAAAGAGTAAATCTTACCCAAGGAAACTTAACTTCCCACTTCACTCCAGTCCAGTCCAGTCCAGTCCACCTGGCTTCCATAGAAGTTTTTCCCCATATTAATCCATTGATCAATTGATCACTTTTGACAAATGACACCTGCAACCATCAATCGCCCATATAAAAGCCAAATACTATAAGCTAATGAATACGAATTGCATCAAAAATTCTTAATTGTCAGGTTAATGAATACGCACGCCTCCAACTAATTACCAACAAGAGGGTTCGTATGCCCCAAGTAGAATTTTCGTGTGCCTGTACCTTTTAACATCATACCCTACCGAGGGAGGTCCCTAGGGACATGCCGACCGACCAACACGATTCTATATTATCAATTAAAGATTTCTATCCTCAGTAATGCGACACGGAAGGAGCAGCCATGTACCGACGGGAAGTAACAAAAGCTTTGTACGATGCGTTGTCAAACCCCAGGATTTCCCACCCATGCATCTGTAAGAAATCTCAAGCGTGGTACAGTTAACTTGGCTACCGAGCAATGAAGGTGTGAAGAACACACCTGGTGCCTCCCGAGTCGAGGACTAGGTGGTGTATGCCAATAGAACTCCTTGTAGATATGAACCGTCATCCATTGATCCATGGCATTGGAGGCTTGGAGCATTGGAGCATTGGAGTTGGAGGGGAAAGTTACATGGGGGACCTCGAAAGACGTGAGAAAAATGTGCTTAACCAATCTGTCGGAAATTTTCTCTTCATTCCAATTGTCAATGGAAGCTACACGTGCTTGAAGCCACTGAGCTTGGCTTTGGATTTTTTTCGGAGAGAATCTCAAAGAGGAGTTTATACATGGGGGTTGACGGGTTTGACAGGCTGACCGTTGACGGACTATTCATGCTATGGTATGGACCGTATGGTATGGTAGGTCGATTTGTCTTTGGGGAAAAACTCCTCGGTCGAAAAGATAGAGTTGAGAGTAGGAAGGGGTAAGGATAAGATTATCGCGGGGTAAGGACGAACTGATCAACTGGTGGCATTGTAGCAGTCATGTGGGTTAAAGTGGATTGAAAGAAAAAGCACTGAAAGTCTTAGGTCCAACCAACGTCAGGTGGTAAGTAAAATAATCTCACTAGACGTTTGTTTGTTGAAGAATGGGAAAAGTTGGGGAAACTGGGGAAGATGGAAACATGGGATCGATCAATCTGTTCTAAATAAAATACGGTACGGGGTATCCATATTATCGGTTGCGATGCACTCATATCATCGGGATGCATCTATCGCAAGTGTAGGTAGGTAGGTAAGGTACCAGCATCCATCTCTTGCCCGAATGAATGAATGAATGAATGAATGAATAAATGAATATTCAAGATGACTTTGCATTACATCAATTGCATCAATTATAATAAACAATCCATCAATCACCAAACCAAACCGACCCAAACCGACCCAACCCAACCCAACCCAAGCATTTCGAAAAAAGACCAAAACTCACCTCACCTCACACCTGGGCATACTGTAAGATACCTACCTAATAATATAAACTACCATGAAATAAACAGACAGATGCCGCCGACAGATGCCGCCGACAGATGCCGCAGACAGACAGACAGACAGACGGCATAGTCCAGCACCCCAACCAAGTCCTATCCATTTATCCATTTATTTATCTATTTATTCATATACCCCGAGGTGCCCGATATACCTACCTACCTACCTAGCTGGAGGTACTTCCCCACCTACCTAGTAAATATTCAACAATTCAACTAATAATTGGGTGATATAAATCCAACCTTCCAACGAAGACCTTTTTGCAGATCGCATAGCATGGATAACATAGCATAGCATAGCATAGCATAGCATAGCATAGCATAGTATAGCATAGCTACACCATCAGGCTACCTACCTACCTACCTACCTACCGACCAACCCTACCAACCAACCAACCAGTAGGTAGGTAGGTAGGTAGGTAGCATCCAATTTTGACAATGAACCGTATCCCAACCTGGGTATTATAGATACAAATATAAATATAAATACAAATATAAACCTAAATATAAACCTAAATATTGATATAAGTGATTGTCAACAATCAAGGTTATAATTCCACCTACCCACCTACCCACCCACCTACCAACCTACCTATCTAATTAATAAGAAACCATGATGTCCATGTTAATATTAACATGAAGTTACCTACCTACCTACCTACCTACCCAGTCTCGATTCATCTCATCCGATCGATCCATCCATCCCATCATGAAAATTTACTATCCATCTGGACACACCCGACTTGTAGACTTGAATATTATCTAGGTACAATCGGGTATATATATTTACCTGTATTAATAAGGGTCGATTTGATTACAACCTACGTAGCTACCTACGTACGTAGGCGGGTAGCTAGCTAGCTAGCTAGCGATATCATCCATCCATCTATGATCTATGATCTATGATCCCCGGGCCATCACGCATGCATGCATACAGTATTGATGAGACGAGACCAGAGCAGAGCAGAGCAGAGCAGAGCAGGCCCGACCAGGCCCGACCAGGCCAAGCCAAGCCCGAGCAGAAAGTGTTTTCATGCATTTGAAGAGCGACCTCGAGTGATTTCCCCGAATTCCATTCATCCACGCGGCTCGGAAATGATCTGATCTGATCTGATGTAATCGAAGAGGACATTGCCATTAATATATCGATCTATCTTCTGGGGGCAGTCGAGGGGTTGGGGTTCTCTATCTTGGGGAAGCTGACACACTCGTCCGAGAGACGTTTTATAGCCTACGAAACAAACATCAAACCTTGAATTATTCACGTTATTTGCGGTTCACTGTCGTGATGATGATTGTGTATATCTGGTTTTTCCCACTTGAGAAATGTCACAATTGTTTCGATGCCCGAACATGCCATCACTCCATGGAGAGAGATTCTATCTCCTATTTTGCGAATCCCAAATCGACCATCATCCAATAAGTCTAGCACAACAAGGAACGCAGGTTCCCAGTACAGGGGAAACAGATCTGAATTTTTTTGGCTGGAAATAATTTAATAATGCTGATAGAATCACAAAGAAGCCTCGCGATATCTAAAGATGCTTCTCTCTACCAAAAAACGCTTAATCGTTTCAGCGCCATATTCGCGCTAACGAGCAAAGCATAGCGGTCATCCGTCCCAGAAAACTCTCGCATTTCTTTCGTAATTCATGTATGTCCGTCAAATACTACGAGACCAGATCGGGTTTAAGTCATAGCATGAGTTCTTGTCCACTCTCTAGCAGTTGCAATTGCAGCCGGCTCGTCCTCCTTCCATCTCTTTGCCACGTCTGGAGCTAAGGGATCGTCTGGATTGGGGGCACCGAGGAGAGCTTGGATCGAGAGGAGGATTGTTCGAATCTGGAGTGCAGGGGACCAGTTACCTGTACAAGTCGACATCAGTCTACTGCGCCCGGAGGGGGGGGTGAAATGGGGTATGGAATAGGATTATATACCTTTGAGAACGTCTAAACAGATTCGGCCCAGTTTATCAATATTTGGGTGATAGATTTTGGTGAGGAATCTAATTTTAGGTGGAGTCATCGGATAGTCATCTGGTAAAAACAATTCCAGTTTGAAAATCCCGCCTGTGAATGGAAATCAGTCTAATGAATTTCGCAGCCTTGTTTGCAATATTTACCAACCTTCGTATGGGGAGGAGGAAGGTCCGTGTATTGTGACGTCGAAATATCTCAGGTTATCCTCATGGGGAACAGCGCTGATACCTGGAACCCTTTATACATTTGTTAGCTAGAGCATGATGATCCAACGCTAAAGATTTACTAACGGTTCTGCCACCAATCTCTCCGTCTCCTTGATGATCCGCTTTGGTAAATACATGTTGACAAGTGGTTTGTGCTGCTTGATCCAAGTTAAAACTTGCTCTTGTTTGAAATTGTTCTTATGGTTGGAGTTATCGAGTCCAAGGCTCAAGAGACACCAATAAAGGTAGTTTTGGTGGACTCGTGTGATGTTGATAAGAGAACCTGGGAAGTACTAGGTTACCTACCTAGGTATCGTTCTTCGGGTAGTGGGGGTACTTTATCGAGGAAATCTGTTTCTGGCCGTAGAGAATATGAATATGAATGATTATGTACCTATGTATGTGAAAGTCGAAAACTTGATGAATTAACTGTTGATGAAAATCATGGATGATCTGCAATAAACTTCTTTACAATCACATCGATATCACCATGATATTGTTTAGTTGGGTTAGTAATAATTTGGAGAGCCTTATGATATTTCCTAGGTAGGTCACACAAGGCTCGGAGGAAGGCTCAAACGGCAACTGCCGTCAAGCGCTAGTACCATGTGTGTGGGAGCTTCCAATTCAACTTGGAACTTTCATAAAACTTCCGACCTTATTGTCGGCCTAGCCATTGGGATAACCGCATATCCCGTATCGTCATGCGCTTTTGGTTATCATCTATTATCTTATCGACTGGCCTCTATCACGTCGTGTGTGGTTCGCCAAATGCTGCAGAATGCCCCATAATCTGTTTAGATAGTCTTTCTTAAATTTACATACTTTGAACATCAACGCTATTCGCTCTGTAGCCATCATATCCGCACGACGTGATTCTTATGATTTCGAGAATGCGAAAAAGTTAGTATTGAGATGATGGACGAGTCGCGAAAGGGGAAGACCATTAGGTCGGCGTTTGATAGCACTACATTCGATGCAAATGTATCTATACAGGTAGACCGGAAAGTTGGATCGGCTACTATATCTCCTTCTGGGCGAGATGTCGCTCTAGCATCGTGAGTGATTCAAAGACCACGATTAGTGACATGACTTAACATTTCCCCCCTTCAGAACCGATGGCCTAGACATAATTGATCTCGATTCTCCTCTCAACCCCCCACGACATCTTCGACATGGCCTTCCATGGCTTGTGGCCGACGTTCAATGGTGTCCTTTCGCAGTTCGCGACTATTGGGTGGTTAGCACTGCCAATCAAAAGGCTCTCGTATGGAATTTGAATATGCAAGATGACGCCTCCCATGGCGCAATCGAGCATACACTTCATGGGCATACAAGGGCTATTACGGACATCAATTTCTCTGCACATCATCCGGACATTCTAGCAACATGTGCTGTTGACGGATATGTACATTGTTGGGATCTGCGGAGGCCACGACAACCCGTTCTTAGCTTCTGTGATTGGTTTGCCGGTGCAACTCAGGTCAAATGGAGCCGCCAAGATCCGCACATCTTAGCTTCATCCCATGATAGATGGCTACGAATTTGGGATGATAGAAAAGGCGCTGTCCCGCTAAGGTCCATTAATGCACATGAATCAAAAATATATGGTGTTGATTGGAATCGTACTCGTGCCTCAAGCTTAGTTACTTGCTCTTTGGATAGAACCATCAAATGCTGGGATTATGAAAAGGAGTCGGATGTTCCTGAGCGCACCATACACACTGGATTCCCAGTCTGGAGAGCTCGACATACACCTTTTGGCTGGGGAATCCTAGCTATGCCTCAGGACACTCCTGGGGACCTTCACCTCTACGATCGACGTATTACGGGTGATAATTCTACTGATACTATCACGGAAGCAGTCATTACCTTTCCAGGGCATGGGAATTCCAAAGTCAAAGAATTTCTCTGGAGGAGTCGTGGAAGCATCACAGATGAGGGAGAAGATAATAGAGAGTTTCAGTTAGTTTCGTGGGGCGAGGACAACCAGTTGAAAATGCAACATGTGGACCATGATACTCTCGAAGGGGTTGGCTATGTGAAAGGAAAGAAAGTACATGGAAAGCTCAATCTCACACGGAAAGGAGCAATCTATAAGACATTTCGTACCACGGAGACGTCCGCAAGCGATAAGAAAACTGCCACAATTACAGGTCCTCGACCTTGCAGTTCCGGTCTGAAGTTGAGTTCATTGAGTGTTGGAATGAAGAAGATGCCCTTGCCTCATAATACTCGTATTCGCACTACAATCCGCGCCTCTGCTATGAGAGGTAAGGAAAAACCAGCAAAGCAAGAAGACATGAACCAGTCCCAGATTGGCTGGATGAGTGGAATCAAATTCTCGAAACCCGAAAGCGGATCCATGCGTCGGAAACGATCAACGCCGAGAAGGTTGTCTTTGCTGAGTCCTGAATTTGAAGAGGATGGTGATTGGGACGAACCGGAGACCTTGCATGATGAGATTATACGCATTAATGACCAGCTTCCAAAGATCACATTCGATAACGTTGATATGGACAAGAGAACGGTCATTGTCTCCATGAACGGACCCTGGGGTGAAGATGGAACACCAATCTACATCAAGACTACTGTGTCGTTTCCAGATCAGTACCCGGAGAGCAGAGCTCCCACGTTCACACTTGGAAAAACGTCCCTCATGCCTGATGAAACATACAATAAGCTGAGAAAGGAAGTGCATCAAATCGCAGCAAGCTTTGTAAGCCGCAAGCAAGGTTGTCTTGAAGCGACTCTATGTTATCTCCTCGGAGAGGTTGATCTTGAGACAAGTACCATATTCTTTGAGGATATAGATGGTCTAGATGATGATGATTTAGATGGCCTTGCTGATGAAAGCTCAAGCGATGAAGAGGATAGCGATATTCCTCCAGGTGCCTCAGCAATGATGTCTCAAGAGCTTGATTCCAGTGCCACGGCGGAAACATTGATCAGCATACCACGAAATGTCAACGTACCGCTACCTAGACTTTGCGGTGCTCGATTTGCAATGAACGGCAAGCTTGTGTGTTTCTTTCCGCCAAAGGAAGATAAGGTGAAGTCCTTGCTCGAGAAGATCACCGATTCCAGAAATGCGCGTCCAAGGGGTGAGCCTAATTTTGATGCTTTCGGTCGATTGGCAAACAACAGTTCGCCCCAGCCACGCATTAAGACCACATCAATGACCGAAGATAGTAAAGCCGAGTCTGAATTGTCAGACGAGTATGATTCATCGAATAGCAGCGATACAGATTCGTCACAATTCCGCATTACTCGATATCCTGCAATGACAGAATATTGGCGCCGATCAAATCGTCGATTTCCTCTAAGAGGGTCGCCAACTATAATGTCACAAAGGTCCGGTGGAACCGGTACAGGAACTGGAACCAATACTGCTACTGGAACTGCATTTAGCAGGATACGACCTGTGAAGCCTAAAAACATCATATCATTACGCGATGTAGATGATATTCTCCCTGCAAAAGTTTACCTTGCAGAGGAATATGCGATTTTTGGTAACGGTCCGGATCTCTGTGAGAAAAACGCAAGTGTTGCTGATAAGTACGGGCACTTTAAGTTGGCCGACGTATGGAGATACGCTGCTATGCTATTGCACAATGATATCCCGCTAGAAGTTCTTGAACAAAGTGAACGCCGTGAACCTGTCCTGGTAATAGCCGAAAGTATGGCAAAAAGACATCGTAGTGATAGCGGCTCGGATAGTGGTATCGATCTTTCTCACGACAAACACCCTAGATCCGACAGTTTGTCCGGCAGGGTCAAGTGGGGAAGCAGTCCTCTAGCTAAGCAATTGATTGGCGACCTCTTTGCGCACTTTGAGGAGCTCCGCGACATTCAAATGCTAGCAATGCTATCCTGTGTGTTTAGTGAACCAGTTGCTTCGGGGGCGCCATCATATGCTACAAATGCCGAAGTTGGCACCGGCCAACCGCAGACACCCCTTTCTATGAAGACGCCTGCCTTTTCCGTTGATTATTACCCCAACAATGGTGCCGCTTGGAGTATGTACCAAAGGACGCCAATAGATTCTGGTGTGTCAACCCCAAAACTGGTCAATACGCCTTCTGGAATGTATGGATCCATGGGATCATCCACTGGTGCTTGGGGCAGTGATCCTGCTTCGGCGTCGTACTCTTGCGGCGACACTCCGCCATTGAGGTCAAACAGGGGAAGCTCAGAACATCTCCCTCAACATACTCAAAGTCTTTCCACGTCTCCAGACAACCCGAGAACATTCCGGCGAGGCAACTCGAGTCTTGCGTCAAGTCTTGCCGCAAACCTTTCACGTCCATTTTCTATGGCTGCATCATCTTCACCACCGAACCCACCACCTAGTCGGAAAAGACCTAGCCCGGTGGAACATATGCTAAGCCTAGCTCCTAGTGCTATCACCTGGGGAAATACAACAGTGCTTGGTAGTGTCAAAGAACAGGTTGGTACGGAACAACTAGCGTTTTCAGATGACGAAAGTACAATGGATGATCTCAAGCCAAGTGTCTGCATTGGAATTAAGATGACAATGGAAAATCTGAATGGATTTGATGACGAAGGGTGCATGGGCACGTCACTATTGGATAGTAGCCATGCCACACGTCACATGAGTTATCGCCAGGCCTACGCTGAACTGCTTTATTGTTGGGGACTTCCGTTGGCTAGATTAGAAGTTTTGAAATATAACGGACTACGGAGCCATACTCCCGAACTGGATATTCCCGACAATAAGTCATTCGTAGCCTCGATAATGTCTAACGACAGTCATACCGTTACCCACGAAGCATCACCTCCATCCCAAATCGTTCTGGGCAGGAGAGATGAGCACTCGTCATCAATTGATCAAGGCCTAGACATTGCTGGTTACTGCCTTAAGCACGAAGCGCGTCTGGATCCTCTTCATCACAGTTCTATCGGAGGTGCTGCAGGGCGTTGTGATCGCTGCAAGACTGTTCAGCGCCAACTTCGTTGTACAATATGCACCGAGCCCATCGGTGCAGCCTTTTTACCATGTTTATCATGTGGCTGTGCAACCCATCAGCATTGTTTGATCGAATATCGGTCTACTGGTAATAGCGAGTGTCCCGGTGGTTGTGATTGCGATTGCGGGGAGAAAGCTAGCATGGGACTGATAGAAAGTCTCGGCGTCATGATCGAGTTTATGCGAGCACTGGAACGAAAGAAAGCACTGGCCCCTAAGGAAGATGTTGAAGCGTGGGATGTGCCAGTGGAGGAGAAGGATGGTTGGGAGAGTATTAACATTCCTTCGGGTGGCCTGGGAAGAAGTCATTCTACACTGAGTAAACGAGTCGAACAAGTTCGAAATGGAGATTGGAATGTGAAGAAGAAACCGAGCAGTTTGAGAAAGGAGGAAAGCTTTTCGTATCTTGCTTGAGGGGGTTATGGTAGCTTGGGGTTTCCGGGGATTTAAAGGCGCTTTCACAGGATGCATGTGGTGAACTTCGGACCGGTCCACAAAGATCGATATTTATTCATGGATCCGGCGTTTCAGGATAAGAATGTAGAATTGGATGGGCGTTTGAAATAGGTATCTTGTTGATATGTAATCATAGTGTTTCATATTGAAATGATTCAAAGAAGCTTGAATACCTAGGTATGCACAAGTTACTGTACAACCGAATTTATGCTCTGGCTTTAAGATTTGATGGACATGGATTTTCTCCGTCTTTGTTACTTGTAGTGTAGGGTGTTTTCCCGAGGGTTGAATTTTCACTGGAAGAGTATTTATTCGATAATATTCATTCGAGGTTGATCTTGGGTTACCTATTGCCTAGGTAGGTAGGTAGGTACCTATTCACATCAAGATTTTCACTCCTGAATTTCTCGCAAGTCATATTTACATGGGTGGGATGGAATCCTTCTTTTCTCGCGTTATTTTATAGATTGATTGATGGATTGATGTATGAGTATGGATTGGTATGGATTGGTATTGATGGTATAATACCTAGGTACTACTGGGTAGATAAACAGGTTCAAATTTAAGCAGAATGGGGCATTTATGGGTAATATAAGCTGTAAGCTTTTTGGAAGGCCCTAAATATAATTTAGGTAGTGAGTGGATGGAATGGGATGGATGAGTAATGTCATACGTATAACCTATTAATTTATAAGAATAAATTAGACCTTTTGAAATATTTGCAGGGATATCTTTAGAATGCGATTTGAATTCAATTAATAGGTAGGTATTGATAATTCTGATATATAAAACATCACTTAATAATAATACCTAGGTAACTATAGGTATTATTATTGTAAATGACTTAAAAGTATCAATAATAGATCAATCCTCTTTATACTTATTAATTTAGTACCTTGATATATCTACTAAATGCCTTGTTTATTGAATTACTATAAATCAATAGCACCAAAATCCGGGGAACTTTAATTCTTTAGCGATTCATTCCCATCCATTGATCACCAATAAAAGGTACCGTACGGTCCCTCGGTAGGTAAATCAGTATAAAATTAGCATCACTTTCATCCGTGAACCGTCATGAATCGCACAAGGGTCTCCGTTCATATTACAGACTAAACCTAACCTTACCTAGGTCGGGAAAGGTGGGTACCTCCTACCTAGGTAATGGTCGGCCGATCCATGGAGAGTCGACTGTTAATAATAATTGCATCTCCCTCTCTTCCTCACCCTCCCTCCTCTTCCTCTTCCTCTGAATAATACCAATATACTGAGTATCATTGATTCTGTCAACTGTTACTCACTCTCAATCTTTATATATCTACTTGAAATCATTCACAGCAGATCATTATTTTCTTATTCCTTTTATACCTTTTCCTCTAGATTTCTTCTACAATAAATAGTTTCGGTTTCAATTCGTGAACGAGAGGTTCCCGCATCGAATGACAACCATGGCTGCAGCAATTGATTGGGATAAACCGGGAAAATATCCCATCGTTCTCAGCGATGCTTTACTAGGAAAATCTTCCAATAATGTATTAACCGGAATTCGATGTAGGTTCTGCGATCCCGCCGTGAAATACTAATTGATTGACCATTTGTTAGACAATCACAAACCCGACCCATCTTCCGGTGTCTCGGCGAACTCAGCACAACTGAAACCCTCTCCAGATTCCACTGCTTCCACTTATGACCTCTCTTTATCTGATAACAACGAGAATTATACCTATACCGGCGCCCGAACCTCCGGAGACGGACAATATGTACTTACATTCGATCCCGTCAGGAAAGTTTTGGTGTTGGATCGCATTGATTCCACATTTGACATGAATCTGACAAGCGCACCGTGGTCGGATGATGCTGCTCAACTACAGTCGCAATACGAACAATTAGAGCCACCGGCGAAGGCTGTGAAAGAGGAGCCTCAACCTAAAGCGCCGCAAAAGAAGGCCCCCAAAGCAAAAGCTGCTCCGGCAACGAAAGCAAAAGCTGCTCCCCGCGCAAAGGCAGAAAATACCAAGAAGCCAAAACCACCACCACGCGAACCAACACCCGAACCAGAAGAAGACTCAGACGACGGTTTCACGGTTGAATATCCAGATGGGCAGATCTCGCAACAACAATATGAGTATAGGGCTCCGATCTACCAGAGGGAGCCGAGCGAAGAAATTAGCGACGAGGACGAGGATGCGGATCATGATGGAATATATGAACGGAACCAAGATGTTGATCATTTAAAACTCCCTAGTCCAGTGAACAACCACGGATCCATTCGCGATGAAGAGCAAATGAATGTGGATCTCGAGGCGGATCTCGAGGCGGATTTCGAGGCGGATCTGCAGAAAGAATTGGAAGAAGAGTTGATGAATAATGAATACGAAGATGAGAGGAAAAGGGAGACGATGGATGACGTAGAAGAGGAGAGTGATGAGAGTGAAGAAGAATAAATTCTAGGAAGCATATATGAGCATAATATTGACATGTCAGACGGCGTTTGGCAAGGTTCCGGTGTTTTGGATGGAAATATGGCACCGTTCACAGAATTCATGTTGGCATACATAGGATACAGAAGCAATTCAACGCGATGAGCGATAGTGGAAAATAAAACGTTATTTTACCCCATAATTTGTCATTCTCTTAGTACCATCTGGCCCTCCGATGCTATATCCGTCTCGACATACTAATTATAGCCTCCGTGAAAGCAAGTGCTTTCTTTATTCAACCTGAAAGAAATGTTTGTTTTTCTTTTTGAGAGACTCGATTGTTGAAGCCCGCCCCTTTCTTGACCTTTGTGGGATTGTTTATTGACCAACACACAAAGAGCACAATTCCAATATAATTACCGGCCCACAATATCATTGTATTCGGGAGCTCCAAGCCGTGGTATTTTTCATTTTCACACTTCTCAATCGCATCTGTAATTTGAGGCAGGCCTCGTATACACGCAATCAATTTATTTCTCGATGTCCTGGCGAAGAGGCAGCAAGGCGCAAGTTCCTTACCAAACTCCCGCCCACACCATTGAATCTATCTATTTCGAGCTGAACGACCGATGGCGACGTCCCAAATCCTGGCTCCACGACCACCCCTTTCCAACATGGTCGGAATGGCCGCCCGCTCTCCGGAACCGATATCAAGCGGCCGATCACTCCGTCGGTCGCGAGACCCTCGTCATCTCCATGCTTTCGCTTCAGTTCCGCGTTTCCCTCGCGTGCTATACGAACCGGGATTGGAATCATCTTGTCGGGCTCTTGAAACCCTGGTCTGGCAGTCTGCGCATGTTCGCTCTCAGTCGGCATCTCAGGTATCGCGATTCTTATAATGAAAGCACGCTCGCGGCCGCCATCGGACCTCTCCCCCCTCCCCCATCCCCCGCGCTTCCCGCGGCCTCCCATCCTCACGACCTGTACCTCGCCCTCGACGGCCACTCCATCAAGCGCAGCTACTTCGTCCCCATCGCCGGCCCCCGCATCCCCATGCACACCATCACCTCCACCATCTACACCCCCTCGCTCTTCGCGGCGTACCCGCGGCCGGCGTCCTGGCCCCCCGCGTGGCGCTACCCGCACGCGCCCAACGATCCCGTGCGCGATCCCGCCGCCGCGCGCTATCCCCGCTGCTCGTGCTGCGGACGCGAGACGCGCCCGCCCGGAGCGCCGCGCTGTCGCTGTCGCTGTGCCGTCCACGCCATCTTTCGCTATCCGCTCGTCGAAATCGTCCAGTACCCGTCGTATGCGGGATCCGCATCCCAGGGCGCGCGCGTGAATCGCGGCGTCAGATTGCTGGAGCACGTGCCCAAGGGTCAGGTGCTGGATGAATATTTGGGCGTGTATATACCCCCGCCGACGCCGTCGGTCATCGAGGCGTTTGGGGATCGCACGTATACGTTTTCGTGTTATGGGCCTCCTGTCGTTTCGAGTGATGGGGATGTTGATAGCGATGGGGATGCGGATGCGCATGGAGGATGGGGCGCCGTAGATTATATCGCGGGGCTCAAGGGGGGCGAGCTAGGCAACTGGACTCGGTTCATCAATCACGCGGATGGGGGGCGCAACAATTGTCAGTTTGAAACGCGTGTGATGGCGGGCAAGGTGCGGATCGTGGTGGTAGCGCGGAGGGATCTCCGCATGGGCGAGGAATTGTGCGTGGATTATGGGACGGCATATTTTGAGGTCTAGATCGATACCTACCTACCTACCTACCTACCTACCTACCTACCGAGACGGATGTGCGAGCGAGCGAGATTCCATCCGCATCCGCATCCTCTCTTGCTAATTACCTAAGTTCCAAGTTTATTTTACGTAAATTTCTCTTTTCCATCTCTTCAATATGCGATGTTTTTTTTCTTTCGGCCATCCATCCATCTATTTCTCATCCTCATTGTGAATTATATGTTAAGGATTTCTTATTGAAGACCCTGCTTCGGTGCCTCGTAAGGGAAATCTCATGAGAATGAGATTATCTGTTCATCATCGGTCGGATCGCGAACCTATATCCGATGTATACTTGATAATTCTTGCATCTCGCATCAAACCCCTTCTCAAAAATACGTTTCTCGTCCAGAAATAAACAATACCGTCTTCAAATTGTACATGTACACGTACATGTATATATATCACGTGACGATCCGAAACGAGCAAGGGATGTCACTTTCACTTGTCCATCAAAATAGGAGTATGGGCAACACGCACAAAGTGTGAAACGAAGGTTTGGGGAAAGAAAGGGGGGGGGCACGCATTCCCTTTGGCGTTCGCAGATTCTAATACCATAAGCTAATATAATGTGCAACGATAAAATCGAAAATTCGGCTGTTCAATACGATCTGCGTAAGAATGAAATCATGACATGATTGTACCTATGTACAAATTGGCATGCTAAACCCCATCAGCCGATTATAGTAAAGTAAAATAAACGAATCGGGTTGTGGCTTTTGCGCCGAAACCCTTCCACATCGTGTCTGGCGAATTGGCAACCCAACCAACGCCCGCGAATATTTTCCGCACGCTTCATGAGAAGAAACCGTTCACGGCGTAAATTCCTTGATGCGCATGGTCTACGAGATGAGAAACTGAAATAAAGAACGTTTGATGCTTTGATCATTTGTTCTCGAGATTGATTGTTACCGCATGCGGGGAAATTTCTTTCATTGTGATGATTTGTATTGGCGCACAAAGAAATGTGCATTTATTATATGTTTTGATGAATGGGATTAGGTGCCGGAGGTATGCAAGAATTGCAATATAGCTTCGTTTGAGCTATCAGAAGATCCCATCGCCTTTGAAAGCCCTATCTATCAATACAAACCCTCCCAAACGCAGTCGACGTCGTCATGTCTAATTGGCTTGCATGGACACCTTGGGGAAACCCGGGGGAGGATCGGGACCGGAGGAAGAGGCAGAAGAGAAGACAGAAGAGACGTCATCAAGATACCTCATCGGGTGATTCTTCTCGCCCGACTTCTGCAAGTGCTTCTAGAAGCAGATTCTCATCTAGACGTACACGAAGTTCCGATCAAAGTTCCGGTGAACTCACCCCTGCCGAGAGATTGGCGAGAGCGAGGGACGAGAAGAGAGAGAGGGAAATGGAGGAACAAAGAGTAGCGTCTATGAATCCCAAGGATAGAGCCGCTTATAATGAGAGCAAGAGACTTCGGAGTGAGCGAAAAATCAATGAGATGAAAGTAAGATTTTCGAAAGATATAAAATATATAGCCGAGCAACAGCAAGCGGTGATTGAAGAAACCAACCGTGCGTGGAAGAGAAAACATGACGAGGATACTGCGGCTGAAGCTGAAGAGAGAAGAGAATACTTCCTATATCGTCGGCTATGGAGTGACCAATTTCCAGCGCCAAAACCCGAATCAGAGCGTCAAAACATCGAACGAGAAGCGAATAAAGCTCACGCCGTGGAATTATTCGAAAAGATTTACGGGGATCTCCAATACCATTTCTTACACCCCACAATGATTAATTCCCCGACATATGACCCCTATCGAGAATCATTTCGCGATCCTAGTCTTGGGAGATCTCGGCGATTCGTGAGATTAGTCTCGAACCCAGAGGAGGGTTCAGGTGGTTTTGGGCTCGACAGTGCTGCCGTCCTCATGCTATCGGAAACCTTCCGCATCGCATTGAGGTATGGAGAAACACGTGAGGGAATTCTTGCCCGAGGAGCCGATGATGTAGAATTCCCACTTCTAAATTTGTGGGAAGAATTCGAAATTATGCTCCGGCGGGAACATACTAGCATTAGAGGCTTTGCTATTGCACGACATATTCCCTATATGATGGTTTTTCGTCGAACCGGTATGGGCCGATTAGGGGGATATCCGCGCCTTCCGGATGATGATCTTCAGCTGAGTCCTTCAATTAGAGACCCATTTGAAGTGTACCTCTCATCAGATGGAAGACTTCTTCCTTGCTTATTCACACCCCTTCCTAGTGAGGTCGAGCCTGGACAACCGCGTGTCGTTCCGCTCCCATTCCAAAACCTGAAACAAAACATATACAATAAAGAAATTTTCAAAGATTACGCTCCACCGTCGAGCTGGCCACCTTCCTGGGAATATCCACCTTCGGATATTCAGCATCCTTGTCGAGAATGGGGGAAGAATTATCCCGTGTGTGTTGATTGTGGTTATCGGACGGGGCCTCTCGAACCACCAGATGTAATAGAAGCAACTGAAACATTGGGAGAAGAGAGAATCTGCCAATGCAAGACATCCCACATCTTCGATAAAATCTTGGTAGAAATCAGGGAGTATCGTTCCACCACTACTTCCAAACAACTCGAACGTGGAATTAGGTCCCTACAAAGAATACACCAAGGTCACATCATTGGCGAAATTCTCGGGGAATTCGTCCCACTCGGAGCAGAGCTTGACTTCAAGTGTCCTCATCAGTTTGCCGTAGACTTCAACGGTCCTCCTGCCGTTGACGAGAGTGGAAAAGTCCTCGAGATGGACCCCAACACTATAAAGACCAAGCGAATTGATACCAATACCGACCCCATCGCAACGCTCATCACCGGCCACAAAGGAGGATGGACAAGGCTGCTCAACGCCGGTACCAGTCAAACTGCCAATGTCGAGGCTCGTTCAGAAGTTTGGGCAGGGAGATTGCGCATCACGGTCAGAGCATTGAGGGATATAGAGTTTGGGGAACAACTCCTCATCCGTTACGGAGATATATACTTGGAGCCTGATGGCAGTCAATCGCTCAATGCCAAAAAGAAGGATCATACTGGAAGATTACCCATGCGAGCTCTCAGCGGATTCTATAAGTAGGTAGCCCGGGTTTGGAAAGGGAGAGGGTAAAAAGAAAAGGAAAAAATTTGATCGAAAGGTTGATGGGATCTTCTTTCCCTCGGGTCTGTATATGTATGTACCTAATCTTATCTTACATGTATCATCCAATTTTAGATCAATGATGGAACCGTAGTTTCTGTTGGGACCTCAGGGGGAGTGGTAATTTAATGATACTGTAATGAAAAACGGAAGGAACATACCTATTAAAAAAACCTTACCTAGGGTACTTGTAGTAGTAGATGATACAAACGAGTAAATATAATGATATAATGACATATTGATATATTGATATTCCATTTTGTTTAACCTGTTAAATCTGGAATGTTGAATCCATTTTATTTCATTCACACAGTACTGTGCTTACATAATCGTAGTATGCCCCGGCCATCACTATTAAGGTTCGAACCGCTCTTAACCGTGGCAAGTGGAGATGGAGGAGAGGGGTAAATCCCTCGGGAAGGTGATAAGGTTAGAAATAACCTTTAGACCTTAGAACAGTAGAAAGGTGAGAAGGCGAAGGAACCTTCAGGTTATGCCGTATTGCCGCAATGCCTAGGTACATAGGTAGGTACCAGGTAGAAGTAAAGAAAAGTAAAGCATTCCATTCCATTCCAATAATCCAATGATCCAACAACTCGCCAACTCACCAGCTCACCAGCTCACCAGCTCACCCATTTAAAAACAATTCCTTCTGCTTTTTAACCTGTCCCGTCGGTTGGAAAGTTAAGTTTTCCTCGTTAATTTAAAGGGAAAGAAATACAATGTCAACAATTAATCGTGGTATTCGCACGGTATCAAGAACATTCCGATTTCCACCCCAGTCACGAAGCCTCAGAATTCCACTTTCATTGTCGACTCGAGCAAACTTCGGAGCTTCAACAAGAACAACACCATCACCATCCTTACAATTCTCCACCATGTCTCCTTTGCAATCTGGGGCCCCGCCACCACCCCAAGCCCGAGAATACGATCCTGAGATCAAGGACATTGCCAACTATGTTCATAATACCCCAATTAACTCTGATCTTGCTGTGAGCTCTTGCGAAAAATAACATTCATTACCCCGCTAATCGAATCTACCAGTTTGATACAGCTCGATTTGTATTTCTCGATACTTTAGGATGCGGCCTCGAAGGTTTACGATTCAAAGAATGTACAAAGTTATTGGGTCCAATTGTCGACGGGACTGTTGTTCCCAATGGCACAAAAGTCCCCGGTACACCATTCCAGCTCGACCCGGTGAATGGTGCCTTCAATATTGGTGCCATGATTAGATGGCTTGATTACAATGATTGCTGGCTAGCTGCAGAATGGGGCCATCCTTCCGATAACTTAGGAGCAATTCTCGCGGTCGCAGACTGGATTTCACGAACAAACAGAGCTGGAGGCAACCTTGGTAATGGCAAAATCATCACTATAAAAGAGGTTTTGGAAGCTATGATTAAGGCGCATGAAATTCAGGGCTGTCTAGCACTTTTGAACTCATACAACAAAGTGGGTTTGGACCATGTTGTACTTGTCAAGGTTGCTAGTGCTGCTGTCGTTTCCAAATTGTTGGGTTTGAGTGAGAAGCAAACTGCAGATGCAGTTTCCCAAGCTTGGGTTGATGGACAGAGTTTAAGAACATATAGACACTCTCCAAACACCATGTCAAGAAAGTCGTGGGCTGCCGGTGATGCTTGCCAGCGTGCCGTAAACCTGGTCTTGAAGGTTATGAAGGGTGAGCCTGGTGTTCCTACAGTTTTGTCCGCCCCAGTCTGGGGTTTCTACGATGTTCTCTTCAAGGGAAATAAATTCGAATTTCAACGCCCATATGGTAGTTATGTTATGGAAAATGTTTTATTCAAGGTATCTTATCCAGGTATGTCTCACCTTCCCCTGCTGCTATCTCAGCTCATCTTTTTTTAGCCGAGTTCCACTCTCAAACCGCCATCGAAGCCGCGAAGCGTATTCGTCAACAACTGGTAGACCAAGGAAAGTCTGCCGCTGATATTAAGGAGATTACCTGTAGAACTCATGAAGCTTGCGTTCGTATCATCGACAAGCAATTCAAGCCCATGGACAACTTTGCAGATCGCGACCACTGCATTCAATATATGACTGCCGTCATGCTCGTTTTTGGACGTCTTGAGGCTACAGATTACACCGATGGTGGCGAGGCTGCTACTTCTCCTTTGGTTGAATCACTTCGACAAAAGATTGCTTGTGTCGAAGATCCGCAATTTACCCAGGATTACCACGACGAGAACATGCGAACCATTCCAAATGCGTTGACCGTCACATTGAACGATGGACAAGTTTTGGAAGAGGTTGTTGTCGATGCCCCATTGGGTCACAGACTGAGACGAGAGGAAGCGAAGCCAGAAATTTTGGCCAAGTACAAGAGACATTTGGGACCACATTACAGTGAGGCTAAGGTAAAGGAGTTGGTTGACCTAGGTAATGACGCTAGAAGACTCGAGGCAATGGCAGTGGATGAGTATGTTGACTTGTATGTAAGCAAAGACAGCAAGTTTGTCTAGATTGATAAATTGTTAGATGGGACCGTCTTGCCTTCCTCTACTGCTGGTGATGAGGAATGGTAGCAATGGATATCGTTGACTCTATATCATTCAGTCTCTGCATGCAGTTTAAAGAGTGGCTCGGAGATTCACCTTGGCAGTGGAGATAGAGGGTTGATATATTATTAATAAGCACTCATCCTGAGGCTATATACACAATTGATCGTACTTGCCATATTAAAACGAGTTGTGGAACATACCTTTTTTCTCTACTTCTTGCATCCATACCCCTCTGAGAGCTTGGGAAATATATCATCAATGGAACCCTGGATACCGGCAGTAGTGCCGGGTAGTCTGATAATCTTCCGAAACGCCTGTCTATTACTAACATCCATGTACCTAGGTACCTTAACCTGATTATCTACCTAGATAGGTATGGGGAAAACGGCAATTCAACGGCTGAGGTGGGTTTGGGGACGTTGAAGTGGAGTTGCTTGCATGCATGATGCATGGTTTATTAGTGGCGATGCACACTTTACGTAGGTAGGTAGGTACAAATTAAAATGATTCGAAATGTCACCAAAAATGGATGTTTAAGATACATCACAACATGGAAGCGGGGTATCGAGACGTCTAATTACCTAGGTTCAAGTCCTTCCTCTTTGCGGGTATCGTACGTAGTTCGGCTTGGTTTTATCTGTAATGTAATGTAAGATCTAGGTAGATAGGTACGGAGTACGTGTGTACTGGACTGGACCTACCGGCCTGTTATTAAGTTGGTATCGGGGTTTTGAACACGAAGCTTTCTGATTACGGATGAGGGGAGTCTAACTCTTCCGTTCCCGTTTGATAGGTATCTTAACTCTTCCGTTGCCGTTGCCGTTGCCGTTCGATACCTATCTACCCTCATACATTATACATTAGGAGAGGGTGTGCTACCGATGATTTGTAATCAAACGTTTTTGTGTGGGGTGATGTGAATAGCCCCGTTTGGTCCTAGTTGGTGGGATGGAGCTGGAGTGCTCTGATGTACTTTATTACACCTGGGCAAATTATGATACCCGACACGGTCCAAGCGACCTCACACGGTGTTTATACGGTGTATTTATTGGGTACATATTTTTCCACCAAGGGCAGTGGAACCTCAGGTAGGAACTTCCATCATCAGAGAGGGCTATTTATTCACTTCCGTGGATTCTCTCTTTTCATTCATTTTCTCTTAGGTCAATAGGTAGTAGGTATCTATACAACAAATAGTCTGAATATCTTCGGCTTCCCTCCCGTCATTCGCACTGAGAGGACATTCCTTTTATATCGTTGTTCTTTTTATAATTCTCGTTTTTGATTCCCATCCTTCCAATTCTCAAGATGGTATCAGAAATTTCTCAGTCGGGCGTGCAAAGCACTCCGTTAAATATTCCTGCCGATGGTTATCAAATACCTGATATCATCTTTCGAGACCCTCAGAACCGACGTCTCAAGGTTCTCACCATTGGCGCAGGTATTTCAGGGATCATGATGGCTTATCAGATTCAGAAGCAATGTCAGAAGTAAGGGTTTTCCAAGCAGAACATCGAGTGCCAAAAACATAAGGATTGACTAAGTGTTGTAGCGTCGAGCATGTCATTTATGAAAAGAATCCTGACATTGGAGGGACTTGGTACGAAAATAGGTACCCGGGAGCTGCTTGTGATGTCCCTTCACATGCATACACATTCAACTTTGCTCTCAATCCTGATTGGCCAAGGTACGCAAGCAAATCTGGAGACATCTGGAAGTATCTGGATAAAGTCTGCGGAACTTTTGATCTTAGAAAATATATGACCTTTAACACCGAGGTTATCGGGTGCTTGTGGGACGAGGAAACTGGGAAATGGACCGTCAAGATGAAGCAAACATCAGAATCGGGAGAGAAGGTATTCGAGGAAACGTGCGATTTGTTACTGCATGCAACAGGCATATTAAACAAGTTCAAATTTCCAGATATTAAGGGAATCGAGAAGTTCAAAGGAAAAGTTATTCGTACGCTGATTGTCACCTTTTTTGGTTGCTGGATACTTACAAGACTTAGATACGGCAAGATGGCCAAATGATTACCAAGAAGAGCAATGGAAAAATGAGTCCGTAGCTATCCTTGGCTCCGGGGCCTCGTCGATCCAGACATTGCCTTCAATGCAACCTCATGTTAAGCACATCGATGTTTATGTGCGAACAGCTATCTGGTTCATCTCAATCGGGGGAAATGATGGGAGTGGTAAAGAGTATACACCGGAGGAACGCGAGAAATTCCGAAACGATTTGCCTGCGCTAGTAGAGCATGCAAAATACTTAGAAGATAGCATAAGCGATATATGGGGTATGTTCTTTAAGGACAGCGAAGCTCAAAAAGCAGCTCAAAAGAAGTTTGCAGCGCGGATGGCGGAGTTTATCAAGGACAAGAGGCTTCTTAAGGGCTTCACCCCCAATTTCGGCATCGGATGTCGAAGGATCACCCCTGGTAAGTACTCAGTATGATTAGAGAGTTCCTTGCGCTAACGATATAGGCGACCCTTATATGAGAGCAATCCAAGAGCCAAATGTGGATGTCCACTTTTCTGCCGTTGAGGAGATTACGGAAGATTCAGTCATCGACAGTGAAGGTCGGTCACGCAAGGTAGATACAATAATTTGTGCTACAGGCTTCGACGTTTCATTTATACCACGATTTCCGATTGTTGGCCAAAATTCCGTAGATCTTCGAGAAAAGTGGAAGAAACTTCCTGAATCATATCTTGGTAAGTCAAATCACCTCTCACGACTAGACAGAACATCACCTAACCAGCCATAGGTGTTACGGTGCCAGATATTCCCAATTTTATTACTTTCATAGGCCCAACATGGCCCGTAGAGAATGGTTCTATTATGGGACCCCTCAGCGAAGTATCAAACTATGCAATTAAGTTTATCAAGAAAATGCAGAACGAGTTTATCAAGTCGATCGCCCCCAAGCAAGATATGACGGATCTCTTCAATGCCCATACACAAGAACTCATCAAGCAAACCGTCTGGGGCTCAAGCTGTCGTTCCTGGTATAAAAGTATGGATAGTCTCACATCTCTCATTTGAGTCTCGGTTGCTAACGTGGAGAAGATAATGAAACGGGACGGGTGAATGCCATTTACCCCGGCAGCTCTCTGCATTTCATCCAGGTGATCAAGGACCCAAGATACGAAGACTACAATATCACATACCAGAATAAGTATAACCCGTGAGTCAACCCCATCCCGCTTCCTGCCACGTCCGGCTTGCCATTCTCGTGCTTACATAGAGATATAGATGGGCGTACCTTGGGCTAGGCTTCACGATGGAAAATCGGACGAAGGGTGCTGATCTATCGCCATATATCTGTGAAGAGGCTATTGACCCCAAATGGTTAGATGTGGTGAAATCGGGAGCTCTGGCTGCAGATCGTCACGTTCAGTAGGTACCTAGTTCATGGGGGGTTTCCATTGAAATGGGTAGGAGATACTAAACCTCGAGATCTTGCAGCAAATCGTAGCTTTTAATATCTACCTACTTCATGGGGCTTTGAGATTGTGTTGCCATATTAATATATTCTCTCGTTCGAAATTGTCGTTCGTACTTCATCCTTGTGTTTATAAAATCAATAAATTAGCACGATGTCTCAACAGGATTAGAGAGGTGTTCTCAGCAGTTTCATGGTTACATCAATCTGAAGCTCGAACTCTAATTTTTCTGTTGTACAAACTCTTTCCTTTATACTATTAAAAATAGCACTTTTCGATAGGTATACAGATAGCATTTAAAGATTCTAAATTTTATTATTTGAAAATAAAATTTAAGTACTCGACAAAATATAATAACTTATAGTAAATACTAGCTACTACATGTATACTTAAACACTTATTCCCATCTTACTGGATAAATATGTATATAGGTATATTAAGGACATTAATATGGGAATAAAACTAATCTAGAAGTCGAATGTCTTTGTGAAACATCTAGCATGCTCGGCATTACGTAAGATTAGAACGTTGGAATAAAGCACACATTCCTCCCATGGCGCCGCATCTCGGCAAAGCTTATCTCCACATATCCTAGGTAAGCCGGGGTGGTCACCCATGAGATCAGCGCTTAACTGCGCTCTTCATTTGCTGGAATCATGACCAATCTGATCCTACCCCACTCCAGCTTTAAAAGCTTTAATGCTCCCGGTCGTTGTGAAATATTTTATCATTGAGAATAGAAGCTATCAAAATGTGGAATCGTGATTTGCATCACTACACGGTATCACAATATGGGCCTCGTCGATCCGTCCTCAGATCTTGGAGAGTTCCTCGTCCTTGATGATATCGTACGAGTGAGAGCTTGCGATATAAATCAAGTCCCGATTTTTGCCTATCCACCACCGGGTAAAGGCGTGGCTGATTTTGATCTTTTCACGGGGAAAGATTTGGATAGATTTGTTGACCAAGCTGCTAAGGCATATTTACAATGTGGTTGTGCTCCGGTAAGTCTTTTGAGGGCATTGATTCATTTACTTCCACTGACGAAACCAAGGACCAAAGTAAAGTGATTGCCCTTGCAGGTCCATCCGATCTTGATTATCTGGTATCATTGTTCGCATTAAGTAGATTGGGATACACGGTCCTGCTACTGTCACCAAGACTTGCAGCACCCGCTATCACGAACCTTCTTAAGACGACAGATTGTGATACCATCGTTCACACAAATCTATCCATAGTAGTCTCGAACGTATTGGAAGTTAAAAAAGACTTTCATCCCGCAAAACTAAGAATGATTTCTATGGCAACACGTGATATATACGACAAGCCAGAACTTTCCGAGGAGCCTCGATTTATGCGGAGAATTGACAAACAGAAGGAGAGAAAGAAGATAGCGATAATATGTCATTCCTCCGGCTCCACCGGCCTCCCAAAACCTATATATCAACCGCACAATCGTTTCATTGCCACTATTTCCAACCAAGAAGGAACGTGTGAGTTCACGACCTTTCCCCTGTATCATAGCTGGGGAAATAAAGTCTGCGTTAATACGATGTGGATGCGAAAAACTATGTACATGCATAGTGCTACAGAGCCGATGACGGCAGATGGGTTGGTTAAAGTCTTGCGAAAAATTAAACCTTCCGTTCTGCATGCGGCTCCATATGCTCTTAAATTACTTGGGGAAACTCAGAAAGGGGTTGAAGAGATGGCGTGTTGTTCCGAGGTCCTTTACAGCGGTAGCCAATGCCCAGATAGTCTTGGTGATTACCTTACAAGCAAGTGAGAATGATCAGTTCCTTTATTTCTCCTCTGTGTGATATCCAATCATGCTTTCAATCATGCTTTAGAATGTCCCTCTTCGCATTCCGTCCATTTTCCATAATAGTTCAGGATGTCCGATGATATCTAGATTTTGCTCCGATGGAGAGGGGATCGCTGACTTGTCTCTTATTTAGGGGTGTTGTGCTTAATACGTTGTTTGGCGCGTACGTATTTGTGAAGCAGTTAAAATTATAAATCAGAAATGGCTGAACATAAATCTAGGACAGAGTTTGGCTCGTTTGGGTCAAGTAGAGGTCGTGCGCCTGGTGATCACAGCTGGAACTACCTCCGAATCTTACCGTCGGTGCAACCACATGTACAGATGAAGCCAATAGGAAACAATACATATGAAAGTGTCTTTCTCCCATCTTTATCACAACTCGTGACATCCAATTCCAATGATCCTCCTGGATCTTACCACTCTAAGGATATCTTCAGCCCACATCCTACAATTCCCAATGCTTGGAAATATCTAGGCAGAATTGATGACCGGATTACATTAATCAATGGAGAAAAGGTTCTTCCAACCCCGATAGAAGGACGTATTAAGCATGAAGTGCTTGTGAGAGAAGCTGTAGTCTTTGGGATTCAAAAGGCCTTACCAGGACTTCTTGTTATCCGCTCAGAAGCAGCGCGAGATATGTCTGATGAGGAATTCATAGATGGTATATGGCCTGCTATTGAAGAGGCTAATGCGAATGCAGAGAGTTTCTCCCAAATAGACAGGGGAATGATACTCATTCTCCCGGCTGGAACCGACTATCCCGTGACAGACAAAGGATCCATTATTCGCGCTCAGGTATATCATAATTTTGCCGACCAAATCGAGGATGTATACCAGAGGTTTGAAGGTACTGAGAAGGGAACTTTGGAACTCGAGGGATCGGAACTTGAAGAATATATTCTGAGAATGTTTGTTGATGATTTGGGTATCCAGCTCTCAAATGCCGAAGATGACTTTTTTGCTGCTGGTATGGATAGTCTCAAATCTATACAAGCAAGAGGCTTGCTTCTTAAGAAGCTATCTATGGGTGGCAACATTCGAAAGTTAAGTCAAAATGTAGTGTTCGAAAGTGGCAATGTGGTCAAACTAGCCAAGACATTATATGCTATTCGAAAAGGGGAAGACACAACAGATAAAGATGACGCACTTGAAGCCATGAGGAAGTCAATCAAGAAATACTCCACCTTTAAACCACATAATCCGGGCACGACCACTTCTCAAAAGTTAGTTGTGGTACGTTTTCTCAAGCTGCTTTACATGCGTTTTCGTTGACGAGATTTGTAGGTTCTTACAGGCGCTACTGGCTCTCTAGGCGCTCATTTTCTGGCACAACTTTTACTCACGGATAGAGTCCACAAAGTCTATTGTTTGGTGCGAGGTGAAAATCCAAATGCGCGAATTATCGAGTCCTTGATGAAAAGGGGCCTTGGCGAGATCTCCTCCGATTCACGACTCGTGGGATTGACAAGCGATTTAAGTAATCCTGATCTTGGCCTCTCAGCGTCAAAACTCGAAGCATTGAAAGAAGAAACCACTCATATAATTCATGCAGCTTGGGCAGTCAACTTTAATGTTGGCTTCCCAGCTTTTGAGAAAGATCTTGCGGGGGTATATAACCTTATCCAATTATCCCTCTCAACGGCATCCCCAACCCCCGCACGATTTTTCTTCTGCTCTTCTATTTCCGTGGCGATGGGTGGGGGCTTCGTGGCCACAGTCCCCGAAGATTTTGTGGATATTTCTAGGTGTTCTTCGGGTGGTTACGGGCGTTCTAAATGGGTAGCCGAACAGATCATTCATCAAGCATCGTTGAGTTATGGCGCCGACTCTCACGTGTTGAGGATTGGACAAATTGTAGGCGATGGAAAGTTGGGGATCTGGAATGAGACGGAAGCGATACCTCTGATGATCCGATCCGCGCTGACTCTCGAAATACTTCCAAGATTAAACATTGTAAGTCCTTCCTCCTTTGAAAGCCTAAAATGAGGAATGTCATGACACCACACTGATAACTCTTCACAGGACTGCTCTTGGATCCCTGTTGATACTCTAGCATCCGTCCTTCTCGACCTATTATTTCTCCAGAAAACTCCAGAATTGGTTTACAATCTCCGATCCCCCCGTACATTTTCTTGGACATCAACACTACTTCCACTGCTCAAATCATCAGGTCTTAATTTTACGCCATCTTCGACTTCTATCTGGTTGGCTAAACTCAGAGAAAGTGCTAATACTACCGCTGCCGATCAAAATCCCGCGGTCAAATTGCTGGAGTATTATGAGAGAGCTTATGGCAAGGGAAATGCTGTAGGAACGGTCGAATTTGAGACGGGTAAGGCAGAGAGGGATAGTGAGAGTTTGAGAAATACCCCCGATCTGGTGAAAGAGGGATATGTTGATAAGTTTATGGAAACTTGGTTGAAGAGTTGGGGTGAAAAGGTATCTGGATAGACTGCCTATAAGGGGGTATCAATGCGATGTGGGGGCCAAAAATGCGGGGTAAATAGTGTCAGGATTGAATATCTCTAGGTATCATAATTTACTGAATTTGGAGCCGATTAGTCTACATTTTCTTTTGATAGATCAATTCATGTTACCGCCAACATCTTTCGGAGGTTTGTCTTATCATTGATGATAAGAGAAGACATTGATGTCCTTACCTACTGCAACCTGATAGAACCACCAGGTTATTCGCGAGACGTACATAAAAATCTACAACGGCCATTTTCCAACCCCAATTATTTCCATCTTCGCATTCTCCCATCTCCGCCGATCAAAAGCATAGTGTGCTTCCTCTTCAGGAGGTCCATCGCCAACACGATGCAAAACCACAAGATCCTCCAACGTCGCCGCTCTCATCAAACCCCGAAATGGAGCATTGATCGCATACGTATCGAGTGTGATTTCCGCACAGTCCGATTCGTGGAATCCATACTCAACCAGCGCACACAGCGTCTCCATCGCACACCCCCAGCCGGTGATGGTTTCTGTGCCTCGAGTCGTTCACCTTGGTCTGCTATCGATAGGTCTGGATCGACGAATTCGCCAAATGAGTTATTCTTGGGATTACTCCGTATCAGCGCCAATGGTCGGTCGAGCGTCGGAAGATAGTCCGCTGCGGAGGATGAGATGTGGTGTGTTAAGTTGACGGGCTGACGGGCATGGGGAGGTGGGTGGGTGTGTGGTTATAGATTCTTGAGACATTTTTATCGTATATAAGTTTAATCCAATATAGGTTGTTTATTATCGTGGAGAAATTTGGGTTTTTACCTACCTTGTATCTGTACATGTCGAGTTTCATATTTTGGCAGTGAAATGAAATATATATATATACTTCTCTGCCAGGTATCTACTAGGTAGGCATTTTGTGAGTCACAATTTAATCGCCCGCTGCACTAATATTTATATGTATGAGAGCAAACGATCACCAAATACTGGTATGTTGGTGATACTTTAACCTTAGCGCGAGTGGGTTGTTATTGTATCGGCAGTCATCAGACCGGGGTATAAGTAAGCATATGCATGTCCCATGTTAATCTGCGGATAGTCGCCGATATCATTTCTTGAGACATGACTGAGGAGGAGCTCGTAGCCCAAGGAAGTCCTCATAAAGTAGCCCAAAACACCAGTAAAAAATTGAAGTTTTCGTATGACGGGTTCCATAGGTCTTACGATTGATTTACAGTAACGACATCGATAACACCATGATGACGTCTCCGTCTTCAACAGAAGCTCATACCTTGACAATTGGTATTGGTCCAAATTCATACCTCCTTGGAGAAGGCTTGCAGACAGATATTGAGATTGATTCAAATGGAACCCCAGAGCCTGTAACCATCCTATCTGTCAATGGAGATAATGATTCCATCACTCCATCATGGTTGTTATCCAAATACGAAGAGCTATCCAGGCTAGATGATGTCTGGTGTGACGCGTTTACCCGCCATATCTTTGTGCACAATACGCCAGGAGTATTGAGTCTAGTAACCAGTTCTGGTACACCGCAGGCACAGGAAACCAAGAATTTTAGATATCGAGGAGATCCTCTTCCTACGGGACCTTATGTTTTGAGCGGCTCAACAATCCACCCTGTCTATAAGTTATATCCGGATCCTCTGAATGCGTTTGTCTATGGTGTCATACCAACTTCGCTCGGAAGCAATCGGTACGAACTATGTCCATTATGGATATAACTTCTAATGCTAATACTGCCTTGTTAGCTATCAAAGAGTACCCATTGGCTATATTCCCATCCCATCACGATTGTACTCGCCTTTACCGTCCATAAGCTTTCCTCTCTCAGGTAAACGCATAGCAGTGAAGGATATCTTTGACCTCGAAGGTGTCAAAACCACTGTCTGTAGCAAAGCGTACGAAGCCCTCCAAGATGCATCCCGCAAGACAGCTCCATCAATACAAAAGCTTATCGATCAAGGAGCTGTGATAATTGGGAAAGTCAAGACAACTCCCTTTGCATGCGGAATGGGACCAAGAGACTGGGGAGACTATCAACCACCATTTAATCCTCGAGGAGACGGGTATCTCGATGCGGGCTGTAGTAGCGCAGGGAGTGGTGCTGCGCTTGCGGGGTATGAGTGGTTAGATTTCACCATCGGATCGGATTGTGAGTATTGTATTTTCTGATTGTGTTTCTGACTAATTGATATTGTAGCCCTTGGAAGTATGGTTGGTCCCGCAGCACTGAACGGACTTTTTGGCATCAGGCCAACTCATGGTCGGATCTCTTGCGAAGGCGTTGTTCCGATATCATCGTAAGACATTATTCTAGACCTTAAGGAGACGTTAGGATGGTTAACAAGGTAGATATCTTGATACACCTGGCATTTTCAGTCGAGACATATCAGAGTTCAGTACTGTGACGAAACTATGGCTCGGTTCATCTGATCCAAAAGTTCCTTTCACGGTAACTTTTCTCCCCTAATCGATGTAAATCATTGGCGGACTTATATTAATAGATGCCTACGAAAATAACCATCCTCCCGGAAAGATTCGCAAACTTTGTTCCAGAGGGAAAGAGAGTAATGGAAGATTTCTTGCAAGATTTTGAGAAGGCCATCCGACTTCGTCGCACTACAATCACCATGGATGAGCTGTGGAAATCACATGCACCAGTAAGCTCGTCTGGGAAGAACTTTGTGGAATTTTTTGAAACGGTAAGCAGTACTAGTATCTAGAATAAAGTATGGCGCTCCATCCTAATTCCGGCAGACTTTAGCACACATTCAACTCTATGGTCACTACAACAACACCGCCTCATTCCGAGCAGATTACAGAAAGAAGTTCGGCGTGGAACCATATGCCGAACCATTACTCCGCTATAAATGGTAGGTTCATTTCTTTCGCAATACCAGCATCTGATACTAACCAATGTAAGGAATCTCGGTTCCAAACTCACCACAGAACAGCTTAGCACCGCATTGGAAGAGAAAGAAATCTTTACCAATTTCATCAGAGACCATATCTTTGACGAAGGAGGGGTACTGCTCTTACCTTATGGCAATGCAGATGTATCATATCGTGATGAGTATTCCGGGTTTGTTTCTGTGTGTCTTGGATATCCAACCCTCGTACTAACTATAGGGTAGATCTATAGAAGAATGGGGCGCACGATGGCAAGGATTTAATGTTCCTGTTACTGCATTCTCGTCACTTGGTGGGGGACCAGCTGTGTCAATTCCGGGTATGTTCTCCCCGAAAACCAGAAATGTCTAGAGATGCGCTGATCGAAATCAAATAGTCGGACAGCGAATTTACGATTCGAAAGTGACGGGGACGAAAGAATATCATCCTGTTGGTTTGATGCTACTAGGTGCTCCAGGTAAGATACTAATATAGCGTTCTTGAAAGAAAACCTGACAAGTCTAGGTACGGATGAATACCTTGTTGAATTGGTGAAACATGTGCTAGTGACCTCCGGTCGATCATTGAGTGTCAAGACTGGACCGCTTGCATTTTGAGATTTGGGAAATTAAGCAATAATTTCTGAACGATTGTTTTACTGAAATAGCTGAGTTTAGAAAATTGAAAAGTATATCCTTTCACATAGTCTGATTTGATTTTAACATGTAAAACCTCCAACTTTTTGCCCTTGACCCCGTTCGTCTTTTGACATGAACCATACCTCACAAATTCTCTAGTGGCAAATATTCCATACTTCCCAGGTAGCTCAAATCAAAATTTGGAAAGTCCTCATTATCGATATCGAAATCTTCAAGGCCGGTCTGTGGAGGAGGGGAATCCAGCTGGTTCCCAGTTTTTATTACCCCCCTACTCACATCAAATTCTGGGTACATATGTGCGGCTCCATTTTCGGCTTTTTTAGTCTCCCCTTGGTTGTCCCATAGAAGAAGTTTCTCCGAGCGCGAGGCGGAAGTATTGGTAATGGAGTTAGAGATTAGAAGAGGGGGTGCAGGTGTGCTATCATCATATACAGAGTCTGAAAGATCATTCTTGCCAGGTTCTGAAGCCCCCATATCTCGGTTCAAGATATCCAAGTTTGAATTGAGACCGATTTGAGGCGGTGGTGGTTCAAAAAAAAGAGCCGTTGTTTCTCCTATTTGTTTTGTGGAATGAGACCCGGCAGCTGCGATCTGCGAAGATGAAGTCGGAGATACCCCTTGGTAGGAGCCAGAATGTGGACTTGATTTGCTTGCATCATTTGCTACCGTAAGAGTCGAGAAAGATCTATACTTGGCGAAAACCCGCTCCTGGGCATCGCGAATTATCTCTACTAGTTGGCTCCTGAGTTGCTCCTCCAAGCTATTGATGGTTTCTTCCAATGCAACCCTGACGGCTCTGGGAAGCTCACGACGACAGTATTCTTCATAATCTGCAAGTTGCTGAAAATCAAGCGACTGCACAAAATCCTCTTGAATTTCTTCAAAAACTTCATGTACGTTAGCTCTTGGTGACGGTATTGGGTATTGCCTAAGATATGTTGCGAATCTAGAAGAGAATTCTTTAGCTTACAAGGGTCTGGTACTGCTTCTGTGGGAAATATAATTCGGTACATTTCTTTCCATCTGTCTTCTTCGGATTGGCTGCGATGTGTCTTTTTTTTACTCCTTAACCTCTCTACCATCTCATTAGTAATACCATCTTCTTGGACATCTTTTAAAAGCTCACAGGCTTCTTGTTGCTTGAGATGATCGTTAACCTCCTGCTGATTGCTGAAGAGCCTCTTGCATCGTTGGCACTGGAATATACGATGATGTCGATACAGATGTCCCCTGGTATTACTGTCAGAAAATATTTGCTTGGGTGGAGAAAAGCTATTGTACTTTACGCGAGCTACTGTTTCCAAAGGGGTTAGAGCACAAGAACGCCAGTTTCGAACACAGTACTTTTTAGGGTCATGTTTTCGATACGGGCAAGCAAACTTTCTTGCGTCATCTTGTATGCGAGAACACGTCGGGAAATTCCTGGGTCTCTTGGGATTTCTGCCCTCGTTTTCTTCATTATCCGAGTCATTACCTTGGCTCCACCGCTTCCTGTCCGTGCCTTGTTCACTGCTTTTGCGACTTTCTGAATTCTTGGAGATTGTAGGTAAGTCTGTCTTTGAGCTTGAACTTGTATTCTGCCCGGCCGTAGAACTCGTTCTTGAATCATTATACTGGCTTGAACCCGTGCTTTGTATTGTATTTTCATTGCATCTGAGTGATTGTAAGTATTTCTCGTGGCATAAGAGACGCTAGGTATTCAGATATACATGGTGTCTTCTCTTTTCCCATTGAAAAGTTCCCAGAACCCCAACATGATGCGATCAATCAATTCATGTTTCAATTCGGAAAATAACGGCTGCGTATCAACAAAACACGCAGCCCGATGCCCCGTCGTTAAGGCATGATTTTTGATTAGGATATGCATACTAGGAGTCTGAGAACCTTCGCCGTCAGAATCATCATTTACCCAGTCTGTATCATCATCTGGGGACCACGAGGAGCAAGATTCTGAAAGTGGAGAGGAATCTTGCACTTGTGCCTGTTTGCACGATAAGTCTCGTTCCGAACTCGTGGAACTGCATGGTATGGAATCAAATGGGATGGCCTCTCCTTCGACAGTAATTGATGGCGTAGGCACATTCTTCTGGGGCAGATTTTGAGAATGCAACCAACTTTTTTTACGGTCTGTGTCCGGTTGAAACGTCGAATCTCCGTAAATATCTCCGATATGTGAATCATTTGCAGCCATACTTACTAATGACAAAGAGTAAGATTTGCCCTTTTTCATGTTGTTACTTTCTTCGTTGGACTGAAAAATATAACTATGCCAATTCGTGGCGGGTTCCCGATTCCAGGATGAAGACTTATCGGCCACCCCATTTCCACGTCCACATCCATCCCTCACCCCTCTACTCTCCGCCATCAAACAATCAAGTTCATCTGCCATCTCATCCTGACATCGACAATCTTTGGCCATCCAATTTCCACATCCACGTCCATCCCACATCCCTCTACTCTCTGCCACCCAATAATCAATTTGCATCTTATCCTGATATCCCCGATCTTCGGCTTCACCACCTGCACCAACGCAGCATCCATGAACCGAACATTGGGGTTTGGGATGGGATTGAACGACTCGGAGTGGGAATCTATCGCAAGGTTCGAAGGGTTCGAAGGGTGAAATTGAGACTTGGTTATGCATTGAGTCATTACGATGATCCTTGGGTTTGTCAACCCCGATCTCCGGTCCACCAAATGAGGGGTCGACTCAGAATCCTCGGGCAGTTTATATCCGGAAAAGGGTCTAAAATTCTCAGATAAGGTGCCTATATTGATGTTTGGGGAAGATTTGCTTCGTATGTGTGTAAAAATGACCTAGGGGCTATCGATGTGCAACTTGTATCATTATGCTGATGTCTGTAAGAACGTAAAGTTTGTAGGGAAGGAGATTAGGTTTGAGGTTGCGAGGCGGACGGCTGAGCTGACAAGGATTAACGCGCAGTTGTGCAATTCTTCTCTGTTGCCGGCGTTGATCGCTTGATGTATTCTGGGGTGCAATAGAATCCCTCAAATTGTACATTGTCAGAATGCTTTCATATTGATGGTATATAGATAGATGGAAGCGTGTAAAAAAGATGAGGAAGCTCTATAACTTCATCTCGATTCTATCCAAGCTGTACCCAAAAAGAATTTGATTCGTTCCAATCACCAAATACTTCAGTACATCGGCCGAAATGTCTTCCAGCCACATTGAGAGCGCCACCACGGCCACTAGGACACCCGGTCACTCACCAAAGAGGTACATATGCACTCACACCCACCCAATCCAACGAGAATATTCTAACCAGCCCGCAGTGCCGAGCAAAAAGCCCAAGACTCCCTGACACTCAACGGCCATCTCTACGCAGCCCCAAATGTGATCGAACGGCTCAGCCAAGGAGCCACCAGTTCGAAGAAGACATATCGAGCTCAAGCCACAACAACTATTGTGGCTTTTGATGAAGCTTTCCAGGGGATGGGAAGACGTGATGCATGAGACAGAAGAGCGCAATGGGTGCATTCGAGTTACGCATTTTCTATGTTGGATTCTGGATGAGTTGTTCGACAAGTCTTGTAGGATTGAAGGTCATGATGACCGTGTCTCAATTTTTGTCTTGTGGTCTGTGCATCAACCTCAAAATGTATATTAAAATAACTTATATGTACTTGTCGTCATGTCGATATGGTATTTTAGACTTTCCACTTTTCTATTAGCTTTTCTGAATCGGCTTTAGAACGACCGATTCAGTTCGGAAAAGCTAGTAGAGGACAGGAAGGGCAGGAAGGGCAGGAAGGGCAGGAAGGGCAAAAAGGGCAGAAAAGGCAAAAAGAGAAAGGGTACCTAGTACAAGCCTGATCAATAAATTCTATATAAGAATCCAACTCCAACCCAACATACAACCAGCACAATAAATAAAATAAACCAACATCCGGGTCAGCAACGCAACGGGGGACATCATTTTATCACGTACCCTTCAATTATATAATTTATATAGGCACCTAGATAATGAGATAAACAACCATCAAACATATTCACGAGAGCGACTCGGAAGCTGCAAATACAGAACGAGAAGATTCACGAGGAAACCTGGATCATGATTTTTTTGGGATGATTCTATCCTCCAAAAGGACCTCGAGTTCTTGCATTGCCATGGATTGTATGCAGATGTGATTCTTAGTCTTGATAACGTGCTTGTAGATTCAATCTGAATCACGACGTAAAATTTCAATTGCCGGAGGAGGGAAAAGCAGATGAAAGATCTCCCTTCGATGAATCAACGATGCAGGGAAGAAGTGATCGATCATCCATT
The DNA here is from genome assembly GCA_025890175.1 of Ciborinia camelliae. NCBI lineage: Eukaryota > Fungi > Ascomycota > Leotiomycetes > Helotiales > Sclerotiniaceae > Ciborinia > Ciborinia camelliae. Next base: position 1,969,421 of record JANPYM010000013.1, read on the forward strand.
ATGAAAGGATATCTATCCGAATCACGATCTGAATCTATTCAAACGATGAGAGAATTGAAAAAAAAAAACAAGTGTTAAATTTTCTGTTGTTATATAGACTTCAATAACGAGAGATAAAAAGCAAACACCCTGTCCGTCTGTATATGCAAATGATTAAAACTCCTTTTTATCTGTAGGACTCGTACAGCATTTCTAGCACCAGCCACAACCCCCCCTCTCCTTCTCCTTTCAAAAAACGCTCGAAATATGCAGCCACCTAATTGTGTACTTGAAAATGTCATTAAGCAATATGGATTATATCTAACATGTCGCTACGCTTAATATCGAACACCGTGGATAACTTTGAAGACCAGTCCTGCGCCGTAAACAAATGATGAAAATCTGCAAGCAACAGAATCACCATGAGAACGTCATGAGCGCAGGGTTCAAGGCCAGCGGCAAAAGCAAATGGCTAGTAGTAACGGTGACCATGGGTAGAATAGCAACGAAATCATTAATGCGCCAATCGAACGGGACGAAGGGAGCTGTGGCGAGAATGATCACGAGGGTAATACCCATGAGAGAGAAGATCATAGAAAACTTGAAACTTTTCAGAACTTTTGGCACCTCGATGAAAAAGTTACTGAACTCGGCTTCTTTGGATGTTGAACCCCAGCTCATGTCGATTTCGAGCATGTGGGCAAGTAGTGCTTGCGAAACATGAAGCGACAACCCACCGAGGAAAATTGCCAACATAAAGGTCCACTTGAAGTTCTCGAAAAGGGCGTACATAAGACTTCGTTCGCCAACCCTGTATCGCATAACTGCCAAAGCGATGTTTCCGAGACCGTTGAAGACTATGACAATTGAGAACCAGACTTTCCAGGAATCGACGTAGTATTTGTCAAGGTATCCATTATACCATCCCATAGCGAAGTAGTTGGCAGTAGTCAAAATCCAGGCAGCTCCAATCGCGTAGTACGTTCCGATATATGAGATGATTGTAACCTTCGAGGTGAATCGAATGTTGGAAAATAAGAAACTTCGGAAGAGAGGGGTGAATGGGCCTTTGTAAAACCACATACGGATCGGATGAAAGAGTAGCTCGTTGCAACCATATGCATACTTCTCCCATCTGGCAAGCTCATCATATACAGTCAATGACACACCCTCCTTGAATCCTTCACCAGCCCATGCAGCCAAGCGAATAATGTATCCATTAACCTGAAGACGGAGGGACATATCGAAATCTTCAGACACGTGAGATTCCGACCAGAACTTTTCGTATCCATCCTCGTCCTCATACGAAACCTGCTGAATGGCTGCCCATCTTAAAATAGCATTGTGACCGACGAAGGGAGCAACATCTCCATTGGAAACGGTATATCGAATAGCTGTATAAATTAAATTCGTGAAGAATGTGATACCGTTTTCGAAATAAGTATTGACAACTTGCATAACACCGGATGAGAATTGCATGATACCAACTTCGGGAGACTGTTCCATCTCGGAACAAGCATCTAGTAAACAATCCTCGGGGACACGAGTATCAGAGTCGACTAAAACAAGTCAGATGAGCCATTTCAGGAAGTTTAATTCAGACTTACTCAGCAAGATATAATCGCCAATGCGAATGTTTCCGTCAGCCCATGCACGTCCGTTGTCTTCTAAAGCTTCTGCAAGACATCTTCCGTACGCTTGTGCTTCGTCTGCTTGAGTCCAATCCAGAGGTCTTTGAATCAAAGACAGCTTTTCCTCGGTCATACAAGAGATGTGAAGTCCAAAATTCATATTGGAAGCCTGTGAAAAGTGGTAAGCATAATTGTTAAATTAAGAAATTAAGATTGCTCCTCGGAAGATTACGAATCCACTCGGTGGTTTGTAGCATCAATGTTGCAATGAAAGCTTACTTTTTTGACTATCAAAGTATTAGTGAACCGGCCCCAATAATGTTTTCCACTTTTTTTTGGGGAAAAACTTACATTTTCCTTTCCTGGTGAAATTGTCTCCATGCTTTGGTCGAGCAGTCCATCCAATGCTGTGGTCAGCATAGAAGTCAATTCTCGCTTGGCGCTCCTCGGCGTCAATGATTTGAAGACCATCATCGTTGATAAACATGTTGGCTGAGCCACCCTGCAGTTCGTATGTGGAAATGGCCTGCTTGATTGACTTGACCGTGGGTGCAATAACTGAATGCAATCCCTCTTTGTAAACTGGGCATTGGATTGTAATGTGTGGGAGGGTTCCATGAAGAATACGAGGTGGTGGATTGGCGGAATAAAACTTGGAGTTGATACTCATCTGTCGTACAGGTCCAAAGAGCTGAGCTAGACAGCCAACGATGACCTGAGCAAAGAAAAGCGTGAAAAACACCTGAACGGGCGTTAAAATTAAGAGTGCAAGGCGGGTGTATTTTCCGTCAACATCAGTCTCAATAGCCACTTGACGGATACCAGCACCCAAAGTTGTTATGATCAGAACGATCGTAAGAGCAACCAGTACTGTATTTTGCAAGTGTAATCCACGCGTTTCTGGAACGGGATGACCACTCTCTTCATCGACTTCGATTACACCTTGGCCCTTCTTCTCATCTTCCATGTCTTCTTCGTTTTTCCACACTAATTCCATCAATTCTGATTCAATCGCCTTGGCCCGTTGAACGAGATGTAATGCTTCGTCATCCCATACAACAAGCAAAGCTTCAGATGCTACAAATGCCGCGAATTGTAACTTCCTCGCGCGAGGTAAATCTTCAATTGTTGGTAGAATCTGTATCCTGAGACCGTTGAGAAGGGGAACATCAATAGCATCTGGTGAGCATTGTAGAAAGGTCTTGATAACTCGAGAATTTACTGTCATTGCACACTAGAGGAATTAGCTTCTCGAAAGTAAAGACAGTCTTTAAAGGCTCTTACATGAACATTAAGAGCTGCACATGCTGAAGCAAAGGGAGAATTGCCCAATTGTGGTGGGCAAGCCATATATGTGTTTCTTGATTTCCTGAGCAGAACACCTTCTATTTCACCACTTCCATCACTGACCCAGAGATGTGAACATTGTTGTTGGTAAAGGTAGTTTACCATGACTTCATGCTTTATATCTTCCAGAAAGTTTGAGCTGGCGTGTGAGCGATTTGAGATGGAATTTCTTGCTGATGATGAGGAAGCAAACCGGGTGATGGGGGGTTGAAGCTCCATGGCATCAATGTCTGCCTGTGGAATCATGGTAGGAACTGGTTTCTCACTCATACCAGGCGACGATTCAGCGCCCTCGGGCTTCTTTTCTTTGAAATATCTCCCGAAACCCATGGCGGCTGCGTTTTTGGTAGATGAACAGATACTCCAACGGTAGTTGGAAGAGGTTTATCTAATCGGTGGTTGGATTTGACCTGATATTTCAGAAACGTGGAGAGGTGTTACGTGTGTAACGAGTGACTAGTTATCTCATCAGAAGAAGCTCGGAAATGACGAAGAGTGCTCCCAAAGGCTGCTGCATCTGACTAGCAATGGCAGGAAATAAGGCCTGGATATGAATACATACAGAGTATGTCAAGGATATCTGGGAACCTAAGCACCGCCTTGTAAATCTTTGAGATGCGCTTGTATAGTTACGCAGGGTATAGGGAAGGTGAGTTAATTAAAATTAACAATGAATGTGAAGAAAACAATCTGAGATGATCTTCAAAAGTGAAAGAGCACTGAAAAGATAGATGTTAAGAAATTGAAGGGAAAGGTTCAAGTTGATGAAGTCCTAGATGCTGTCGAATACAAGCTTGGACAATGTTTACCAGAGATAATGGACCCAAAGAGCAAAGCATTATACAGGGGGCATGAAAAGTCTTTCGCATCTAGAAGGTGATAGGCTTGCTCAAACCTTTTGGCGTAGTTCTTAATGTCGATCTAGTCGAGGGGAAATTCCTTGTTGATTCTTGGAGCCCGTGGCAATGCAGGAGACTAAACCTCGAAGGTTAATAACTTCGCTGTAGGCGATTGTAAAGAAGAGAATGTGGAGAATTGGTCTAGGACATGGTAGACTTTTGTTCTTTGGGGTATTTTGCGCTTGCGATGATCAAGACTAGGTAGGTAGGTAGGTATGGAATCTTTTTCTTTTCCTCCGATCAATCGGAGGATAATACTACTAGGTATCTGTAATGTTTAGTTGCTAGGATACTGCGCCATTCTCTGTGACACAACAAACGAAACGTTAATTGGCAATATTCCAGTCAGTATCGGGGAATCCGCAGACTTTTACAGGTATCCTATGATTCCTATCGCATTTTCTTTTGATGGCTGAAATTAGTCCTGGTCGCCGTTTGCATTCACGTTCATATAAATTTGAAAGTGCATAAGCATGACAGCTCTCAATCGACAGTCAATTGATCATGCCCACCTTCATCTTCGTCGTCGAGAAGAAAAACGAAAAACTTATTTATGTGACCCGGCCGTGTAGATTACCGGTAATACTATAGATTAAAAAGTATGTTCGTGCATTTGCATATCTGTATCCGCAAAAGAGATCTCAAATTGATGGGATTCTTGGTGTGTGATGTGGTGGATGTGTTGAATACTGATGGTGAGGTGTGATGTGGTGTTGAGAGGTGAGGAGAGGTGAGGTGAGATGAGATGAGATCTGAGAGTACAGGGAATCAGGAGTGCTGTTGGTGCAATTGGTGCAATTGACAGGTAGTATCAGGATTAGCGATAGTATCAAGACATGGGCCCCCTCTCTCGGCATATTGGAGCCGTTTAAGGTTACTGTGAGATTAAATATGATATTATATACCTAGTAGGTACCGATGCACAACATCGAACATTGAACCGTCTATTGAGGATCTAGTTACAAAATAGATCTTGTTCTGATCGCATGTTCGTCCTCCTCTTTCATAAATATCGAAGGAAAAACATCCTTATCCCTTCTCTGTTGAAATCCTTCAGATCCAATCCGTAAAACTTTATAACCTCACCTAGATATAGTATCATAATATGCCCAGGTGAATAGGTAAGGTTATAAATGCTGTGAATGCTGTTATTGCCCAGGTGTACTTATCATTCATGAGGCCTCCAGAAATGACTGTGCCATCCCGGTGGGTGATCTGATACCCCTGGAAAAGATGGAGAACCTAGAACGGCGTACCTACCCCTACCCCTTAAATTAGACAGCTGGAGGTACTAGGGGTAAGTAGGGACTAGGGGTAGGTACTAGGTAGGTAATAGATATCTTACCTACAAATAGTTACAGCAAGATATTATATCTTGATAATTCATAAATGGATATGGATGAATATGATATCCCAAAGAGGAAATCACTGTTTACAAACGTCAATACATCTATTATCTACCTAGGTAGGGCTAGGTAGGGCTAGGTACTTTGTACAATTGATCTTCCCCCCAGTTGCAAACAAATCCCGCTAAGCCTTCCAGAGGTACAGTACGTACTTTGGATTCAAGCTATTATCACCCATGCCAAGACCGAACATCGATGCTTCCTTTCTTGAATTGATCTTCATAATAGTGGTTTGACAATTCCAACTTTTCCACTTGTAAGGATGCCCAGTAGTATACGAGCGAAGCACTACCGAGCCCGTCTATTCCAAACATCCGATGTTTGGTTCATCTATCAAAGCACCTGGATACCATGCATAACGAGACCCCATCTCGTTCCTATCTCGTTCCTATTTTTAAGGTACGAGGGATATCTGACAAGCACATTGCAGCACAGACTGCCAGTGCCCATGTGTTGAGAAGATATCAACATCGAATTCTATAAGGGCACGAGATTCACAGCTCAAAACTCAAACCTCAAAACTCAAAATACAATGTGCTCAATTCTAATTTCTATCAAGTACGAACACATCCCACTTTGCGTATAGATGGATTCAATACTAAACTTCGGCGGCAGCCGTGCCCAACGAATTTCTACAAGCAATAGTCAATTCCACAAATATTGACCAATTTTGATGAAACAGCTACGCCAGCCATATCAACAATGGTTCAATTACCTACTGGAGTAAACACTCTTGAATAGCCAATTATGTTTTAGCACTTTGAAGTTTTCCACTTTTAATCTCTTCATCGCTTCTTTTCTCCCCATTGTGCAAATAACAATCTACACATCGGTCATCTAGAACTTCGCTCGCTGGAAAGAATATTTACAAAGGCACCAGTGCGTCTTCCTATCATGTAGTGCGACTCTTTATGATTATTATTCTCGGGACGAGAGGGAGAATCCCCTCAATCTTGGCATCAACGTAATAAACAGGAAGACATTTCCACGTGGGAATATCCCTTCCTTGCCACTTCGAGAAGGGAAGAAAGGAAGAAGACAAACGCCCCAAGCAAGCCAGCTGAGAGAAGTTCTCTAGCTTAGCATATCGAAAGTTGGAGCCATCGATCTATTGGCACAGATTGAACAACGGCATGGGCTTGTTCGGCTTCAGCCATGGAGATGCGGTGTGGGCCAGGCGGTACACGATTCTACGGCATTATTGAACGCATGATGCTTCCTGATGATTCTCTTCGTCTCTTCTGCCTGGTCTTCATAGCGTGTCTGGTCACTCGAGACACTTCCTGTATACCATGTATACGGCATCCTCTACCACCATCCATCTCGGTACTATGTTATCATGGCGCTTGTACTGTACGACGTGGAAGATATTGAAATCCAACGCTGGTAAGCCACTGGATGTTACGATATCCTCGTACCATGTACCACGTACTGTGGCACATACCACGTACAACAAGTTTGTCTCCGGTCACCACGTGAATCAGGCTACCAGTATACTATCCCACCCTAGTGGGTAGAATTCGGTTGGTACCACATAACCAAAGTACTGTCTTCCAAGACTTGTCTTGCCAAGTCGAGAGAGCAGACTCTATCGCAACAAAGCTCAACTATTTCCTCCAAGTACTGCCAAGGAGAAAAAGAGAAAATCAATACCTCAACTCCTTTCTCATAGGTAGTCTATTAAACGATTCTCTTGTCAAGTGTATCGGCACCAACTCAGTCTAGATAAACCTCAATTCTTTCGGCCAAAATTTTCACCTCTTAATAGAGTACAAATCCACTCATAATATCTCGCCAAAAGCCACATCCCATAATCCAATCCAATCCAATCCAATCCTTTCCAATCCAATCCAAATCCAATCCACAAACCCAGCCCTGTCCTCCGCACCACATACCCAAGAATTCCTTCCCTTTGAGTCCAGACAGACCACCATCACCATCAAATATCCACTGTATCCACTATATCCAATAAATCCAATAAATCCGTGCCACCGCAACCTGAACCCCACCTGCATCCCATCACACGAACCGCACCTCTTCTCTCGTGACACTGGCACGACGCACATCTCCATCCGGCGACCGGTCCGGCCCTCTGGATCTCGAACGCGCTTCCTTTTCTTTCTTGTTTGTACGCTTTTTGTTATACTATACCTAGGTTCCTACTTGTATATATGGATGTATATATGTATGGATGTATATATGTATGTATGTATATACGTATGTATATATGTAATATGTTACATATATAAAAATTCTCATCATTTCTTCGTTTGATACCTGGGTATTATATAATATCACCAAGGAGATGGGACGTGAAGTGAAGTAAAGTGATGTATATCGAGATTTTGGTTCTTTGGGGATTGAGCTGTGATATGATATGTATGTAGAAGGTCTATTAATTATTAATGATATCTAGGTAGAATTTCATACATACATACATACATACATACATATCTAACAAACCCCAAATCATCCCAAATCATCCCATCCCATTCTATTAATCCATATTCCCCATAATAATAAAAATAACAACAATGATAAATCCCGCGCATACAAAGTCCAGACATACATACACCATTGAATATTTCCCACCGACAAGGAAAGAAAGATATCGACTTTCATCTTCCGCCTAAAGTATCCCCTTCCCTCCCCTCTTTTCCCTTCTCTCCAATCTCCTCTGCAGTTTCTGCATATCCTCTTACCTCTCACCTCTCACCTCACCTCTCTACCAATCGTCCGTACTGCAATACTGCAAGTACCTAATTATTTATCCGGGGATCTGAATCTTATCTTACATACCTATATATATATATATATATATATATAGATTGAACAAATAACAAATAACACCATGTAGGATAGAATAAAACATCATGCCATATCATATCATATCATATCATATCATGTAAGATACCTACCTACCTATCTATCTATCTATCTATAGAAACCGAGTATAATAATAAATTTCTTTTCTCTTCCCTTCCCTTTCCTTCCATACCTATCCAATATCTATCCATACATACATACATACATAATCCCGAAAACCCAGCACAGAAAGAAAATCTTATCCAAGCATCCATACTCATACTCATACTCATACTCATAATCATTCATTACCTACTTACCTTCCTTACCTTACCTTACCTTACCTAGATGAAAATTAAATCCTACGAATAGGCTATAGCAAAAAGAGTGCTCGCTCTAATTATTCCCTAAGGTAGTAAAGGTACTGTTTATTGGCGTTCTGGATTTCTAAGGTGTATGATGTAGCGAAGGTACCTATCTACTTACCTACCTACACGTGGAACTCACGCTTGCTTGCGTATATTGTATAGGTATATGTATATGTATAGGTAGGTAGGTAGGTAGATTGTGGTTGATGTAATGTAGGTAGTATCTGGGTAATTAGTATTAGGGCGGGGGGGGAGGTATGATATTTATATTATTGTTTAAAATAATAATAAGAATGTTGAATGAAAATAGATATGAATAAGTATGAATAAGTATAAATAAATATGAATAGGTATGAATAGATATGAATAAATATAAATAAATATAAATAAGTATGAATAAATATAAATAAATATAAATAAATATAAATAAATATAAATAGATATAAATAGGTATAAATAGGTATAAATAAATATAAATAGGTATAAATAGATATAAATAGGTATAAATAGATATAAATAGATATAAATAAATATGAATAGATATGAATAGATATGAATAGGTATAAATAAGTATGAATAGGTATGAATAGGTATGAATAGGTATAAATAGGTATGAATAGGTATGAATATGAATATGAATATGAATATGAAAGCAAGAAGAGATGATACCGATTTAAGCCGCGAGTGATTCAACATTCACGAATAGGTACCTCGAATACTTTGCAGAAAAAATAGAATAATCCGCATGAGTCAAGACACAAAGTCGGTAGGTAGGGAGGTAGGTAGGGAGGTAAAATTCAGGTGATACACCGGCCAGCTTCAGCTTCAGCTTCAGATTTCACATCACCGGGGAAGTTGAACGTGATGTTTTCACTCGGGGAACCGCGTAGGGAATGTGGAAAGAAAGCCATGGAAATTGAGTGCATTGCTTGTATACAAGTTTCGGAGACATATTCCGATTTGGCAGTATCTCGAGTCGAGGAAGATGAGTGGGTATTCCACTTTCGATATTGTCATGACTTATGGAGATGGAGATTATATTTGGTGAGTGATTCTTATCATCGAGGATGTGTAGTCTTCCTAATTTTCGTATGGTATATGGAAAACAACCCGATGGTTATTTGCAGGGCATTGCAGATGTGTTGACTCTGGGATTCATGGATTTTCTTGAGCGTAGATTACTTCAGAGGAGTTTGTGCAGACGAATCTGACGGTGACACGGGGGTGTTATATCAAAGTTTGAAAGCTCGCATGTGCAGGATTGAATTCTAAATCATATTATATTGTTTAGATGTCTTGGCCAAAGTGACAAAAGTAGTTGTCAGATATTGAAGATGAATGAACGTGCTTGGATTGCAGACGTTTCCCTCGGGGAATGGCATAAGAAGGACATCCATCCCAATCAATACATTTAAGCCGCAAAGCATTTAAAGCATGGAGATATCACTACAAATAACGCCAATAATAGATACCCATGCACTAGCATAGCATAGCACGTGAAAAGCGTCTTGAAATTGAGTTAACGGAACGGGAAGGAGCTGCGGGCGGCAAGGGCCGAGCGCACGAAACATCACCTGCATTGACACTAACCTAAACGAAGTACGAGGGAGAGGTGTGCTATCCCTTGAGATAACATGGGGCTGTGTAGTGCTCTTCTCAACTGGGGATTTGAGAATGGGTCAAAGTACCATCATCATGTGACCCTGAAGAAGTCGGGAATTTTTGACTTTAATCGAAATTGAATCGGATGATTACTCATATTTCTCCAATCCATTGATAAATCCAAAAAGGGGGAACGGTAGAAAATGATAATAAAAATAATAAGAAAATGTATAGGTAAGAGGAAAATTGATATAGAGTGAAGTGTATTTCCGGGAAGAGACAGCTGTGGAGTTATTGTATCGCTACTAGTAGCTGGTAACGGGCTTCACTCCAAGCTAGGCAGGGAGCAATAAGTTTGGGGGTTATTTCTTGAAAGCAGAGAGAAAGATTTTCTATAATAGTAGGTAGCTGTAGGTGCCCGAGCTACGGCTTATCCGAGAGATGATCAGATATTTCATTTCATCAAAGTAGTCTGAAGGCCCGTCCGGTTAACTAATACCGTATGTATACTGTGATCCGATGTTTGTATCCATAGCGGAAGCGTGAGCTCTGTTGTGCATTCATTGAGACCAAAAATGGTTTAGAGCAGGTCTGAAGATCTAGAGAATAAATTTTGAAGCCGAGTAAGAAGGCCTAAATGATAGAAGGATTTTTTAAAGAGAATGTATAAAGTACGAGTAGGTTATTCGCTTCTTAAGATTCCAAAATTCTTCAATCTGAGTCTTTAGGTTCAAATAAAGACAGTTATCGGAGAATAATTTGATGATTTTCCACATGATTTTTGATCTTAGCCTAGGTAAGATTCCCTACAACCAAGTAGGCAGTAAAAATTAAAAACAAGCGAGCGGCTGAAGACCCTGATAGTACTTAAAACGGTTAGAGTCTGTTGGATAAGGGACTTAGCACCTACATGTAACATGGGGATTGATCGATCGACACCGGGAAGGGAAAGGAAGGGTCTGGTACAATAAGGATAAGTGGAACGATCCGATCGTGGCATCAATGGCTATAACATGAGTTTTCCAATTGTTCATCTACTATTCTAGTTCCCGAGACTAAACCATTTGATTGTATTGTATTTATTTACGAAATCACGAGCCATAAGGTTTGAACGCGTGCTGAAAACACCTGGGCAAGGATGGTATTGTGCCTGTGCCTGGTGGATGAAGATATCCTAACCTCTTGTAGTGTAAAGGGGTGAAGAGAAGTTTCGAAAGCCAATATTTGCTAAGGTTTAAGCTTTAACATATCATTTCATTTCATTTCTTGACAGGATGATCGAGAGGGGATCGAGAGCTCTACCTAGCATCTTGATAGAGTGGACCTTGACCCTTGAAAATGACAACTGCCTACTAGGTAGGTATGTCAGGTCACAACTGACAATTTGATAGACAAGAAGCATTGTGATATGATGTGGCGAGAGAAAGTTGAAAGAAGGAGGTACAGCTGGAGTACCTATACACACACATCACACATCATACATGTGAGTTTCTGCAGGTAACCGTCTCGTATCTTGTACCGGTACTACCTACCTTTCTTTATCTTTTTTCCCTCCAGTAAATTTCCACATTCTTCCTCAGTTAAACATCTAAAATGATGAGTTTGATTAAGTGGTTAGCGTTTGACTGCTCCCTGAGTAACACCCGACCTGTGCATCCAATGGATGGATGAGGTTTGCCTTCTCTCTTTGGTCCTTTGGCCCTTTTCTTTTTTTCTTCTTTTGGGTTAGATCTAGATCTAGTTTGTTGATACCATACCTAGTTTACTATTGTGGCAGGACCCACGGTTTGTACTTTCCTTGGTTAGGTAAATGTTAAGTAAATGGTAAGATACCTGCCGAACTACCTACCTACCTAGGAGGCATCCTCAGAGTCAGAGTTAAGGTCAGAGCTATCAATACCTAGGTAGTTCTATACTATACTCAATTATCTATACTCAATTACCCCACAGCCGACCATGTCTCTAAATGGTCAAATGGTCAAATCATCAAATCATCAAATCATCTTTTGGTAAGATTACAATACAATACAATACAATACATTAATGCGAGGTACTCGAGTAGTACATACCTACGTACAAGAGTGAAATATCTTTTCCACCGCTATGATCTTCAATTTACTTTTCCCTCGATTTGATCAATATTATCAAAGCTACTGGGTGTCTAGTAAGTAAGGAACGTACCTGGTACCTAGAACCTAGGTAGCAACTCATGCAAGTGCCAAGGCCCAGATGAAGCTGAAGAGAAGAGAAGAAAAGGGAAGAAGATCTTAAAGTTTCCGTCTATAATCTACCTAGGATTCAGTCATCATCGAAAGCAAACCTCAATCATCCGCCCTCTCTATCTTCATCTTCATCTTTCAACTTTCAAGGAAATACCTATACCCATACCCACTCAGATGAAAACGGAACCCAACCAATCATATCGTATGCACTCAGCAAATCCGTTGGTCTCCTCTTAATAGCATCTCTTACCTTATTAGACTTTTATTCCTTCACATTCAAGATAAGAATCACAAGATCATCCATCAAAATACCCATTTCTCTACAATTCTTCTCCTTCTATCTATTTTCACTTTCCAGACTTGATAACACTCGTTTTCGAAACTATCCAATTCAGTTTCTTAGTCATAACTGTACCCTCTCCTTCGATATCCTAATATTTAATAATTTTCGAGCAAATCTTTCCTTCTCCGAGCACACGAAATGGAGCAACTTCCAACATCTAGAGGCTTTATCATAGGGGCATCTAATGCCACAACACCATCCTATCGACCTGGCACACCTGAAAGTAGAATGAATACTTTTGGGGATGAAAGTGTTCGTCCTTCGCCATCTGAAGAAATACGCAACCCATTTATCTCTCCTTTCACTTCCAGACCTGCGTCTACCTTCGGGGGATCATCTTCAATAGGAAAATCATATAGCACCCGATATTTCCATTCACGCAGAGTGAAAAAGGGAGAGGTTGATCAGCCATGGAGAGCGAACAAGGACCCAAAGGAGAAATGGGTCACAATCATTCCAATCATCGGTATAATCGTAGGACTTGGCATTGCGGGATTCTTGATTTATGATGGTGTGGCTTCAGTCACTCACCATAAATACTGTCCAGTCATGAGTGATGATTTCTCAAGTGGTACACTCAATACCGACATCTGGACCCAGGAAGCAGAAGTTGGTGGCTTTGGGTATGTGTGAATTTCTAAAGTTTGGTGAAAGCTTATTAACTCAATCTACAGTAACGGGGAGTTTGAACAGACTACACTTGATGACGAAAATGTATTCATCAAAGACGGAAAGCTCATCATCAAGCCCACATTGCAAGATGCGACTCTCATCGAATCGAACACCGTTATAAATCTTACATCCGCTGGAACATGCTCATCTACTGTTCTCACGAACTGTGTAGCAGTAACCAATACTACCGCAGGCACAATCATCCCGCCTGTCAAATCGGGAAGAATCAATACCAAGAAAGGTGCATCCATCAAATATGGACGTGTTGAAGTAACTGCCAAGTTACCTGCTGGAGATTGGTTGTGGCCCGCGATTTGGATGTTGCCTGTATCTGAAACTTATGGACAATGGCCCCTATCTGGAGAGATTGACATTGTGGAATCTCGAGGAAACAACCACACATATGAACAAGGTGGAAATAACATCATCTCGTCTACCCTACATTGGGGACCTGATTCCCATAATGATGCTTCTTGGAGAACGAACGTCAAGCGTTCCGCTCTCCACACCACTTACTCTTCTGGGTTTCACACATTTGGTCTTGAGTGGTCCCAAAAGTATCTTTACACCTACATCGACTCCAAGTTGCTCCAAGTCATCTACAACACCTTTAATGGACCACTCTGGCAACGTGGTGATTTCCCCGATTCTAATAGCAATGGAACTAGAATCACAGACCCCTGGTCTCAAACCGGTCGTGACAATACACCTTTCGATGAGAAATTTTACCTCATTCTGAATGTTGCTGTCGGTGGTACGAATGGATGGTTTGCTGATGGAAAGAGCGGAAAGCCTTGGATCGATGCTTCCGAAACAGCGAAGAATGATTTCTGGAATGCAAGAGATATCTGGCATCCTACTTGGACTGCGAATAATAACCAGGGCCAGATGGAGATCAGCAAGGTGGAAATTTGGCAACAATGTGATGGAAATGAGGAATTGTAAAAGTTGTGGTTTTCCATGGGACGGCGCGTTGGATCGATTAGTTCGATGTAATGACTCGTTGTAGAGTATACGCTGGCACCTGGGGATATATCGTCTTTCTCTTTCTCTTGATTTAAGGTACAGGTAGTGGAAAGAGATTTGGGTCGGTTTTTAAGTCATCATCTTTCTTGTCACTTTTCATCGCCATTTCTTTCACAGGTTGTAGATCAAGATTGATATTTTATTTAAATTTATGTAATCACTTTCCATGGTATCAAATTCGATTTGAAGAAAGATAAGTATGAATGCGAATTATTTTTTGTTTATATATATTGGGGACTTTATTAATACATCTCCCAACTCTTGGTGCGGTTCGTCTCGCAATACCTAAACGTCCCATCCATTTTAGCATCGAGGACTTTAGCTCACCCCACATTATCTTTTATATACCGTCCACTGACTATCTCTATCTCTCTTTTCTTCTCTTTTGTTTTAAGATATTAGGTAAGCAATGCCATCCATATCCATGCCATACTAGGTAGGTACATATATGTTCTCTACTCCAAGCAAAAGCTAAATACTATCGCATTCCTCCACCATCCACTACGGCGCTCTTTCCATCAGAACTGAGAACTCTATTTTTGATTACATAAATCGCAGGGCTCGGGCTCAAGAATTGGATTGCTCTGCTGCTCTGTCTTGGAGATTTTGGGGTAAGTGTATACCTACCTATTGAGATTATAGGTAGAGTAAGAGTATACCTACCTACCTACCTATTGAGATTATAGATACCGAGATACCGATCAACATGAACTACCTAACTACACCAGACCGTCTGAGTGTCCAGTCAATATTCCCTCCCCTCCCCTCCCTTTCCTTCTCGTAATGTATTAGGTATCAGCTGCTGATATTATATTAGGTACCTAGCCATGAATATGAAACTGATATCTCGGATTGGAAAATGCATGGGACTATCTCTTGTGTTATATATATATATATATATACCTATTATATGTTGGATTGGATCTTGCGATTGATAATGTGGGTTCGCAAATTACTTCGAGACGGGTTGCCGATATGATGATGGATGATATGATGATATGATGGTAGACGCGAAAAGCGAAATGGACGTCTGGATGGCTTTCAGCGGCGGTGATGGAGGTGGAGGTGGTCGTGATGGGTGGGAGATTATCTTTTCTGAAATGCTTCATTTCATGAGGTGATGAGATGAAAGTCGATCGTGGAGGTAGAGTTATGAGTACTAGGTAGATACTGTAACGTAATAGAGTTTGATGATGATGATGATGAATTATCGATCGGATATCATCCAATTTAATGAGCCCGTCCCGTTCCCACCCCAGATACGTACGGGTATTTACGACTCGCATTATATTCCGAGAAAGCAAAAAAAAAGAATAATTATGCATGGTATTGAACTCCAATCGAATCCGCACTTATCTGCCGCCTCTGGGGGCCTTGAGAATACTGCTGGTAAAGTTGCCATGCTGGTCACTTCGACATTATACCTAATGGTCTTTCATAATCTGACCGAGATCTTGTCCGTCCGATTGTATATAAGGATAGGTTACCTATATACCCGCTTCAGTCTTGGACTGGAAGGCTGCACCCAATCCGTATTTTTGCGAACAGTTTGCAAGGCTTAACAAAAAAAGGCCTACTCCATCTTTCCCACTTTCGTCCCTCATCTTGTCATCCTGCGTGACACACGACAAAGCCGCATGCCCCTGTATATCAAGACTTAGCGGCGTTCTAAATCATCACCAAACAAAAGGCAAGGCAAAGTAGTCTCGGCGGAACTTGAAGAGCCGCTGGTCCCTGTGCAGTTTGGAGCGTTTGCCGAAACCTGCTTCGTCGTATCATCCACGAACCCCCCCCCCCCCCCCCCAAAATAGAAAAATC
>JANPYM010000013.1:1985548-1998871 GCA_025890175.1 Ciborinia camelliae
TCATCCACGAACCCCCCCCCCCCAAAATAGAAAAATCCAATATGGCCTCGCCTACCTCTCCATAGTCTGTTCCATGTCCCATCGTCGTATTGGCATGTGAAACTAAGAACAAATGGTCGCTTGTTAAGAGGTGGAAAAAACACCCCGCCATCCGTTATACTATGCAGAGTTGAATCTGCCAGTGACGCTGACGAGCCTCCGGCGGTACTTCCCATAATCCTTCCTGCATACTCATCACAATCAATATCTGAGTCTATCTCCATATCCATCATTGCAACACCGACTTCACCACGATCTGAATCTTCGTCCATTGTTGTAACCCACGGCGGTGGGAAGCGCGAACTGCCCATACCCAACGCCAAAAGAAGTATTTACCGCTTACAAGAAAAGCATGCATGACACCGAAAGATGAAAAGCATGATGGACTCTAAAGTTGAACTCGGGGATAAATATCGACCCAGGCCTTGATCAATCATCAGTCTGATATAAGTAGCGGCCGGTGCTCTCCCAATATCCCACCATGCTCCACGTAGGTATTCAAAAGACATCCATACACCCATCAACATAAGACGACGATATCTCAAAATATAAAGCAAAGCTGACGGGAACATCAAATGGCGTCTGATGTGTGCAGAAACTTCATCAAGTGAAATGGTATGAAAGATCACCCACCGATGATTCGGTCCCGGTGGGCTCTCACTTTCCTTGGTCAAATGTTGTATTTTGGTCTCCCGGTGAGCACATTTTTGACAAGGACTTGATAAAGATTCTTGGAGGTCTTGAGAGGCACGACCTGGATAATTCACAGGGTTTCAGGCATAATAATAGAGAAATCATGCTCTACCAAGTTGGTTGATTAGTCTAAACAGGTATCCGAGATATGTATCCTATCCCAGCCTAAAGCCAGTCTCAAAATCCTACCTCGATGGCCTATTCCAACTCTGTCTTCCACCCCATTTCAACCACATACATGTATTTTGGCTCCTCGACTGAAGGTGCAGCGTTGGCAGGGTTTATTTCATACTATCTCGATATTAGATTTATCTCTAAATACAGAAACGTTGAAAAAGAATGAAAACTTTCTTGTTTGCGGACCGACTCTAATCCCCATTCTCCATTTGCATTTATAATAGAAATCAAATTGTATTTCCATTTTGCATCCATTGAAAATGCAAGTTGGTACAAAGAATCAAGAAATTATTTGAAATAAGTTAAATGATCTTTAAGAATAACGGAGTAGGAATGAAACCTTTGCCCAAATACATCTATGCGAATATCTGGGTCCAATCTATTAGTATCGTGACGGAAAATAATAGGCTTGGACTTAGATCTGTCTATAATGCCTGTTTATAGGATCATAATTGATGGTCGACCAAGGGGGCCTCGATTGCTAGTTAGACATTTTGATGTGGAAGTATCTTTAGAAGAAATCCGTTCATGAAATTCGTCAATGATTGAAGCTACAAGAATGGAGAACATTAAAATTATCTTGGCATCATCGTTCTTCACGTTGAATATCGGTGTAGCTTGCTGAGATTGTGAGAGTAATGTTGAAGTTCAACATGCGAGTAAGTGATATCATGGTATCACCTTTCTGGCAAGGTTCATCCAATTTCCAAGGCTACCGTTACCAGTGATAATTCTCTGGTCCGGTCTGGCTAGCTCATATATTTTCTTTCGAAGCTGGACTGAAAGGGTTCGGAGAAGATCCTTGCCAGAAACATCTCTAGTCATACATCTCTTATTGCGTTTCTGGAGATGGAAAAGACCAATGGCGAATGAAGTCAGATAATTTCCCTTTTATCTCATCCTTCTTCCCTTCAACTACAGGTCTATTCACATTGATGTATCATCAGTTCTTTCCCAATTAAAATTGTTGATAGTTGTGATGCGATTGTGTGTGGTTGGATTGTGGTTATGCTCATACTTCGAGACAACAGTTCAGGGGACCATGATATAGAAGAAGAATGCTGGCTACCAAGTACAAAAGAGGAAAGTTACAGGAGAAAAAGGTGTAATGGACCCAGTACTCTATATAAGAGTAATTCACCTGGATATGGGGGCGAAGGGGTTTCGTTTCTTGTCAGACCCACACTCCAGTGAATTTACCCCTATTCTCAAGATCCAGGAAAATGGTGTCAGAAGTAATCTAGAAGGCCCGTAGAACCCCAAACTTATGGTAAGTGGAGTAGTGTAGCTGCTCTAATCTCATGACCTTTCTCTACCAAGGCTTGGTATGAACAAACTTGGACAAACATTGGCTGGTAGAGATGTTGATAATTTGTCTCAGGTTTCTCGTCATTGCTTTGGCGGTGAAGCAGTAGTGCAGCAGTACTTGCGTTTCCTTCTTGGGCACTATAGCAAGACCGCATGCAGTTGTACTGGCCGGTCGACTTACTTATGGGGGTACAGACGGCGATTTGTGAGGTTATCCTGGATGGTAATACCTAATGATTAGTGGATATAGTTGGCAGCTGGGTGGCAGCTATTTGTGAAAGTTTGAATTATTCGATGTGTGGTGGCAGTCCATCATTGGCAAAACATATCATGGCATACCTAGTATGTCAATATCAATGTCACAATGTGCAAGTTTGAAAGGGATGAAGCTACCTACCTAGGTTTGCCGACAATCAAATACCTTAATAGTGGAGCAGTGTTAGCTCCGATGCGGCCCGCCTCCGCCTCGCCTGCATCAAAAAGGGCGGTGAATCACATGGCAGAATAATTTCTATGCGGGGCACTTTCAACCTCAAATTTGAGCAACTCCTATAAATGACTCATCTGCCATCTTCATTGTAGGTTTTATTGAGGTTTTGTGTGAGAAGTTGGCTCTTAAACTCATATATAATCATGTCGAAAGTCTATCTTCTTGATTACGTCGCAGGAAATGTGCGTAGTTTGGTCAATGCCATCGAGAAGGTGGGATACACTGTTGAATGGATAAGGTCTCCAGAAGATGTACCAAAAGCAGATGTAGGTTGTTCTAATTATTGCATTTATACTCTGCAGATTGAATTTATCATGTCGTATCACTGGGTTTTCTAATCAATTCCACTTTAGAAACTCATTCTTCCTGGAGTTGGCCATTTCGGTCATTGCATGACACAATTCTCCTCAGCCGGCTACCTTCCTGCGATACAAAAACACATTGATTCAGGGAAACCTTTCATGGGCATATGTGTTGGCCTACAGGCACTATTTGAGGGTTCTGCGGAGAATCCGGCAGTTCCAGGGCTTGGATTTATCAAGGCCACTCTCGATCGATTTGACGATAGCTCAAAATCAGTACCACACATTGGATGGAACAGCGCGAATACCTCAGATAAACAAGTTTATGGATTGAGACCGAACTCTAAATATTATTACGTTCATTCATACAAGGTTCCCTATAGAAAAGGAGAATTGGAAAGCCAAGGTTGGACCGTCGCAACCGCTCGCTATGGAGATGAAGAGTTTGTTGGAGCGATCGCAAAGGGGAACATATTGGCGACACAATTTCACCCGGAGAAAAGTGGTGTTGCTGGACTGAGGGTAATCAAAGCTTTCTTGGACGGGGACAACAATAGTAGCGCGGTTGAAGGCTTAGAAGCTGTCAAGGAGGGCTTAACCAGGAGAGTCATCGCTTGTTTGGATGTGCGAACAAATGACCAAGGCGATTTAGTGGTAACAAAGGGTGATCAGTACGACGTGCGAGAGAAAACTGATGGAGGAAATGTAAGAAACCTAGGAAAGCCTGTTGAGATGGCCAAAAAATACTACGAACAAGGAGCAGACGAGGTTACATTTCTCAACATTACGAGTTTTAGAGATTGCCCGCTAGCAGATCTGCCGATGCTCGAAATATTACGACAGACATCAAAGACTGTTTTTGTGCCATTGACAATTGGTGGAGGTATTCGAGACACAGTTGATACCGATGGTACAAAAGTTTCTGCACTAGAAATCGCCACGATGTATTTCAAGAGCGGAGCAGATAAAGTATCCATTGGATCGGATGCAGTAACAGCTGCGGAGGAGTATTATTCAAGAGGAAAGAAGTTGTCTGGAGATACAGCTATAGAGCAAATATCTGGCGCTTATGGCAATCAGGCAGTGGTTGTCAGTGTCGACCCAAAGCGAGTATATATCTCAAACCCCGAGGAAACGAAGCACAACACACTACGAACGAAATACCCAGGACCAAATGGCGAGGAATATTGCTGGTATGCATGTACGATTAAAGGAGGTCGAGAAACACGAGACATGGATGTGGTTGAACTCGTGACTGCAGTTGAGGCAATGGGAACGGGAGAGATTCTCCTGAATTGCATAGACAAGGATGGAACAAACAGCGGTTTTGATTTGGAACTTATTGACCAAGTGAAGAATGCGATCAGCATACCGGTTATTGCTTCTAGTGGAGCTGGGAACCCAGGTCACTTTGAAGAAGTTTTCTCGAAAACTTCCACAGATGCTGCTCTTGGAGCTGGAATGTTTCATAGAGGAGAATACACGGTCAAGCAAGTAAAAGACTCCCTTGCCGACAAAGGCTTGATTGTTAGACAATTTGAGAGCGATCTTTAAGGAAAATAATAAAAATAAACTATGTTCCAAGCTGAGCATTTCAAAAACAAAAAGACCACATTATGGAGCCTCGCAGAAATTGACAATTATGTTATTATGGGTGGTTCGGTTCCGGAGTTCCATGGAAGTGAAAAGCTTACCGACGTACAAGTGACAAGCCGCTTTGTAATACTTTTATATGATCACCAATCATGGCGGGGCTAAGTCAGCGAGGTTTGTATATAATTCTGGACCACTCGGAAAAAAGCATCCAGGGAATCGACCATACCCATCTTTCTCCCCATTTTCTGTTTCTCTTCGACACAAAAAGTACAAAAATGACCACCAAAATCCTCGTCATTGGTGCTGGTGAGTTGGGTACCGCCGTTCTCACTTCACTACACGAGTAAGTATACCTCCTTTTGACCCCTTCTCACTGTTCCATTTTGTAACTTAATTGAAGTTATCCTTATGTTTGACATTTACACACCGTTCATGAATATTTAATAGCTATATGCCATCTAACCAACTAACCAAATAACCAAATAACCAGCTTGCTTCCCCCATCCACCACCCTCAGCATCCTCGTCCGCACCCCCACGTCTCCCTCCTCCCTCCAAAAACTGAAGTTCTTCAAATCCCACTCCATAGAAACTCTTTTCGTCGATATCGAAGCCATCAACAGGACAGGACTCACAAATCACTTCAGCCCATTCGCCCTCATCATCTCCTGCCTTGGCTACACCAACTCTTCATCCAAACTCCAACTTAAAATCGCTGAAGCTGTTCTCGCAGCCCATGTTCCTCGTTTCGTGCCGTGGCAATTCGGCGTGGATTATGATGCTATTGGGAGGGGTAGCGCCCAGGATCTATTCGATGAACAGTGTGATGTGAGGGATTTGCTGAGAGGCGGGGAGAATAAGGGGACGGAGTGGATTATTATCAGTACGGGTATTTTTATGAGTTTTTTGTTTGGGGAATTCTGGGGGGTAGTGGGAAGGGAAAAGGCGGGGGAGGGGAATGGGTGGTGTGTTAAGGCTTTGGGAAGTTGGGAAAATAAGATTACTGTGACCACGCCGGAGGATATTGGAATTTTGACGGCAAAGATTGTGAGTCTTGGTTCTTGAGCTGAAAGTCATGAGTGGTGTGCTAATCTGTGGTGCTTGCAGGTTTTTGAGGAGCCGAAGATAAGAAATAAAATTTTGTATGTGGCGGGTGATACCATCAGTAAGCATTTAAATCTCACTTATTACCAAGCTCCCATTGACTATGTACCAAATGCAATACAATCTCCATATTCAATAGAGCTAATAGTCTATCAGATTATGCCAAGCTAGCAGATATTGTGGAAGAAGTGACTGGTAGCAAAGTAAGAAGAGAAATTTGGGAATTGCCGACGGTGAAGAAAGAGTGGGCTGCAGATAAAGACAGTGGCCTGAAAAAGTATCGAGTGGTTTTTACAGAAGGAGTAGGGTGCAGCTGGGATATGGACAAAACTTTCAATGCCAAGAGAGGTATAAAAGTAGAAGATGTGAGGACTTGGGCCGGAAAGCATCTCTAGGAAAACCCTCATACAGTGCAGTAATCTTTCTAGCTTCCAACAAATATGGGAAGCCTCCAGTCAGTTAGGGCACATTTTACTTAGAACAGTTGATCATGATCCGGTAAGACTCTCTATATGGGAAAGAAAATGCCAAAATGCAGATATTAGACATCTCAATATTTACTTTCGAGGAACTTATAAACAATTTATAGATAAAGATGAAAATTTTACTGTTCGGATACCTAGCGGAGTGTAGTGGTGTATAGGAGTGCATGCGGATCTTTTTCTTCATGACTAAGATTGGGAGGATACAATCATATATTCGAAATAATATTATGATTTAATATTGAAGCGATATTGAACGATTTGAGATCTTCAATTTGGTTTTGGGTTTGAAGCAAGAACTAGGTATGCAACGCTTCAGGGACCACACCAATTGATGAGAATGGCATATTTGTTTTTAGAACTACAAAAAGAGAAGCACTAGAATCCCTTCATATATTTGTGGTTTGTTGTGGTTTCCAGAACCTCAAACTTCATTCCCACAGCAATAGGACCAAATATCCATGATCATGGTGATGATGATGGTGATGGTGGGATGCTTCAATCATAGCTTGCTTGGTCGCTTACGTCATCGCTATCCAAATTTCCCAATTATCTTGGCTGGGCTGATCTGATCTGAGCTGAGCTGACCGGAGCGAGCTGACATTTGGTTGCTCTGCGCAACCACAAGCGTTGTTTCCACATAAACATAACCAAATAAACCAAGACCCCACCTACCTTATGCAAAGAAGGGGAAAGAGGGCACTTTATTTTGGAGATCTATGCAATCGTGGAGCCAGAACCAGAACATTCAATTCAAACTTCATATTCAGTTCCGTTCAATTCAATTAATTCGAGCCCCGCCGCTCTTCAATCCTGTTCACTTCTCTTCTCTTCAATACAGTCATTCAGTGTCTCGAGAGACTGTAACTTTTGCAATTGATTGTTTCATTCTTTTACATATTTTTTTGGAGTGCTCTGCCATTCCATGGTCGCAGAGTTGCTCTTCTTCCTGAAATCAGAACGCGATAAGAACTCGCCGTGCATAGACAATGTCGAGCTTCATAACCAACCTCTTCCCCTCCGCACAGGCTGGTAAACATGACAATATCTTACCAGTGCCACCACCACCCCTACATACCCGCTCTAGTCAAAATGAAGGTCTGGGCGATCGACCAAGTACTCCTACCAACAGAAGCAACTTTATCAACCCCGTCTCAACACCCCAAGGAAGTCCAAGCAAGAACCGAAACCCCCCTGGAGCAAACGAGTTGCCTACAGCTTTCGATACTGCTATGAAGCTTACTCCTGCTAATTTGAGCAGCCCAACTAAACTTGGTCGTGTTCCAATTGGCACGCCATTAACTCCCGGGAGAGGAGCGAATGCCAAGGCAGTTGAAGAGTACTTTGGAAACTCTACCGGCAATATTGACGAGAGTATTATTCATAAATCAGCCATTGTCTCGGGAAGCCCTGTGCGAAGACAAGGTAAAGAAAACAATACCCCTCAAACTACAAGACAAACAGATGCTCTTTCGCTCAATCAAGCAGCAATCTCACGCGATTCTCCATCACTCAATCAAGCAGCGATTTCGCGCCAGGAACTCTATCAAACTCGAGAAATCCCACCACCACCTACGAGAAAATACAACACCCAACGAGGATTGACAGCTGAGGAATTGGAGATTTTGCACAAGCCAAATGTCAAGCGTCTGGCCAATGTTACTCAGCTTTGTGAGTACTCGCGTCTGTTTAATAAGACATCACTAATACTTAGCAGACTTCCTTGATTACTATTACGATCTCTTAAGTTACGTCGGCTCACGACAAACTCGACTTAATCACTTCAAGACACAATACCCCGCTCCTCCAGCAACCCCCGAAGAAACATACATTCCCGTTTGGTCAAAATATGCCGGCAGAGAGCGTGCCAATTTACGCAAGCGTCGAGTCCGTTTACGCCAGGGCGATTTCCAAATTTTAACACAAGTTGGACAAGGTGGTTATGGACAAGTGTTCCTCGCCCAGAAGAAGGATACCAGAGAAGTTTGTGCTTTGAAGGTTATGAGCAAAAAACTATTGTTCAAGCTCGATGAGGTTAGACATGTTCTTACGGAACGCGATATCTTGACCAATGCCAAGAGCGAATGGCTCGTTAGATTACTCTACTCCTTCCAGGATGAGAAGAGTATATATCTAGCCATGGTAAGGCTTTTTTTTGACCGCAGATGTGTGCACATAACTAACTAGTTCTAGGAATATGTCCCAGGTGGAGATTTCCGAACCCTGCTGAACAATACTGGCGTTCTTGCTAATAGACATGCTCGATTCTACATTGCCGAGATGTTCTGTTGCGTGGATGCTTTACACCAGCTCGGTTATATTCACAGAGATCTTAAACCAGAAAACTTCTTAATTGATTCAACAGGACATGTTAAGCTCACAGATTTCGGACTTGCTGCAGGTTTCCTTGCCCCGGGAAAGATTGAGTCTATGCGTGTGAAGCTTGAAAAGGTTGGAGAGACATATGTTCCATTCGGTAAGCCAATCGAGGAGCGTACTGTTGCCGAACGCAGAGAAGGTTACAGAACGTTGAGAAACAAGGACGTCAATTATGCCAAGTCAATTGTCGGCTCGCCTGATTACATGGCCCCTGAAGTTTTGAAAGGTGATGAGTATGACTTCTCGGTTGATTATTGGAGTTTGGGCTGTATGCATTTCGAGGCGTTAACAGGCTTTCCTCCATTTGCTGGTGCCACCGTTGATGAAACCTGGAAGAACTTGAAGCATTGGAGAGAGGTATTGAAGAGACCAGTCTGGGAGGATCCAAATTACTTCATCAGCAATCGTACTTGGAACTTCATCACAAGGTAATCTTAATTCTGGATACTACAAAAATATCTGCTAACAGGAACAGCTGCATTACATCCAAGATTAAGCGCTTCTCCAATATTTCAGAAGTCTACGGACATCAGTACTTTGCCGAGGTTGACTGGAACACTCTTCGTTCACAACGTGCTCCATTTGTACCAGAGCTGGATTCCGAAACTGATGCCGGCTACTTCGATGATTTCAGTAACGAAGCCGATATGGCTAAATACAAAGAGGTCCATGACAAGCAAACGGCTTTAGAAAACATGGCTGATAGAGAAGATCCTATGAGCAAGAGTTTGTTTGTCGGATTCACATTCAGACACCGGAAACCAAACACAGACGATGATGGCAAGGCTAGTCCAAGAAAGGCCATCCCAACTGATGGCACTTTTGGGACTATGCTATGAGCAAATTATGATCTTGATGATTGTCTACATTCGATTCGATATTTGATTTAGGGAGATGAAAATGGTCGGCCGGGATGGGATGGGATGGGATGGGAGAAGGTGGGATGGGATGGAATGGAATGGGGTAGGATGGGGAAACACTGGATGTGGCTATGGCGGAAGGAAGGATCGGGATGGGGAGTAGAGGGTATAACAACAAGGCATATCTGTGGCGTTGAGAGTCAAATTGCTTGATTTTACACTGTAAAACATTTTCTGGTCCTTTGTTTTTGTCGCGTTTCTCGCGGCATTTGCTTATCGCGCTCGATTCTGGAGTTATTACTTTCTCTTCAAACAATGAGGATACGAGTGGGGGGTAATGATTGATTGTTGGCATGTCAAACAATGGAGACGCTGTAATAGTACTCTGAATATAGCATTTTTCATAAAAGCTTTCTATGTTTAATTGCTGGGAACAGGGCTAATGAGACCGGAGTTTCGGTACCGAGTGTGGTTGGGCCCGACCCGACAGTTTGGTACCGTACATGTGATTGGCGAATCAGATAAATGGTCTCGGCAATATGTCAACTTTTTGAAAAGTACATTCTGCACGACCGCGGCGGAGATGCAGAAGGTGGATGACAAGTGTGAAAAGGATTGGAGGGGAGGGGATGCGTTGTACGACGTTACACGCCCATCCGCCTTTTCGTCTTAATTTTTGGGAGATGGCGAGTATTTTTGAACTTTTTGTGTGTTGGTGTTGGTGGTTAAAAGAGGGGACGATGAGTGCGTGCGAGGCTCTACGAAGGAATACATAAGTGGAAAGGTCTTCAAGATGGGAGTCCATGCTGTTGACCCTTTTTGTGTTATTCATTTTGTTCTCTGTTTACTCCTTGGCTAGGTACTTCACCCGTCAATTCCCAGGACCTCAAGCGAATACAACAATACGTGCGGCCTCTTCTGTTATATTCTTCATTCGTCTATTTCCCTAACCGGCAGACAGTGTTGCACTCAGCCTTGTCTATCCTCTTTGCGTTACACCAACGATTGCGATAACCTTATTTAATTGTTGGTTTGGTTCCGTTACATTGTACCGAAGCCACGTTTGTGTTGTTGTGTAACGGTTGGGCGAGCTCACGTTATATTCGCGTACCCCGTCTACTTCAACCAGTTGGTGGCGCCAAAAAGAGAAATAGAAGCAAAGCAACGCTTGATTGTTTTCTTCTTTTGGTGTAATTGCTTGCTACTTGATGGGTTCTTCTGTTATGGTCTCGATGTCTTTGGATAGAGCACCGACTTTTGAATTGCAAGGTATGTCGAGTCCATCTTTTGTGCAAGGACAAGGAGCGTGTTACGTTACTAGCGTCATGTGGCTCTGCTGTTCAAGCCTCCTCTTATATATGAGGGCTCTCCACTCCATAGCCCTTCCAGAGATCATACTAATCTGCCTACTCGCTAGAAACAATGAGATGTGCCGGACAGGCTGCAAAAAGTCGGAGAGAGAAAAGATTACAGAAGAGAAACACAATGACGAAGATTCGATCGAGATTGGGGAGGGTATTTGGAAGAGTGTGGGAGTTTTGGCATGATTTTAGAAAATGGAGAAGGGATATGGAGGAAATTCGTACGTACAGTGTTTTCCTACTTTTCCGGTTTGCCGTGGGAAAGCTCACGGGGTGCATATATAACCCGGTGGTAGATGGAATGAGAAGTGTGGATTGATTGTTCAGGAAGATGTGGAAGATCGGAAAGTCTCATCAAAGAAATAAGAGAGGAGAATTGATGAAGAGTAGATGGCTGGGGATGCAGGAATCTGCAATGAAGAAGCGATATTGAAAATATGAGGACTAAGCTAATTGTCAATCTCTAGGACAACGACGAGCAGATAGATATGATAATTATATGGTCAACCACGACGATATATGGTGATTCTTGGGACAAGATCAATCATGGCCAGATGGCTTCAGACGAGAAGAGAGACAAGGATCCTCCTATATGGCTTGAGAGAGTTTTAAATGACCGACTGGCCTTTACAGGCTCGATGTTTGAATCGACAATATGGGTTATGGTCAGTTCTTGATGGATCCGATAGTTGATAGCATTGGGTGACGGCCAGAGGGATGGAACTTGCTACGACTACGAAAGGTAGTTGGGCTGTTCATCGTCGATCCATGTGCCACTAAGGACATGCTACGTTGGGTGAGAAGCCCTTCAACATTTGATGCTTTCTCGCATGTGGGTGGGCTTGCAGACGAACGGTCACTGCATAGGATTCTCCGAACTTGCCACGAACTCCAGATAGAGGCAGTCATGGACCAGGTTCTCCACGTACTTCCATGGATGCATAACAGGTTATGTGAACTTCCCCCGGGACACATTTCGAGAAAGCGTTATGAAATTTCGACTGTTGGTCGATGAGGAACGGAAGATGGGTATTATTATATCGAGGTATTTGCCTGCGGCTGACTCGCACATGGAAATCAGAATGAATGGTGGCCAAATTCTATAATTTCCGCACCTGTAGTCGTCTACGGTCTTGAAAGTATGAGCGGAGGGTCAACTCCACATTTATAGCACTCCACTATATATTTTTCTTCCAACGACGTCAGTCGAGGGTTTATCGATCCCAAACCGCGTTCTCCTTCGTATTTCCCGTATTCCGTAATTATATGGGCGCGTATAGTTGAACTAGATTTCCAAACATATCATCATCAATATTCCTCAATTCAAATAAATAATAAGAGGGTCATAATCAACATTTGCTTTCGATACAAAATAGGAAATGATGATGATAATGATATACGACTTCAAAAACATCCAACGGTTGGAATCCCAAAGCGTTTTAATTGGAATTCCAGGATTTTGGTATAATCAGAGGCGTGGCTACTGGCCTACATACTAACTAGCATTAAATGATATCTACATACCTAGTAAGTGGTGAAACTCCCCTTTTATACACACGATATACTTACTGTATTCGACCCTCTATACGCGCCACCGTTTTCCTGTAGTATCATTATACTAAGTAGAACACGGGTTCAAAAGCATCCTCCAGTCTCGTTTATTTGGTACACTGTACAGCGGCACTAATAAGCATCAAATAAATTTCAAGAAATATCATCTATCACTTATATTGTAATATACAAATTATAAACGATCCATTCATCTGTATTTCCAAATTATACTGAAACACTGGACGTATATCGATAAGGCGTTTGATTTTCGCATCCGGTTATAGCTGGAGTCTGCGGGAAATCTTTTCCCCGGGTTTTATGGGCGTCTCATTAATGATGAAGAAAAAAAAAGACTTTCTATAAAAGTTTCTAGCTGCAATGTAGCCCTTGTTAATGAAATTTTCCTATATAAGGTAGAGATAAGATGGGGAATATTGTTTGTTGTTATTCTATTCCTTATAATATACATGTCATGGCTTGAAAGAAATCCTTTGGTTTATTTTTCAGTACCTAGATACCTATTTACCTATCTCTTTGCCTCCCTATCTCTGTACCTTCCTCATATACAAAAATGACCATCAAACCATCACATCATTATATTATTACATCATCCGTCCATCACCCATCACCTATCATCCTCATTTGTATAATAATACCAACTCTTTTCCTCCCTTCCCTTCACCCTCCGACAACCACTTTTACATCTACATCTACATCTACATTTTTAACCCTTCCCTCCCTTCCCTCCCTTTCTCCCCCTCTCCCCCTCTCTCTGCCCCTTCCCTCCCTTCCCTTAATATATCTCAACCATGCACAAGAAATACTCCTATAATTCCCGCTCCCACAATTCCGCTCCCATAATTCCCGCTCACAAATCCAGAAACCATTAATACATATACAGAAATATACAGCAACATCCTCAACAATCCAAATCTTTTCCATCTATTCCATCTTTCCCATCTTTCCAACTCAAAAAAAAAAA
>JANPYM010000013.1:1998881-2011989 GCA_025890175.1 Ciborinia camelliae
AAAAAAAAAAAAGCGGAATCGAAAGATTCCAATTCCATCTTCCATCCGAGAGAAGAATCTAGCGCGTTTGAACGGGAAAATGAATATCAAGGAAGTTAAAAGTCCTGAAATATCATACACAAGCTGATATCATTTTTAAATTCCATCATCATGATCTATTTTTTAGTCTGAGTATAATTACAAAGTTTACAAATTTTTACATATCGCACCAGGTATCGAAAATATCTAGATATATAATACCCTCCCTCAAATCTCCATATCCATTTTTGCATCTGCGGATGAGTAAAATATCGATCGAATTTTGAGAATGATTTTCCCATGCTGATTCTGCGAACAGGCAGGCACCTGCAGAATGTAGATTGTGTTTCTAGATGTTCTTATTGATACTGATATTGATATTGATATTGATGTTATATTCGTGTAACTAACTGTGCATGCGTGTTTGTTTTGTGTAGCATGAGATGAGGATGTATGTATATATAGTATGTATGTATGTAAGCCATAAGTAATAAGTAGGTAAGCACAGAATAAGCGCTGTAATAAATGAATGCTCAACCTCACTGGTGATGAAGAATTTATCACAACCAACACTCTTCTTCTTCTATTTTAGAGCTCGTTTTTGTCCGTGATGTTGCAGAGCATGTATCTATCATTTGGTAAGGTACGTATCCGTCGTTCGTTCCCGCAAAAGATCACCACTCAGCGATTAAATCCATTAAAGGGAATCTGACACTCGTCGTTTGATGGTACAGTAGAGAGAGGCATATGTCAATGACGCTAATCTCATCAAGCATTCCGTTAGTTCATCTCACCGACTTCTTCACTTTATTTCATGGAGAAGAGTACAGCAACATTGAACCTACATACTTATCAGAACCGAGAACATATCGATTTCGAAAAATCCATTTCAGCAGAGTATTCGTCACAGATATCATAATCTCCAACCCAAGAACGCGAGAATGATCGATCGATCGATCGATCGATACCCGGGCACGAAACAATATATTCATATTCATCCCCACCTATACATTAGCATCTTGCATATGAAATCCGGAAGACTCATAGCCACACTTGTCAGCCGCGCAAGAACATGGGACCGATAGATGTTTCGCAACCGACGCATGTCTTGCATATGGCGTGGGGGGCAATGATCAATAAAATCAACATGGAAAGCGGATAGATATAGAGACGTCCTGTCATCTGGAGGGAGATGTCTTGAAATAGAGAATCAAGATGTCGAGAAGGCGAAAATCAAATATCAAATATGGATTCTTGGATCTTGGGATTAGATCAGCAGAGTAGGATAGGATCAGCAGAACGATCATCAATTAGTTGATGCGGATTGGATTGCAGGTATCTTGAAGAAACAATTTTAATCTTCATGTTAGCAAGCAGTATTGGAAAAAGGAAATAATAATCATGGGGTGGATTACATAGGTAGGTAGTTGTATGAAAGATCAAGCATTATTATTTGGTGGGGGAGAGGACAAGGGGGTGGATTCCCGATACCAAGATTGGTGCCAAGTGGATTCAAGCTTTTGTTTTGACTTTTCCCAATAGTTCAAATTCCCAGTGGAGTGTGTAACTTCACTACTCTGTCCCTACTATAGGTCCTCAATCTATCGATTTTATACCGTCGGTCTGTCGGCTTCATGATGGCGATGCTACCTTGATCAGCTTATTACTTGTTAAGTCCCAAGGTTGTTCAGCACAGATATGGAATCGGAAAATCTTCAATGTGTATCTCAATAAGGTATGTACTACAGTATTTCATTGGTATCATTGGTATTTCAGTGCGATGCAGCTTGTTTGCAGGAAGCTTATTTGGTATCGTCAATTGATTAATGTTACTCAGTCCCTACCTATGAAGCATAGGTTATCAATAGGTAGGTAAAATCAGCTATTATAGTTATTACACTTTTAATGAGTATTGTACTCGTATTGATATTAATCACGTCAAATATCCTATACTGTATTGTACATCTTTTGTTGAAAGCTTGAAGCTATCACCGAAACCGAAAATCAATTGATAGGGATTAGGTAGAGTATATTTTCAGCATGACAAGGACCTTCAAGCTATTTGACTGTTCCAGACTCCGATGTGTATCAGTATGATCTAGAGCCAATAAGAATGTTTGGATGAGCTCTACAAGTTCCAATAACCTTGGAAACTAACGACATCATCGACACTACCTTATACCAACGGCACGGGTAGTTCCTAGTCCATTCCATCTAATCATTTGGTTGCTAGCTGAATCCTGATCCTTCTACTCTTCTACTCTGCTCTACTCCGCATATTTTGGTGGAGTAGGTAGTTGGCGTACGCGTGGAAGGCTGGAGACGTATGTTTAAGCTTTATTGGCATAGCCTCTCTTTCTTTGCCAATAATGTTAAGCTAACCTTACTTCTTCAGTAAGTTCAGTTCCTGTACGACGGACGTCACGGTCACGGTCACAATGTTGTTTTGAATCGATCCACTTTGAATGAAGTGCCGAAAGATTAAACCTTGTATAAGGTTACGCTGTGCCCTGACCTGAATAACATCATCTTTAGGTTACATAGGTACTTATACCTAACCTTACATGTATATCTTCATTCATGTTCATTGATCCTCTTTCATTGTGTTACTATACTATTGTAACTTCTAACTTAAAGGCGACGTTTACCTTTATATCAATATGTCCAAGGGGTACACTAATGTAACCTTAACCTTGGGTTAACATTTCGGCCAAATCAAAAGTTTGATTGAAAGTGCAAGAGGTGTAAGAAGTGTAAGAAGTCTAAGAAGTCTATGTACTGTACACAAAAAGCATAAAGAAATAAAACCGATTTCGTGATACGGTAACTCACATCATATGATACTTGGCGCCTTCCAACAGCTGCGCGTACATGGAGGGGGGGTACTCAAGCTAGGGATGCCACACCAAATGATTCCTTATCGTACCCACCCACTATGCGCCTTCCCCAGTCGTGCATACCATAGAAGCTTCCCTGAAACCACGAAATCAAAGCTGATGACGCCTTGGCTAGATCATCTGAAGGGAATGAGGGAGGAAGCTTTGGAGGTGAAAAGGTTAGTTGCGATGCTGCTCGATAGCATTTAAAGGCAGCTTTCCCCCTTCATTAATTTCTTCCCTTCTCATACCATTCATCTTCATCCAACTTCTACCTATAACCAAAGTATTATCTTATCACCTCAATTTTCGATTACCTTTTATCAAATTACTCAATATGACTTCTCTTCAAGGCTTGTCAAAGATTAGACTTGTTCCTAACAAGAACTACAAGAGATCCGGCACCAAATCCTACGTTCATCTACTCAAGAAATGGGGCTTTGAACCCACTAAACCTGGTCCATACGTCCAGATAAACCGAACCACGGAAACTCCAGGTAGCTTCCACAAGTTCGGACACAAAGCACGAACTCAACGTGTCTTGACCAAGAAGACAGCCACTGGAGAGAACGGTGAGGTTCCAGCCCAAGACCAACAAAATGACTCTGAGTATCTCTGCCCTGTACAAATCGGTACACCAGCACAAACTTTGATGCTTGACTTTGACACTGGGTCCTCCGATCTATGGGTAAGCACACAAACATCTAGTGACCATGGCAAAAGCTAACGTGGAGAGTTAGGTCTGGTCTACCGAACTTCCAAAATCCACAACTTCCAATGCAACCGGACACACCATCTTCAATTCAGCAAAATCATCAACCTTTAAAGCATCCAAGACCTCCAAATGGGAGATTTCATATGGTGATTCCTCTTCTGCATCAGGAACTGTAGGGACAGATATTGTCACGATTGGTGGACTGGCCATCAAGAATCAAGCCGTGGAGCTTGCAAGCAAATTGTCCGATCAATTCGAAGGCAGTCCCGGTGATGGATTACTCGGTCTCGCATGGGGTAGCATCAACACGGTGACACCCGAACCCGTAGCGACACCCGTCATGAACATGATTACCCAAGACGACATTCCCTCGGACGCGAAACTCTTCACGGTGAACCTTGGTAGCTGGCGCGATGCCAAGGATCCCGACAAGGGCGCCAGCTTCTACACATTTGGATACATCGACCAAGCCACGGTGGGCAACCAAGAGATCGCCTACACCCCCGTCGACAACTCGCAAGGATTCTGGATGTTCGACTCCACATCGGCAACTGTGAATGGCACGACGATCACGCAGAGCAAAAACCAAGCGATTGCCGACACGGGCACCACGCTCGCATTGGTATCCGACGAGGTCTGCGAGGCCATCTATGCCGCAATTCCCGGATCCTCGTACAATCCCGAATATCAAGGGTACATCTTCCCCAGCAACGCCAGCGCGGATGATCTCCCCATCGTCACGTTTGCCGTGGGCGATAAGCAGTTTGCGGTTCAAAAGGAGGATTTGGGATTTGCGGAAGCGAGCACGGGTATGGTTTATGGGGGCATTCAGTCGAGGGGTTCCCTGCCTTTTGATATTCTCGGTGATACTTTTCTTAAGGGTATCTATGCTGTAAGTTCTGAGCTCCCATGATTTCTTGTTTTATTCATCTCATCTGATGTTTTCTTCTTCTAGATCTTCGATCAGGGTAATAAACAATTCGGGGCCGTTCAGAGAAGTGAACCGAATCAGAATACCGAGGCTCCACCGGCTTCTTAGATGATGGGTTTGTGAGTTGTTGTGAGTTGTTTGGGAGGAACTTTTGGTTGGACTGGCTTGGCTAAGTTGGCTTGCCTTGGGTTGCATTGGGTTGGGAGTGTACGCATCATCATCATCATCATCATCATCATAGGTCAGGTTAGGTCAGGTCAGGTTCGGTGGTCGGGACATGTATGGATATCTTTGTTATTCGGGCGGTCTTTTCTTTCTTTCTTTCTTTTCTTTTCTTTCTTTTCTTTTTCTTCCCTATAGTCACTTGAGACTTCTTCGTCTTGTCTCTCTTTACCTATGCTCTGGTTTCTTTGGTTTCTGTGGTTTCTGGTTTCTGTTTTTTTAAGTGTAGGTACCTAGGTACCTAGATAGTATAAATTAGGAATAGGAATAGGAATAGGAAATAGGAATAGGAATAGGAATAGGAATAGGAATAGGTCTGCATAGATGAATTATATCAAGACCAATCAATACTAATTCATCGTTTCAATATCATCTTGACATCTTCGTTCGCGTGTATCTGCAGAACTACGTGTATTGGCAGAACTTGCGGAACTTGAAGCGGAATGATTATATAGATCTAGCTAGGCTTGGATTGGAGATTTTTGGGTTGGTGGTTGGTGGAGGGGATGGGAGGGGAGGGGGAGTGGAGGGGAGTGGAGGGGAGTGGAGGGAGGGGAGTGGAGGGGAGTGGAGGGGAGTGGAGGGGAGTGGAGGGGAGTGGAGGGGAGTGGAGGGGAGTGGAGGGGAGTGGAGGGGAGTGGAGGGGAGTGGAGGGGAGTGGAGGGGAGTGGAGGGGAGTGGAGGGGAGTGGAGGGGAGTGGAGGGGAGTGGAGGGGACTGGAGGTTATAGATGGATGGGATAAAAATCAAAAGTCTACAGTCAATTTCAATCAAACCCAACAAATTTTTTAGAAAAAATGAAATATTAAAAAAATAAAAACTTTTTTATATCAAAATATATAGATTAATTAGAAGAGTTCAAATATACAATAATAATTGAAATTCGATATAGAATTGATTTAATATTTAATATATAGGAAACTCGGGGATATTACGTGACGATAGTTCAGATTTTAATTTTTTGATTTTAGGGTTTTTAAAATCCTTTTCAAAAGAATTTTTTATTTATTTTTATATCATTAGATTCAGCTTGAAAATGTGCATATTTTGATATATAAAAAAATCTATTTTTTCAATATTTATCTTTTTCTAAAAAATTTGTTGGTTTTGATTGAAATTGACTGTATATACCTAGCGAGAATCGAGAATCAAGAATCTGTTACGAATCTAAAGATAACAAAAACAAAAGAGATACTTAAGCATAAAATTCAGGTTTAAAGTCGATGTATTGGCGATTATTAACGTTCAATAGCAATCGATAGTGAATTTTCAGTGTAATATTTAAATTATAAATTATTTAATATATATAAAAACAAATTTTTATAATTAAACAAAAAAGATTTTAAAAATATACAAAACCTTATATTAAACAAAATATTATTATTTAAATAATAATCAATATTGGTTCGATTACTCGGTGATAAGTAACTATTAATCAATAATATATTGTAAATAAATTGTATTATAAAGTATACTAAAATCGAATACGAAATATACAATCCTTATATACACCCGCTACATAGACAATGTAGCCGTACACGACCAACGTCGTTGCTAACAAAATCATATAATCAAAAATTATATACCCCAAATTATGATATTAATATTTTTTAAAGAAAAATGAATATATATATTTAAAAACAAATATAAAATGCAAAATATATATATAATAAGAAAAGAAATATGAAAAAAAGAAATATAAAACTTTGTTATATATTTTATATATATTGTACATATAAATATTTATATTAAAACTAATACCAATATATCCGTTTTTAATATAATTTTAATTTAATATTAATTAAATATATTCAATCCATTAATTAGATTTTAATTTGTATATATTTAAATTGATAAAATTAATTAATATTTAATAACATTTTATTTTTATTATAATATTCACCAAATTATTTTTACTATTAATCTATATTATCTTAATAATCTTTTAATATTTATAATTTTATTAAAATATTATAATATCAATTATAAATCATTTTTTTTAAATTATTTCAAACTTTACAATATATTTATATAATAATTTAAAATTAATATATATTACAAATAAAATTTTATTTAATCCTAAAATATTATTAATAATATTTTTAATTATTAATATAATATTGAATTTAAATATAAATATATAAAATTCAAATATAAAAATATTTTTTGTAATTCGTTTACATTTAACAAAAAACTAATATATAATATTTGTTTATTTATAATTATTAATAAAAACGATAATATAATTTATTTAAAACAATAAATTTTTATTATTAACAAAAAATATATTTATAAAAACAATAAATTATAAAGATTTTTTATTTAATAATACAAATAAAAAATTATAATTAATATTTGCAATTTGTTATATAAAACATTTATTTAAAATTTTAAAATTTTTTTTATTCGATTTAATAATTTGAATTACAAAAAAATAATTATATAAAATTTCGGATTAATAAATTTATCCAATATAAAATCCTTAAATTTATTATAAAAAAAACTATTTTTATATATCAATATTCTTTTGTAATTTATTATATATTTCAAATATATTTTATAAATTGAAAATAACTAATTTAATCAAATTAATTTAATTTTTTTAAATAAAATAAATATTAGTTTTATATAATATAAAAACTTTATTATTAAATTTAATTAATATAAATAATATAAACTTTTTTTTTGATTTCACCTTAAAAATTGTTTTTATTAATTTTATTTATTTTAATATTACAAATTTAATATTAATTATAATAAAAATATTATCGATTTATAATTTTATAATATCAAAATTAATATTATTTATATATAATAATCTAATATTGCTTATATATAATAAACAAAAATTGTAAATAAATATAATTATATAAAATTTTTAAATATAATAATTGTAATAAATATAAAACCAATAATTATTTGTTTTAAAAATATTATATAAAGATTTATATATTCGAAATAATATATTAAAGTTTAATTTTATTTTTGTTAAAAATATAATATAAAATAATTAGATTAATTTATTAAAAAACTATATATAAATTTAAATAATATTATAAATATATAAATTTATATTTTAATTATAAAAAGTTATTATTAATATTATAAATATTTATTAATTATAATATTAAATTGTTAATAATTAAATCAAAATTATATTTTTATTATTATTATTATATATTTAAATAATTAAATATAATTTTTTATATATTTTATTTGTTTTAAATTCCTTAATTTTATTTATAAAATATAATTTGAAAATCCGAATTTCAAATAATAATTTTGTTTTTAATATAATTTCAAATATATTTTTTTTTATTAACCCATTAATTTTTTTATATTAAAAATCGATATATAAAAATAAAATATAATCAATATTAAATATTTTATTATAATTATATTTTTATATAAATATTATAAATTATAATATATTTAAAATAAATATTATAATTAAATTTATTAAATATTAAACAATATACAATTATAAAATTTGTTTAGAATTTTTTAATAAAAATATAAATGAAAAACAAATCGAAATAATAATTTATAATATTTGCAAAAATCTTTTTATTAAATATAAAATATTGTTTTATATTTTATTAAAATTAATTAATAAATTTAATTCAAATTACAATTTATATAAAAATAGTTTTATTTAAATAATTTGAAATTTTATAATATTATATTCTTATTTAATTATATATAATTTGTTATTAATATAAAAAAGTTTTTATAATCTAATTTATTAACTTTTTACAAAAAATTTAGTTTTACATTATATTAATATTTTGAAATTAATTAAAAAATTATAAATAATTATAATAATTAATTTATTTTATTTTATTAAAACATTTTTGATTTATTATTTAATTTATAATTTTGATATTGTTATTATTATTTTTTTTATTATTATAATTTTTTGAATAATATTTAATATTGGAATATTATATTTTATTATTTATAAATAAATATTATATATTAATAAAATAAATATTATATTATTTAATTTTGTAATATTATTAATTATTTTTATTATTATTTGTAATATATATTGTTTATTTAATTTTTTATAAATAAAATTATTAAAAATAATAATATAAATTTTATAAATTAAATTATAATATTATTTAATAATATTAATCGATTAATAAATTTTGGTTAATCTAATTTTTGTATTGATTTTTATAAATATTATAAATTAAATAAACTTTTTGTTAACAAATTAGATATTGATATTATAAATAATATAATTAAATAATTTAATATATATATTGATTTATATATATTTTAAAATATTTTATATATATTTAATTATAATATTATTAAATTAATCAATAATTTAATATTTTATAATTTTATTAATTATATATAATATTAATTTATTATTAATATAAAAAATATTAATATATATTAAAAAACTGTATTCAATATTATTTTATAAAATAAATTTAAATTGTTTTAAAGATTTATTATATTTTTAATATTATTTGTAAAATTTCGTTAATTTTTTAATCGATTTTAAATTACAATTATTGTATTTTATATACTTTAATAATTGTTAAAAACAATATATAATCAAATAATCGAAATGTTGATATAATTATTAAAACTTAAATATTGTTAAATAATATTTTTTTAAATTTGTTAAATAAAATTATAAATTAATATTTTATTGAATAAAAGTGTAATTATATTTGTATATAATAAAATAATTAATATAAAATATTTTTTTTTTATACAAATATATTATTAATATTTTTATAATATATTTTAAACTAATTTATATTAACAAAACTAAATAAAAATAATATATTTGTAAATATAATATAAAATTCGATAATTCTAATAAAAAATCTGATTATAAAAAAGTTAATAAAATTAATAAATTTAATATTAAAAATAATTAATATATTATTTATAATCGAATAATTTAATATTAAATTTATAAATTTTTAAAAAATCTAAAATTAAATATATTTAATAATTAATTTTTGTATTATATTAATATTAATAATTATATTTTAAAATTCGAAATTGTTATATTAAAAAATTATATTTAAAGATTTTGTAGTTAGTGTATATATTAAAATCTTTGTTATTAAATTGTTAACGATTTCTTTATTATTAATAATTGATTTATATAATATATAAAAAGTTTTTATATTATTATTGAAATTATTATTTATATAAAATATATCTTTTTTTTTTTTAATAAATTTGTTTGTTTTAAAATTAATTTGATATTATTAAAATTTGTTTTTATAATATTAAATTTATTTAATTTGTTTTTTTGAAATATATTTTATTTTATTTTTATTGTTATTATTTTTATTATAAAAGTTTAAATTGTATAATTGAAATTGTAATAAAAATCGAAATTAGAAAAATAATTAAAATTGAAATTTGTTATAATTGTAGTTATAATTGTAATTAAAATTATTGTTGTAATTGAAATTGTTATTGTAATTATTATTATTATTATTATTTTAATTAAAATTTTGATTAAAATTTAAATTATAATTATTATGATTGTAATTATTTTGTTTGTAATTATATTTGTTAAGGTAGAAAATATAAGGAATCAACTAGATCAATATTGGCTCCAAGACTTTTTATTATTTTTTAAATAAAATTCCTATTATTTTTTAAATAATTAATAGTATATTATCGATTATCATTTAAATAACAATACCCTATTTAATATAAAGCTTTATAAATTTTTAAAACCTTTTTTGTTTAATTATATAAATCTATTTTATATATATTAATATTTTATTAATTAAATATTATATTAAAAATTTATTATTAATTAATATCAAACATTAACAATTATTAGTATATTAGTTTTAAATCTAAATTTTATATCTAAATATCTTTTTTATTTTTATTATTTTTAAATTTATAATAAAACCTTTTTTTTTTAAAATGTTTTATTTAAAAAACTTTATTTACTAAAATTAATTATTTATATATATTAAAATATTTTTTTAATTTATATTTTTACAATTATTTTTTTATATAAATAATAATTCTTAAATAATAATTTATTTTCATTAATTTAAAATTATATTATTAATAAAATATCGATTTTAAATAAAATATATTTTAATATTATATATTTATATTGCTTTATTTTTTTTAATTTGTTAAAGATTTTGTAAATATTTAATAAATATTAATTAAATATTAAAGATTATTTTAATAATTTTATTTTTAAAGTTTTTATATTTAAAATTTCTTTTTTAATATAAAAAAACAAAGATTTTATTAATTTCTTTATTAAATAATTAAACTTTATATTTTTTGTTATTTAAAATATTTATATTTTTTTTATTTTTATAATTTAAAATTCAAATCTTTAATTTTTATTAATATCATTTTTTATATTTTTTATATTCTTTTTCTAATTAATTTTTTTATTAATATTATATTTTTTTCTATTTTTTTTATAATAATTGCTTAATACTTTATAAATATTTTTATAATTTTTATTAAATTTATTTATTTTTATTGTACAAAATTAATTAATTTTTATAAAATTAAAAAAGTATTAAAAAAAAATAATATTATAAATTAAAAATATTTATTTTTTAATAATTTTTTTATTATTATATAATAAATATATTTATAAAAAAAAGTTTTATAATTTATTATTTAAATAATTTTATTTTAATATTAATTAATTGTTTTATTATTAATAAAAATATAATAATATAAAATTGGATTTTATTAAAAAATAAGAAATATAAAACTATTTTATTTTTTATTAAAAAAAATATATTTTAATTATTTTTATTATAATTTATAAGGTAAAATATATTAATTTAATATACAAATTTTATAATATTAAAAAAAACTATTATAGTTATAATATTTATTTTTTTTAATATAAATATAATTTTAACAAATTTATTAAATATTTATTAATATTTTATAAATTAATTTTTATTTATTTATTAATTATTAATTAATATATATAAATATATTTTTTATTTTTAATTAAAAAAATCAAAAATACAAAAATCAAAAATATATTAAACTTTTATTTAAATAATAAAGGTTTATTAAAGAAAAAAGTAAAAATTTTTATTTTAATTATCCTTTTTGTTTTTTTTGTTTTTTTTATTTTTGTAAAAAAAAAAAAAAAAGAAGATTGTTATAAAAGATAAAAAAAAAATTGTTTCAAAAAATAATGTTTTTATTTAAAATATTTTTTTTTGTTTTTTAAAAAAAATTTAAATTTTTAAAAAATTAAATTTTGAATTGTTTTTTAATAAAGATTAATAAAAAAATAATTTTTTTAAATCAAAATTTTTAAAAATTAAATTTTTTAAATTTTTTTAATTATTTTTAAAATTTTTTAATTTTTAAATTATTTATTTTGTTTTAATTTTTTATAATTTTTTGAATATCAAATAATTGATATATATATATTTTTTTTTTTAAAATATAAAATTTATAAATTTTTTTAAAATATTATTTTTAATTTTTTTTTATTTTTTAATTTTGGTTTTTTTAATAATATAGATATAAATATAAATAAAAATATTATTATTTAATAAATAATTAGTTTTTAATATATATTAAAAATTAATTGTTTTTTTTTTAAAATCTTAGTTTTTTAGTTTTATTTTATTTTTTAATAAAAATTTATTATTAAATGTTTATTTTTTGTTATTAATTAATAATAATTTTTTATTTAAATTTTATATTTTTTATAAATTTTAATAATATATTATTAAAAAAAATTAATATATATATAATTTGTTTTATTAATTTTTGAAATTTTTTTTTAATAATAATTTAAATATTATTAATAAAAATAATTTTTTTTTATTTAAAATTATTAAATAATAATAAAAAAAATACAAAATTTTTTAATAATTTAATAATAAAAATAAATAAATTTTTTTTTTATATTTTTTTTTTTATAAATATAATTTTATTATTAATTAATTAATAATTTTTGATTTTTGATTATTAAACTTTGTAATAATATATAAATCTTTATAATTATTTTGATTTATAATATTTTTATAGTAATATATAAATTATTTGAAATTGTTTTTATTTATAATATTTTTGTAATAATATATAAATTATTTAAAATTGTTTTTATTTATAATATTCTTGTGATAGTATATAAATTATTTGAAATTATTTTTATTTATAATGTTTTATTTGTTTTTGCTAATATTATATTAATAATATTTTTTCGTTAAAATAATTATTTAAAATTATATTCGAATTTTAAAGATTCTTTTTTAATTTTTATATATTTTTTAATAAAATATAATTTTTTTATTAAATTAAATATTATATTTCTTTTTTTTTTTTTTAATATAC
>JANPYM010000013.1:2016287-2042621 GCA_025890175.1 Ciborinia camelliae
ATTTATTTGATTTATTTATTATTTAATTTTTTTTTAATTATAAAAAATTAAAAATTATTATAATTTGTTTTTATAATAATAATATAATAATTATTTGTAATGTAATATTACTATTTATAAAATGTAATATATATTGTTAATAATTTTTGATTATAAATTATATAATATTATTTTATAAAATTTAGTTTTTTAAAATAAAATATTATAAAATATTATTGTAATAGTTTTTTTAAATTAAATTTTTTTTCGAATAATTAGAAAAGTATATATTTTAAAGTAAATTTTAATATATTTGTTTTAATTATTATTTTAAAATTTAATTAAAAGTATTATAGTATTAGTATGATAATAAATATTGTTTTTAATATTTCGAAAAATATTTATATTTTTATATTTTATATAAAAATATTTATAATCTTTCTTTTTTCAATTTTTTTAAATAATATTATTATTTTATTAATTATTTTTAAATATTTTTTAATAAATTATTAATAAAAATTTATAAAATTTAAAAAGATTTAAATTTTTTTTAAAATATTAAAAATAAATTATTTAATAATAATTTTAATTTTATTAGATTTTATAATAATATTATTGTTTAATATTATAAATTTTAAAAATTTAATTTTTTTATTATTAAATATATATTTTTTAAATTTTATATAAAATTTGTAAATAATTAGTTTTTTAAGTATTTAATAAATATTATTAATATATTATTAAATATTTATTAAATAAATTAATATATTATTAAAATATATTATATATATAATATTTGTTAATTTTATAAAAATTTAATTAATATAAATTTAAAAAATAACAAAAATGTTTGTAAAGTTGAATAATATAATTAAATATTTAAATTGTTTATAATAAATATAAAATATTATTTTTTATTTATTTTTTATTTAAATTCGAATTTAATAATATATATTTTTTAAATTTAATTTGATAAAAATAATATTTTTTTGTAATTAATTAAAGGATTTATTAATTAAAAGTAAGGATATTTAGTTTTTTTTAATTATTTAATTTAATTTTTTATAATTGATATATAGCTAATAGTTTTTATTTTTTTTTAAAATAAATATAATTGGGATTTTAATAAAGTTTATTAAATAATAAATTTATTTTTTTTGATTAATATTTTTTTAAATATTTTTTTAAAATGAATAGTTTTTTTTTTAAAAGAATATATATTAGATTTTACAAAAAAATAATATTTAATTATTGATTTATTTCAGGGTAATAAACATATATATATGGTAATAAAGTGATTAGTAATAATAGATATAAAACTTGTTGTAATATTAATAATATTTTAATTAAAAAAATATAAATGAAAATATTTTAATATAAATATATATCGCATTTAGTCTATATTAGCATATATATAAACAAAATTATATAACAAGGTTATATAATTAATAAAAATAATCTTTGTTACAATATTAATATTTTTTTAAAATTAAATTAATTATATATAAATATAGATAAAAATTTATAAAGAACTTTAAATAAAAAAATTTATTTTATTTGTTTATTAATTTATTATTTATATTAAAATACAATATATTAAGGTATTATTTTAAACTTTATAAAAATACAAAATGCTATATACCATCCTTATTCATTCTTAATAATTTAAAGTCAAAAAATCAAAAAGTCATCGATTTTTTCTTTTTTGCTTTTTTTATTTATTTATTAACTTTAAGTTTGTAATAATTA
Source organism: Ciborinia camelliae (assembly GCA_025890175.1). Lineage (NCBI taxonomy): Eukaryota > Fungi > Ascomycota > Leotiomycetes > Helotiales > Sclerotiniaceae > Ciborinia > Ciborinia camelliae. The sequence continues at coordinate 2,018,016 of JANPYM010000013.1, forward strand.
ATATTAATAAAATTCGTTAATATTAAATAATATTTCAATTTAATTATAATGTTAACTAAATTAATATTATTATTAATTCATTTGATTTCCATAATCTTTTTTTGTTTATAAAATTATCAAAGATATATAATATTGATTATTAGTTTTTTTTCTACAATAATATCAAGTTTTATAATATAATTGTAAAATAATTTGGAATTAATATATATAACAAATAATACAATAATTAATATAATTTTGTTAATAATACTTTTAAATATAATAATAATATCAAAATTTAATATTAAAATATAAAATTTGATAATTAATATGTTATATATTACTTTTTTATATTTAATAAATAATTAATAAAAAATGTTAATATTTTTAAATTTATTAATTAATATAATAATATATTTAATTTATAAAAAATAATTTTTATTATTAATAAATAATATATTAATAAATATAATAAATTAAAAAAAATTAATATTAAAAAATATAAATATAAATTTTTTTATAATATTATTTTTTTATTATTAAAATCGTTTATTTAAAAATTTTACATTTTCTTTAATAAAATTAATAATTTACATAACAAAAAAAAAATTATATATTAATTTTAATTAAAAAATTATATTAATATAAACAATATAAATTTATTATTGGTTTAATTATTTGGTGATAAATAATTATTAATTAATAATATATAGTAAATAAGTTATATTATAAGGTATATTAAAATTGGATATAAAGTATATAATTTTTATATATATTCGTTATATAGACGGTATAGCTATATATAGTTGGTATTGTTGTTAATGGAGTTATATAATCGAAGGTTATATATTTCAAATTATAATATTGGTATTTTTTGGAGAAAAATGAATATATATATTTAAAAACAAATATAAAATATAAAATATATATATAATAAAAAAAGAAATATAAAGAAAAAAAATATGAAAAATTAATTTTATTATTTTTTGTTATATATTTTATATATATTATATATATAAATGTTTATATTAAAATTAATATTAATATATTTGTTTTTGATATAATTTTAATTTAATATTAATTAAATATATTCAATTTATTAATTAAATTTTAATTTATATATATTCAAATTAATAAAATTAATTAATACTTAGTAATATTTTGTTTTTATTATAATATTTGTTGGATTGTTTTTATTATTGATTTATATTATTTTAACAATTTTTTAATATTTATAATTTTATTAAAATATTATAATATTAATTATAAACCGTTTCTTTTAGGTTATCCCAAATTTTACAATATATTTGTATAATAATTTAAAATCAATATATACTACAAATAAAATTTTATTTAATTCTAAAATATTATTAATAATGTTTTTAATTATTAATATAATATTAAATTTAAATATAAATATATAAAATTTAAATATAAAAATGTTTTTTATAATTTATTTATATTTAATAAAAAATCAATATATAATATTTGTTTATTTATATTTATTAACAAAAATAATAATATAATTTATTTAGAATAATAAATTTTTATTATTGGTAAAAGATATATTTATAAAAATAATAAATTATAAAGATTTTCTATTTAATAATATAAATAAAAAATTATAATTAATATTTATAATTTATTATATAAAATATTTATTTAAAATTTTAATATTTTTTTTTGTTTGATTTGATAATTTAGGCTATAAAGAAATAATTGTATAAAACTTTAAATTAATAAATTTATTTAATATAAAATTTTTAAATTTATTATAAAAAGAATTGTTTTTATATATTAATATTTTTTTATAATTTATTATATATTTCAAATATATTTTATAAATTGAAAATAATTAGTTTAATAAAATTAATTTAATTTTTTTAAATAAAATAAATATCAATTTTATATAATATAAAAATTTTATTATTAAATTTAATTAATATGGATAATATAAATTTTTTTTTTGATTTTATTTTAAAAATTATTTTTATTAATTTTATTTGTTTTAATATTATAAATTTAATATTAATTATAATAAAAATATTATTAATTTATAATTTTACAATATTAAAGTTGGTATTATTTATGTATAATAATTTAATATTATTTATATATAATAAATAAAGATTATAAATAAATACAATTATATAAAGTTTTTAAATATAATAATTATAATAAATATGGAATTAATAATTATCTGCTTTAAAAATACTGTACAGAAATTTATATATCCGAAATAATGTATTAGAGTTTAATTTTATTTTCGTTAAAAGTATAATATAAAATAATCAAATTAATTTATTAAAAAACTATATATAAATTTAAATAATATTATAAATATATAGATTTATATTTTGATTATAAAAAATTGTTATTAATATTATGAATATTTATTAATTATAATATTAAATTATTGATAATTAAATTAAAATTGTATTTTTATTATTATCATTATATATTTAAATAATCAAATATAATTTTTTATATATTTTATTTATTCCAAATTTTTTAATTTTATTTACGAAATATAATTTAAAAATCCAAATTTTGGGTAATACTTTTATTTTTAATATAATTTTAAATACACTTTTTTTCATTAATTCGTTAATTTTTTTATATTGAGAATTGATGTATAAAAATAAAGTATAATTGATATTGAACATTTTATTATAATTACATTTTTATATAAACGTTATAAATTACAATATATTTGAAATAAATATTATAACTAAATCTATCAAATATTAAATAATACACAATTATAAAATTTATTTAAAATTTTTTGATAAAGATATGAATAAAAAATAAATCAAAATAATAATTTATAATATTTGTAAAAATCTTTTTATTAAATATAAAATATTGCTTTATATTTTATTAAAATTAATTAATAAATTTAATTTAAATTATAATTTGTATAAAAATGATTTTATTTAAATAATTTGAAATTTTATAATATTATATTTTTATTTAATTATATATAATTTATTATTAATATAAAAAAGTTTTTATAATCCAATTTATTAACTTTTTATAAAAAGTTTAATTTTATATTATATTAATATTTTAAAATTAATTAAAAAATTATAAATAATTATAATAATTAATTTATTTTATTTTATTAAAATATTTTTGATTTATTGTTTAATTTGTAATTTTGATATTATTATTATTATTTTTTTTATTGTTATAATTTTTTGAATAATATTTAATATTAAAATATTATATTCTATTATTTATAAATAAATATTATATATTAATAAAATAAGTATTATACCGTTCAATCCTATAATATTATTAATTGTTTTTATTATTATTTGTAATATATATTATTTATTTAATTTTTTATAAACAAAATCATTGAAAATAATAATATAAATTTTATAAATTGGATTATAATATTATTCAATAATACTAATTAATTAATAAACTTTAATCAATACAATTTTTATACCGATTTTTATAAATACTATAAATTAAATAAACTTTTTGTTAATAAACTGGGTATTAGTATTGTAAATAATATAATCAAATAATTTAATATATATATTGATTTATATATATTTTAAAATATTTTATATATATTTGATTATAATATTATTAAATTAATTAATAATTTAATATTTTATAACTTTATTAATAATATACAATATTAGCTTATTATTAATATAAAAAATATTAATATATATTAAGAAATTATATTCGATATTATTTTATAAAATAAATTTAAATCGTTTTAGGAATTTATTATATTTTTAATATTGTTTACAAAATTTTGTTAGTTTTTTGATCGATTTTAAATTATAATTATTATAATACTTTATATATTCCAATAATCGTTAAAGGCAATATATAATTAAATAATTAAAATATTAATATAGTTGTTAGAATTTAAATATTATTAAATAATATTTTTTTAAATTTGTTGGGTAAAATTATAAATTAATATTTTATTAAATAAAAGTATAGTTATATTTGTATATAATAAAATAGTTGATTTGGAATAATCCTTTTTTTTATATAAATATATTATTAATGTTTTTATAATATATTTTAAATTAATTTATATTAATAAGATTGAGTAAAAACGATATGTTTATAAATATAATATAGAATTTAATAGTTTTAATAAAAAATTTAATTATAAAAAAATTAATAAAATTAATAAATTTAATATTAAAAATAATTAATATATTATTTATAATTAAATGATTTAATATTAAATTTATAAATTTTTGAAAAGCCTAAAACTGAATATATTTAGCAATTAATTTTTGTACTACACCAATATTAATAATTATATTTTGAAATTCGAAGTTATTGTATTAGGAAGTTATATTTAAAAGTTTTATAGTTAATATATATATTAAAGTTTTTGTTATTAAATCATTAATAATTTTTTTATTATTAATAGTTAATTTATATAATATATAAAAGATTTTTGTATTACCATTAAAGTTATTATTTATATAAAACATATTTTTTTCTTTTTTAATAGATTTATTTATTTTGAAATTAGTTTAATATTATTGAAATTTGTTTTTATAATATTAAATTTGTTTAATTTATTTTTTTGGGATATATTTTTTTTGTTTTTATTATTATTATTTTTATTATAAAAGTTTGGGTTATATAATTAAGATTATAATAAAAATCGAAATCAAAAAAATAATTAAGATTAAAATCTATTATAATTATAATTATAATTATAATTGAAATTATTATTATAATTAAAATTATTATTATAATTATTATTATTATTATTATTTCAATTAAAATTTCGATTAAAACTTAAACTGTAATTATTATGATTATAATTATTTTGTTTATAATTATATTTTTTGTTTTTAATATTATTTTAATTAATATATTTTTAATTTATATAATATATTTTAAATTATTTTTTGTTTTATTATTTATTTTTAAATCAAATGCTGTATTTAATAATATTTGATTAAATTAAAGTATATAATAATAATTTATAAATTTTTATATTAATATATAAATCGTTTTAAAAAACAATAAATAAATTTGATAGTTTTTGGTATATATATTTATATATTAAATAAGATTTATAAGTTATAAAAAGTTTATTGTAAAAAATATTATCAATTTGTTTTTATAATAAAAATTGATATAAAATATTTTAGATTTTTTTAATAAATAATAATAAATATTTATTAAATATTTTATTTAAATTTTTATTTATTATTATTTAAAATAATATTTGGGCTTATTTATTTTTAATTATATATATAAATTTTTTTTTTTAAAATATTATTATAATAATTTAATAAAAATTTTGAATATTTAAAATTTTTTTATAAAAATATAATAAATTTATAAAATATTATTAATTAATATATATAAATAAATTAATAAATATATAATTAAAGAAAATATTATTTATTAATATATATTATAAAAAATGTTAAATTTATATTAAATATTATTATTAATTTCAAAATATTTCAATTTATTATTATAAAACGATTTCTAAATAATTAATATTGTATTATATTGAAATTAATATATCTATTTAATATTATTTGAAAAAGCTATATACCTATCATTTAATAAAAAAGATGATAACGAAAATAAAAATAATAAATTATTTAAATTTAATTTTTTTAATGAGATGGGGAAAAATATATCAAAATATTTAAATAAGTTTTTAAATATAAAAAACAAAAAACAAATAATATAATATTGTTTTATAAAACATTTAATTTTAAAAAATAAAATTTAAAATTATTTTGTTTTAAAATTTTTTCAATTTGTTTTTTTATTTATAAAATATATCTTGAAAATTTGGTGATATCATAAAATTTTTAAATGGTGATAATATTAAATAAAATATATATTTTTTGTAAATATAATATTTATTAATATTTAAATAAATTAATATTATTAAGTTATTTAAATTCTTTTATTTAAAATAAATTAAATTAATTATAAATAACACTTTAAAAATTAAGATTCTGGATATTAATATATTTATAATTAAAAAATCAAAATATAATATATTTGTTTATTTTTTTATTAATAATTTTTTTAATAATTTTAAAGTTATTAAAATTTTTTTTTTGAAATTTATAAAACTTATTATTATCAAAAATGTATTTTGTGAGGAAATTATTTATAGTTTTTGGTTTTATTATAATTATTAATTTTTATATTATAAATGATTATATTTTTTATTATTTTTGTAAAGACAAGAATAGTTAGAAAAAAATATTTTTTATATTAAAATTGAAATTAAAGATTAATAATATATTCAAAATAAAAAATAAAAATAATATTTGTAATCGTTATATATTAATATAGAGGATATAAACAATATTATATACAATTGCTATATATAATGCAATATAATATTAATTAAAAAGAATAAATAATTAAAAAAAAAATATAAAAGATTAAAATTAAAAAATAATAAAAAAAGTAAGAGATTGTAAATAGATTATACAAAGCTAATTTAAAATATAATATTATTTTTGTATATATAAATTAACATTTTCAAATTAATCCAAATCGAAAAAGCGATTTGCGAGGTGTAGGGAAATGGGTGAATATATAAGAAAAGATATAAAAATTGATATAGGGTAAAATAAAAAAATAAAAGAAAACTTAAAGACAAGTAAGGATAATTTGAAATAAATTTTAAATAAAAATTTGTAAATAATATAAAATAAAATAATGTTTTATAAATTGTATAATAAATATAAAAATTAAATGGATAATTAATCTTTTTGAATTCAGCTTTTTTATAGTAATTTTTTTGTTATATAGATTATAATAATTTTTATTAAAAAAATTATTATATTTAAAATCGAATTTTTAATATTCAATATTTTAATAATCTTTTCGTTATATAAATTATAATAACTTTTATTAAAAAAATCGTTATATTCGAAATCAAATTCTTTTAAGGATCTCAAAAATTGTATCATTCTTTAAATTAAATAATTATATATATTTTAAATGTTATAAATATTTAATTTAAAAAAATATAATATTTTACCTATTAATTTTTTGTTATTAAATATTTTTAATAATATTAATTATATTTATAATTATTAATCTTCAAAAAAGATTTTAAAATAACTTTCATTTAATTAATTTATAATATTTTTACAAATAATATTAATTAATATTGATTTAATTATTTGATAATAAATAATTATTGATTAATAATATATAATAAATAAATTATATTATAAAATATATTAAAATTGGATATAAAATATACGATCCTTATATGCACCTGCTACGCGGGCGGTGCGGCCGCACGCGGCCGGCGCCGCCGCTAGCGGAGTCACGTGACCGGAGGTCACGTGCCCCAAATCGCGACATTTATTAATTAATAAATTAATTTTTTAAAATAATTTTTTTTTATATTTTATTTTTATTTTTTAATATATTTTAATAATAAATTTAAATAAATTAAATTTGTTTAATTTAATTTTTTTAAATTAAATAAATATATTTTTTTTGAATTTAAATAATAATATAAGTATTAAATCAAAAAAATATCCCAATAATTATTTATTTTTTAAATTTTAAAAAAAATTCGGTTTTATCCTATTTGATTTGTTTAAATATTACAAAAATTAGATTAATAATAATAAAAATATTATTAATTTGTAATTCAATAAAATCAAAATTGTTTATAATTAAATAAAATAAGTATATATTATAAATTAAAATAATTATATTAAATTTATTAATATAATAATTTTAATATATATAAAATTAATAATTATTAATTTTAAATATTTTGTAAAAAGATTTGTAAACAAAAAATATTTTTCTTTATAACAATCCTATTTTAATTAATAAATAAATATAAAAGAATTAAACTATTTTTATAATAAATTATATATAAACTTAAAAAATATTTTAAAATAAAATCATTAAATTTTTTTTTTTTAAAAACTAATATAAAAAGCTAATAATAAATATTAATTATATTATTAAATTATAAATAATTAAATAAGAATAATAGTTTTTTTATTATTATTATATACTTATATAATTAATTTAGATTTTTTGAAAACTTTATCCATTCCTAAATTTTTAATTTTATTAATAAAACAAAAATTAAAGATTTTTTAATTTTGCAAGATTTTATTAATATTTATAATCTAAAAAGTTTATTTTTTAATAAAACTAATAAATTTTTTTTATTATAATTTAATATAATAATTTGAATTAATATTTAAAATAAAAATATTATAATTATTTTATATATAAATTATAATCTATAATTATATCTTATTAATTTAAAAATTAATTCTAAAACAAATATATTTGTATAGATAAAATTATAATTAATTAATTAATGATATAAAATTTAATTGAAAAAAAATTTTGATTTAAAAAATATTTTTAAATTTAATTATTATTATATTTAATAATATTTCAATTAGTTTTTTATAATATAATCAAATTTAAATTATACGAAAATGGATTAATTTTTAGAATAATTTAATTATATATATAATATTTTTAATATTAATAAATCAATATAATTCAATTTATTTATTACAAATTGTTAGATTTGTTTTTTTATAAATTATGGATTCGCAGAATCAAGTTCAATTTCAAAGTACCATGTTTTGTTATTGTATTATGTAATAATAAATATTTATAAGAAAGACCATTTTTTAAAAATATATTATTCTTAAGGGTTGTTTTTAAATAATTATAAATTATTGATCTATATTTTTTAATTAGTTTATTAATTGAATCTTGATTATATTTAATAACTTTAAAATTATATTTAATAATTTTAATTTTAATAATTTCAAATTTATATATAATCTTATAATAATATATAAATTGAATAAAAAAAAATAGATATATATATTACGATATATATTATTTAATAATATTAATTTAATAAAGATTAATTTCAAAAATAGTAATTTATATTAATATTAAATTAAAATCAAAATAATTGATTTATATTTATTTGTTTAATTATATTTAATTGAATATAGTTAAATTTATTTATTTATTTATTTATTTAATCGAATAATTGTATTCAATTAAGTATAACCGAATTTACTTATTCGAATATAAACTCAAAATTATTAAAGATTTATAATAAAACCTTTATTTATCATTAAACATTTTATTTATTATATTTAAAATTAAAATTATTAAATTAATTTTTATTATAAAATATTATAAAGAAGATTAAGATTTTTTGATAAAATAAAAAATATTTTATATAAATTTTTTATAATATATTGATATTAAATTTATTTTTTTTTATTAAATCTATTTCTTTTTACTAAATCTATTTTTTTTTATCAAATTTATTTCTTTTTATTAAATTTATTTTTTTTCTCAAATTTTTTTTTTTTTTTTTATTTTCTTTTATTTACAAATATTATTTGAAATATAAAAAATAAAAAGTAGTTAATTGTTTTAATTAAATATAATAATTAAATAAAAAAATAATTTCAAGAATAATATATATAATTTAAATAATATAAAAATATTAAATATTTTTATTTTTAAATAAAATAATATATATTAATAATTAAAAATAAAGGTTTTGATTTTAATATTAAAAAATTAATTAAATTATTTTGATTTTTAATAAAATAATATTTTTTTTAAATTAAAATAAATTCTTTTTTAAAAATTTGTTATTATTGTAAATACAAAATTGGAAAATTTTTTTTTTTAAATTATTTTTAAAAAAAAAATAAAGAATTTCTTATTATATATATTTTATACAAATTTGCAAAAAATTTATTTAATTTTATATTAAAAAATAATTCATTTATTGTAAATTCTAATAAATATATTGAATAATCTTTAAATTTCTAATTTTCAAATTTTCAATCTCTTTATATAATATCGGGCAATATATAATATATTATAAATATCAATATATAAATTAAAAGTTTTTTATATTTTAATTAATATTTTTTTTTAGTATTTAAATTTTTTTAAAAAATATCAAAAAATAAGTAAAAGTAAATTATTTATTAATATTTAATTTTTAATTTTTAATTTATATTAATCTAATTTAATAAAATATTCAAAAATAAATAATCTATTATATTATTATTATTTTAATTTATTATTCGAATATTAATATTACCTTCTTGAAATTTTCAAAAATAGCAAAGATTTTCTAACCTTAATTTTTTTTTATTATTTTAATATTAATTTTAATAAAAATAATAGGATATATATTTTGCTCAATTTATTATTTATATATTAATATTATTATTTCAAAATTTTTAAAAATAAATTTGATTTTTATATAATAATCTTTTTTTAATTTTTTAATTTTAACAATAATAATAAAATATATAAAAAAATATATATTTTATTTAATTAATTATTTATATATTAATATTATCTTTTCAAAACTTTTAAGAATGGTAAAGATTTTCAAATAAAGAATAATATTTATTATTAAACTATAATTATTATTTATTATTTTTTTTTAATTATTATTATATCGAAAAATTAATAATTTAAAATTTAATAATTTATTTTTTTTATTAATATTAATATTTTTTTTGTTTTCGGATTTAAATAATTTATATTATTTATTATATCAAATATAATAATAAATAAATTAAAACTCAAATATTATATTAAATATTATATTAACAAAAAAAAAAACAAAAAAAAAAATATAAATCAAAATTTAATTTCTTAAAAATAAAAAATTAAAATTAAAAAATCTATAATTTTAAATTTATTTTAAATTTATATTAATAATATAATAAATAATAATAATTTTTATAAAAATTATCTAATTATTAGAAAATTTAAAAAAAATTAAATATTTAAATATTCTATATATTAGTTTTTTAAATAATATAATAAAACAATATTATTATTTAATAATTATAAAATTTATATTAATATAAAATAATTTATTAAATTAAAATATTAAAAAAAAATCAAAAAATTTTATTAATAATTAAATAAGTATATAATAAAAATCTATATTTAATATAAAGAAAAATGATTTGATATGTAAATAAACAAAATAATATTTAATATATATAAATAATATATTATTATTAATAAATCTTTATATTATAAAATTTAAGATTTATATATATATTTAAAAATTAATATTATAAATTTTAATAAATAATTAAAATTAAATAAAAAATCTTTATTTAAATATATAATAATAAAAAAAATATATATTATTAAAATATATATTTATATATAAATCAAATATTTTTGTAAAATTTAATATTAATATATAAAATATTATTATTGTTTTTAATAAAAAATATAAAAAATCTTTAAATTTTTATTAATTTTATTAAAAAAAATTAATATATTTATTTTTAAATTTATAAATAATAATATTAATATAAAATTTAATAATAAAAAAATATAATAATAATTTAAATAAAATTTTGTAATATAAAGATATATAATTTGAAAATAATTTATTTAATTAAAAACGAACTTTTGGGAATATATTTATATAAATATTGATTTACAATAATTGAATCTTTTTTTTATTAATAAAAATATTAAGTATTAATTTTATTTATATAATAAATATATATTTAAAAATTAAGTTTTATTAAAAAAAATAATAATATATAAAAATTATCCAAATTATATTATTTATTTAAATTATAAATATTTTATTTTTAAAAATTATTATCTTAAATATAATAATTATATAAAATATATTATATATAATAATTATTATTATCCTAATTATTAAAAATATTATAAAGCAAAAATACATTTATAATAAATTTTTAAATTTAACAAAAATAATAATTTAAATAATAAAGATTATATATTATTAATACAAAAATTTATAATATTATATATTTTAAATCGAAAAACAAAAATCTAAATAATTTAAATTAAATTTAATATTAATAATAAATTAATTAAAAATAATAATAATAAATTTTTATTATTTTTAATTTAATTATTTAATATTTTTATTAAAAATTTATTAAAAAATTATGTTATAAATAATAATAATAATAATAATAAAAATAAAAATTTTAAAAAAAAATTTCTAAAAAATTTTGTTTTAAATAAAGTTTTAAATAATAATATTCCTAATAATAATAAATTAAATAATTTTATAAATAAAAAAATTAATATATTTATATTTAAAAAAAAAGATTAATCAATTTAACTATAATTCGAAATTCCAATCTTTTTTTTTTAATTCATTTTAATTAATTTTAATAATATAAATATATATATATATATAACAATATTTTTAATCCTGTTTTTTTATAATAAGGTAGATTTTTAATAATTTAAATAAAAAAAATAATTTTTAAAAAATTAAATAATTTATTTTTTAAAATATTAAAATAAAAAATTTGAAAAATATTTAAAATAAAAGTTTTTTATTTGGAATAAAATATTGTTAAAACAATTAATAAAATCAGCCAATTATTATATTTCAAAAAATAAAAATTTAAAATAAATAAATAAAAAAAAATTAAAAAATATATTTTAAGAAAATAATAAAATTATTTTTTTGATTATTAAAATAAAATATAATTTAATTGAAATTAAATTATTTTGAAAAAAAATAAAAATTAAAATTATAATTTATATTAATTATTTTTAATATTTTTTTTTTATCTTTATAATATTTTTTTATATTAATATATAATAATAAAATTTATAATATTTTATAATAAATTATAATAAATATTTTAATATAAAAATAAAAAAAATTAAAACTAAAATTATATAAAAAAATTTATAAAATTATTTAATATATACTGTTTAATGATTTAAATTTAAATTTGAAATATTTTTTATTAAAATATTATAATTGTATATAAAAATTATTAATTAATAATAATAATATAAATAATAAATATAAGATTTTAAATATATTTATATTATATTTTAATATAAAAATAAATTATTTATAAATTCAAAAATAATAATAAAATAAAAAATATTTATAACTTATTAAAATAAAAAAGTAATTATTCGAAATCCTGATTTTATTAAATAAAGATCTAAATTTAATTTAGTTTTATTATTAATTATTAAAATTATTAATATAATTAAATAATATATAAATTTTATTAATAATTTTTAAATATATTTTAAATATTAAAAAAATTATTATTTAAAATTATAATAAAATTTCAAAAATTATTATTATTATAAATTTTGATTTTTTTATAATCTTTTAAAAAAAGTTTATATAATTAAAAATATTAACAAAAAAATAAAGAAATTTGTATTTCAACAAAATTATATATTTTTTAATTAAATATTATTAATAATTATAATAAATTAAATAAAAAATATTAATATTTAATTGTTAATAATATTAAAAAAAATAATTAAGTATTATTGTAAATATATAAAAAAAAAAAAAAAGAAATTTCAATTATATTAAAATATAAAAATAAATATTATATATCGAATAAATAAAAAGATTTTATTATTTTTATATATATAAAAAATTTTAAACCGTTTTATTACTAAAAAAGATTGATCTATATAAAAAATATTATATATTTTGTTAAATTTAAATATATTAGAAATATTTTGAAAATATATTAATATAAATTTGTTATTAAATAAAAATAAAATTAAATATATTATAAATATTATAAAATAATTATAAATTATTAAATTAAAATTATAACAATATTACAAAAAAATAAAAAAAAATTTAAAACCTTTTATTTAATTTAAACTATATTTAATATATATAATATATATAAATTGGATATACAATTTTAATTATTATATTTGCAAATATCGAAATATTACTCTTCGAATTATTTTTTATTATTCAATATACAAAATAAATTCAAAAAACTCAAACTAAAACAATTATTATTACTTCAAAATATTAATAAATTATATTTTTATTAATATATAAAATTTTTTGTTTATTAATAATATTTAATATAATACTTAAACAAAAATATTTTAGTATTATTAAACTATTTACAATTATAACATTAAACCTAATTTTTTTTAATAAATAAATATTAATCCAAAAAAAATAAATAATAAGATTAAAAAAATTATAAAAAATGAAAAATTAAAAACCAATAAAATTTAGATAAAAGCATTTTTTAAATAATAAAGTATTAAAAAGATTAATAAATTAAATATAGAAAATTAATTAAAGAATTATATATTTAATTAAAATATATATATCAACAAATATATTATTATATCAAATATTTAATAAAATACAAAAAATCAAGAAAATCTAAATTATAATTTAAATGATATTAATAAATCTAAAACTTTAAATAAAATATAATAATAAATATACAATAAATAAATTGTTTATTTTAAATAATTACTTATTAATCTAATTATTAAATTTTTAAAAATAAATTTAAATAAAATAATTGAAATTAAAAAAATGTATATAATTTTATAAATAAATAAAAAGATTTAACGTTTAACAAAAAAAATGAAAATTATTATTTTTATAATTTTTAAAATAATATTAACCGAAATTGTTATTTTCGAATTTAAAAATAATATTATTTATAATTTTTTAAAATTATTGATTAACAAATTATTTAAAACTTTAAATTTTAATTTATTAAAAAAATATTAATAAATATTTAAATATTATAAATATTTTATTATAAATAAAAAATTTATAATTAATATCAAATTATTAAATTAGATTAATTATTGGTTACAATAAATATTTCTTAAAAACAATAATTTTTTTGAAGAGTTAAATATATATTTTATAAAAAAAAATTTTTAACTTAATTTTGTTATAAACTTTTCAATATATTATTTAATTTTATATAATTAAATTAATATTTATAAATATTATAAAATAAAAATTTATAAAAATTTAAATATTATTTAATAATTTATTAAAGTAATAAAATAAATCGGGGATATATTACAAAATATTGTATTTCGTTAAATTTTAAAAAAATTATATTTAGAAGAATTATTTATAAATAATTAATAGTTTTTATTATAACAAAAAGTATATAATTTGAATTTTAAAGAAATAATATTATTTAATAATATTTTATAATTTTTTTTAAAAATAAATTAAATATATTAATACAATATTGAAAGATTAATTGAAACTAAATAATTAATTAAAAAAATAAAGATTTTAAATTAAAAATATATAAATATAAAAAATACTTTCAAATTTATTATAAACGATTTAAAAAATAAACTTTTACTTTATATTAAATCAAAAATCATATTAATAAATAATATATAAACAAAATAAAAATTAATAAATAAATTATAAAACAAAATTTAAGATATAAATTAAAACAATAAATTAAAATTAAATAAAAATATATTAAATATAATTTTAATAAAATTTAAAAATTATAATAATTTAATATTCAAAGATTTTTAATATTTGATGATAAATAACAAAAAAAAGATAATATTAATTTTTTCTGAAAATTATAAATTTTTTTGAATTAATAAATTATATATAAAAATCAATATTTTATTAATAATAACTTATATAATTATTATTTACAAATTTTAGGAAATAATATTAAATAAAATAATTTTAAATATATTTTTAAAACAAGATTTTATTTTTAATCTTAATTATATTGTAATTTTATAAATAAAAAAGATAATTAAATTATTATTTAATGATCTATTTAATTTTAAAAATTTTTTATAAATTAAACAAAATATTATTAAAAAAAAAATTTATGATTAAAGAATTAAATAATAATAGTATTTTAAAAATTTTAAAATAGAAAAAATAATTGGATGTATTAAATATAACAATATTAACAAAATTAGAATTAAAAAATAATAATGAAAAAGACAAATTTAAAATATATAATAATAATAAACTATAAAATAAAAAAAATAATTAAAAAAATAATATAAATAATAAAAATGAAAATAATATTAAAAATAAGAATTGATCCAAATTTAGTTTTTAGAAATATACTTAATTTTAAAATAAATATTATAAAATAATTTTTAATATTAATTAAATATCCAATAATAATAAATAATTTTTAATATTATTAAATTATTATATTATAATTTTTTAATACATATAACACTAAATATATAATTAACCATCTTTCTATTATAATAACATATAACATTTCTTATACAATAATATACTTTACATTTTATTTTAATTATTAATTTTATTTTTTTTAAATATTTATAATAATATAATTATAAAATTTAATAATAATTATTAATTATTTCATCAAAATTTAAAATAATAAAATATTTAATTCTTTTTAATATACTTTATTTGTTTTTTATATAAATATTTAAATTCCTTTGAATTTTCTTAAATTCGATTTTTTCAATTTTCAAATTTTATAATAACTTTTGTTATATTATATAAAGTATTAATATTCTTTATAATATTAGAATTCTTATTTATTTCAATTTCTATTAAAGCTATTTCGTTTGATTCCCTTTTTATTATAACATTTATTAAAGTTATAACATTTATTTTTGTATTTATTACAATTATTACTAAAGCTATAATATCTTTTTCTATATTTATTATAATTGTTATTAAAGTTATTTTATTTTATTTTTTATTTACTATAATTTTTATTAAAGTTTTTTTATTTTTTTTTTTGTTTTTAATATATAATATAATTCAAAATTATAATAAAGCTAAAGATTGTGATAAGATTATAATAAAATTAAAGATTATAATTAAACTAATTTTAAATAAATAAACAATTTTTTTTAAAAACTAAATTGTTTTAAAAATAAATCAAAAATTAAAATTTTAATTTACAATTTTTTTTAAAAATTATTAAAATAAAATAATATTATAAATTTACTTTTTTATATTTTTTTTTCTAATAAATTTAAAATAAATATTATAAATAATATTTTTAAATATTTTTGATTATTTATTAACAAATATATTTTGTATAATCTTTTATATTATCTATCTTCTTTTTAGAAATTTTAATTTTGATATTAAAAAATGTAAAAAAAACTATTAAAACTTAATTTATAAATATTTTTTTATTTTATATTAATTTCAATAAAACCTTCAAAAACTAAATCCATATAAGTTTGATATAATTTATATCTAAAATTATATTTAAAATCAAAAAAGCAAAAAAAAACTAAAAAAAAAATTAAATAAATTAATATAATTAATTAAAAAGTTTTTTTTGAAAATTATTATAAATAAAAAAAGCTAAAAAAAGTATTCCTGTTTATTATTATTTAAACTAGAATTTTACAATTACCTAAAATCTTAAAAACATTTTTTTAAAAAAAATTTCTAATAATATAAAAAATATATATACATTATTATATAAAAATTTTATAGAATTAAATAAATATTTTTAAAGTTTTTTTTAATTTAATATATTAACAAATCTTTATTTCAAATTCTTTACTCTTTAATATTTGTTTTTTTAAAAACAAAAAAATAAATTAATATTAAATAAAAAATATAATTATTATAATAAATATCAATATTTATCTCTTTTTAAAAAATATATTAATTTAATAAAATAATTATAAAAAAAATATACAAATTATGTTATTTTTAAATAAAAATATAATCAATTTATATTTAAATAACAACAATATAAAATTTTTTTATTTCTTTAATATTTAAAAATATAAAACTAACTTTTTTTAATTGATAATCGATTTTTATATTCTAAAATTTTTTTAATTAATAATATTTTTTATATTATTTTTTTATTTATTATTTCTTTTTCCAAAAAATTTATTATAATCTTTTTAATAAAAATTAAACAAAAACATTTAAATAATAAATATTTTTTAAAAATTATTATATTTATTTTAATTTATAAAATTAAGTGTTTCAAGATAATCAAATCTATTAATATTTTTATAATTTTCTTTAAAATAATTAAATTTATTAATATTTTTATAATTTTTTTTTTAATATTTTTTTTTATTAAAATTTGTAACAATTTTTTTAAATATTTAAATATTATTAAGAATATTTATAATCGAATTATAGATTTTATAAAAAATTATATTTTAAATATAAATAAATATATAGAAATTTATAAAACTTTTTATTTTTTTATTTATGGATGTAAAGTGATAAACAAAAAGTTTGATTTTGATTAATTTTAAAAAATTCTTAAAAAATTAAATTTATAATAAGTATAGAGTTTAATTAAATTATTAAATAATTTTTTTTAAAATTTTTTTAATATAATATAATAAAAAAATCAATTAAAAAAAAACGTTTTTTTTATATTAAAAAAAATATTTATTTTTAATATTATTATAATTAATTTTTATTATTAACTAAATAATATATAAGTATTATTTATATAAATTAAAAGTTTTATAATTTGGACATTAATAAATAATATAATTAATATTTTAAATATTTATAGACAAATAATTTTTATAATTAATTAATTGATTTTATTATAAATTAATAAAGATTAAATAATATATTATTTATAATTTATTTGTTTTTAATAATATAAAATATAGTATTATATATAATATTATTATTCAAAGTTATATATATATATAATGTAATAATAAAAATGTAGAGAAGGTAGGGTATAAAGTGGAGAATGGGGAATAGAAATGTGAAATATTGGGAAGTGGGGAGTGGAGAATGAGAATATAAAAACGATTTGTTATAATTAGCGATTTTTTATAGTTAACGATTTTCTATAATTAGTGATTTTTTATGGTTAATAATTTTTTATAGTTAACGTTTTATTAAAATTAATGGTTTTTTACGGTTGGCGATTTTTTATAATTAACAATTTTCTATGGTTGGCGTTTTATTAAAATTGATAGTTTTCTATGGTTAACGATTTTTTATAGTTAACAATTTTCTACAATTAGTGTTTCATTAAAATTAATAGTTTTTTATGGTTAGCGATTTTTTATAATTAGTGATTTTTTATAGTTAACGTTTTATTAAGGTTAATAGTTTTCTATAATTAGCGATTTTCTATAATTAGCGTTTTATTATAGTTAACGATTTATTACAATTAACATTTTTTTATAGTTAATTTTTTATGATTAATTTTTTATAATTAATTTTTGATTAATTAGATTCAATATAAACAAAATTCTAATATATACAAATTAAACAATAAGACATTAACAATTTTTTATATATAATTTTTATATACATTTATTATACAAACAATACATTATTGCTAACTAAAACATATAATTGTTATTAACTAAAATATATAATCATCGCTAATTAGAATATATAATTATTACTAATTGAAATATATAATTATTATTAGTTAGAATATATAACAATTATTAATTAAAATATATAACCTTCGATTATATACCCTAAATAATAATAAGTTCAATTTCAAAATATTATATTTTATTATTGTATTATATAATATTATAATAAATATAATTCTCAAGCAAAGCGAAAATCGGGGGTTTGAAGGTTAGCCCCTATAAATATTTTTAAAAATATAAAAAAAATGATTTTGCGAATCCACAGTCTAAAAATAAAATTTTCCGCGATGGCTAGTAATTTTAAAATTAAACAATAAATTATAAATAAATAATATATTAAGATTATTATATTAATTAAATATATTATTAATTTATTTTTTAATATAAATATATAAAATTTTTTTTATTATTTTATAAATTGTTTTAATATATTGGATAATATTAAAAGCAAATATATTTATAATAATTATTCTTAGAAATATATTATATACTAAAAATATAAATATTAATCCATCCGGACCAATAATATTATTAAGAATTTTAATAATTATTTATAATTTTATATTATATAATAATGTATCATTTATTTTATTATTAATAATTTTTTATATTTTATAAAATAATTTATAATAATGTTTTATAAGATTAATAAATTAATAAATTTCGATTGGTATAGTTTTTATTATAATAATTATAAAAACAATATTACAAACAAATTTTTAAATAATAAATTATATTTTTATATTATAAATAATATTATTAGAAAAATTAATATATATATTAATTCAAAAATATTTTAAAATATTCTAAATATATTTTATAAAAATATTAATAAAAAATTTTGTTATTTAATAATTGGTTTTTTTATTAATAATATAAAAAATAAATTTATTATTCAAATATATAATATTAAATTTAAATTTGTTTAAAACATTATTATAAATCTGATATTAATGGTAAAATTTGTTAATTTTTTTAAAAATCTAAAAATTGATATTATATTTTGTATATTTAAGAATTTTGTTAAATCTATAAGTTGATGGGTAATCGAAATAGTAATATAATTGATATAATTTACGCTTAATTAGATAATATATTTATATAAACAAATTGAAAATGTTTTTTTAATATAAAAAAGTATAGCCAAATCTATAAAATATTAAATAAATTAATCTAAAATTATTTTTTTTGATTAATTAGTTTGTGATATTATTATAATAAATTTAGAATTTATTTATATTTATTAATAATAAAAGAAATAATATATTAATTAGTATAATATAAAATTTAATTATACTAATTAATAAAAATAATATTATAAAGTTTATAAAAATAATGAAATCAATTTTAAATATAATATTTGTATTTTTTATAATATTTTAATTAAACTTAATATTACAAACTTTTTGAAATATTAAGAATTATTATAACCCTACAATAAAATGTTTCGATATTTTTAAATCAATTATAATATTATAAAATTAATTTTTATTATATTATTTGAAATTGAAAAATATATTAAATAATATTATATCGAATTGTATAAAATATAAAAAAATTATTTTTATAAATTATTAAATAAGTTTTTTCGGATTGATAAATTTTGTTTAAATAATAAAAATAAATAAAAAATTAATATAAATTAAAATTAAAATTTTTTTTTATAAATCTTATATAATAATAATATTAATACTTATATTTTAAACAAAAATTTTAAATTAGATTTATTTTATATAATTATTAATTACCTTAATAATAATAATATAATAAATAATTTTGTATTTTTAATTCTTATAATTTTTTTTGATTTTTTGTTATTTTACAATCAAATAATTTTTTAAATAATAATCCTTTTTTAAATAAACAAAATAAAAAATATTGGAATTTTTATACCAAAAATATAATTAAAATTTATATCATAAACTATTATATATTTATTATTATTTATAAAAAAACAATTAAGATTAATTATTAAAATTTTTATATAATAATTAACTTTTATTATAATAAAAATATTTATTCATAAAAAATTGTTTAATTCTTTTATTAATTTGTTTTTAATTAATAATATTTAATTATAAATTTAATTGGAAAAAGTTAAGGTTTGATATAAAAAAAATATATATAATTTTATATAATTTAATAATATAATAAATATTAAATAATTTGATTTGAAAAAAACTTTTGTTTTAAAAATTTAAAAATAATTTATAAAATAAGATTTTTATTTTAATAAAAAGGAATTCAAAATATTTATTATAAATTTTATTTAATTATTATTTTTTAATTAATTGTAATATTATTTTGTATTATTAATTTTAAATAAATTATTAATAATCTTTACCTTCAAAATATATAATTATATAAATATATATTATATTAAAAATAATAAATAATTTGATAATATTATAATAATAATAATTTAAAGCTAATTTTTTTAATATAATTGAAAATATTTGTAATTGCTAATTGTAAAGAATTTATAAATACTTATAAATATTAATAAAAATTATTTATTTATAAGTAAAATTATTAATATCTATTTTAAAATATTTTATATTATCAAAATATAATTTATTTATATTAATTATATAATTGTGATATTATTGATATTAAGATTTTAATTTTTTAATTGGATAAATATTATAACAAAATAGTAATGCAATTAAAAAAAATAAAAATAAAATTGTAGGTATACTATAAAATTAAATGATATATAAATTATAAAATAATAAAATATAATTGTATAATTAATTTCGATTTTTGTAAAAAATAATATTAAATAATAAATTGTAATTTAGTAAAAATTGTTTTTAATAAATAAATAATAAGAATTTTTATTATTTGAAATAAAATTAATTTTGTTAAATTTGTTTAAAACAAAAAAAAGAAAATTAGGTATAAATATTTTTTTGGAATATTATATTATTAATAAAATTTTGTTTATATTAATTTATATTATAAAACAAAAAATCTATATATTGATATAAATCAATTTTTGTAGGTTATAATATATCCATATATTATAATATTATAATTAATTATAAAATTAAAAATTATATAAAATATAATTACAAAATAAATTTCGAAAACTTTTCGATTAATTACAAATATTTTGCTTTAGGTTAAGATCCCCAAATATAACTATAATCCGAATTTTGGTATAACCCTATTAATATAAAAAATGATTTGGGATTAAATAAATAATTAAAAGAATTTATATTAAATTCTTTTTTTTACTTTAAAAAAGATTTAGAAAATTTATTAACAATTAATAATCTTAAATTTGATTAATAAATAAAAAATGTAGAAATATATAAATATAAAAGATAATTAATTTTTTGAGATTAAAATTTTTTTTTTTTATAAATTATTTATTAAAATTATTTTATAATTTAATTAATAAAATCTTTTTGTTATATTAATTTAAATAAAACAATAAAAACTTTAATATCCAGATTGATATATACTTTATTATATTAAAGTTTTGTATATATATAACTTAAATCGATTTTATTAATTTTTTTGAAAATATTAAAATTAAATAATTTAAAATTATTTTTAAAAATATATAAAAAATCGATATTAATAAATTCTTTTTTTTAATATTAAAATTGTTTAAAAAAAAAAAAACTTTAAATATTTTATACAAAAGTTTTTAACAAATTAAATTTATTTTTAAAATATAATTTATTAAATCTATATTTTTTTAAAATATTAAAAATTATTTTAATAAAAAATCTTAAAATTAGTTTTAATAAAAATAAATTAAAAATTATAAAAATTAATAATAATTTAAGTTTATTAATTAATCCCGAAATTTTAAAATTTATTAATTTTTCGAATCAAATCTATAAAAAAACTATTATTAATTAAATAAATTAACAAAAAATGAAATATAAGGTTTTAATAAAAAAAAGTATAAAAATCTAAAATTTATATATTATGATTAAATAATTATAAATTATTTTAAATAAAGATTTATAATATTTAGATTATTTAATGTTTTTATAAAGTTTATATATAATAGCTTTTAAAATTATAAAAGATTTTGAATAAATATTAAATAGAATAAAATCGAAATATAGGGTATCCAAATTTATAATAAATAAAAGATATAAAGATAATAAATTTTTATAAAATATTTTAAAAAAATCAGATTTTGATAAAAAATTGATAAAAAATATAGAAATAAAAATATACAAGTTTTGTCTACTATCCTTTTTGAAGAAAATTGTAATAATTATATTATACTAAAAAATATAAATAAATAAATAAATAAAAAAAATAGAAATGAAGATAAGAAAAGTATAATAATAAATTTTTATTTAATTCAAATTAAAATATAATAAATATAAAATTTAGTTTTTAATAAATAATATTATATTGAAAATAGTATATTTAAATTATAATGGTATATTTAATATTAATAATACTTTTTATATTAAAATAATTAAAATCTAAAATTCTTTAAATTTTTTTTAATTTTATAAAAAACGTTTGTTAGTATTTAATTAGATTGTTTGTATATAAATATTAATAATATTTTATAACAATAAAATTAAACTTTTTTTAAATATAATTTAAATTTTTAATTTGTAAAGTTTATTAATTAATATTGATTTATTTTAAGATAATAAATATATATATATAGTAATAAGGTGATTAGTAATAGTAGATATAAAACTTGTTATAGTATTAATAATGTTCTAGCTAAGAGGGTGCGGGTGGGAGCACCCTAATATAGACGTATGCCGCGCCTAGCCCGCGCTAGCGCGCGCGCAGGCGAAATCACGTGACAGGGTCACGTGACTGACAGGGGTGACCCCTGTCACAACATTGATTTTAGTTTAATTTAATGTTTTATTAAATAATAATTAGGTAATAGTTTGTTTTTTTTTTAAAAAAAAATTTGTTTTAAATCTTTATATTTATTTGAAATATTAGGGATTTTCAAAATAAAAATTTTATGTTTTGTTTATATTATTTTAGAATTAAATATTTAGTTTAATTATAAAATCAAAATTTGTATTTTCTTGCTTATTTTTTGGTAGGTTTTTTATATTAAAATAATTTTAATAAATTTTAAATTGGGTTGAAAATAGAATTTTATTAATTATTAATTAATTTTAGGATTTATTGTTTTTAATTATAAAAAATTTAAAATTATATTTATATAAAAAAGATTTAGAATAATTAAAATAAATTAATAAATATATATTTTTTTATTTTTTAATATATTTATTGTTTTTATAATAAATCAATAATTTTTATAAATAAAAATATAAATTTTTAATATAAATATTAAAAATATATTTTTCCCTAATATAGATTCCTAATCCCATTCGATATATTTATTTTATTGAATTATATTAATTTAAATATTTAAATTGATAAAATAATAAAATATTATTA
>JANPYM010000014.1:0-67274 GCA_025890175.1 Ciborinia camelliae
ATTATTTTAAATAATAATTAAAAAATATTAATTTAAATTTTATATTAATTAATACTCAAAAAACTATTATTTTAGAGTGAATTAATATAATAAAATCTTTTAATATTAAAATCGATTTTATAAATTATAAATTAAATATTTATATTATCGTAATTTAAATTGAATATATTTTTTTTTTAAATTGCATTATTGATTTTAAATTTATAAATAAATATAAAAATAAAAATAAATTAATTAAAATAATTAATTAAATTGAATTTAATAAAAAATTAAATATCTTAAATTTATAATATAAATATTTAGAGTATATTAATAGGAATTATATATTTAAATCAATATTATTAAATAATAATAATTTAAAATTAAATTTTAATTTTTGTTTATTATATTTACATACAAAAATATATTAAAATATAAATAAAAATTTATTAATAATATTTAAAAATAAATTCGATATAATTAGTATTAATATATATAGTTTATTTAGGTTTAATTTAAAAAATAAAAAATATTTTATAACGATTTTTGATTGATATACAAAAACTATATAAATATATTTTATTAAATTTAAATTTAATATATTTAATATTTTAATTGATTTTTATAATTTAATTAATAATTAATTTAATATTAAATTAAAACAAATTAAAATTAATAATATATTAAAATTTAAATTAAATAAATAAAATTTATTTATAAAAAATCAAAGTATTATAATAGAATATATAAATCTATATACATATTTTCAAAATAAAATAATTAAATAATTAAATCGAATTTTATTTGAAATATTAATTAATTATATAATTGATTTAAAACTCCCTATTTTTTTATAATTTTATCTAATTAAAAATATTAATTTTATTAAAAATCGTATTTATAATTGTATAATTAATATTATTTTATATATATATATATTTAATAAAAAATTTAATTTAAATTATATTAAAATATTAGATTTATTAATATTTATATTTAAATATAAAAAGCAAAGAAATGAAAAATTAAAATTTAAAATTGAAAAGAATATATTAATAGATTTTGAATTTTTGAAAAACTTTATATTTTATATATCAAATTGTTGGGAAAATCATGTGACCTACCGGTCACGTGACGGTTCGGCTAGCATCGCGAACCTACTAGAACGCCTAGTGCGTCCTAGTACGTTCTAGTACGGCACTAGACCTCTATATAATCATCTACTCTAGCATAGCTTCATAAATCAGAGATTATCAACATACACTACAGATTGAAAGTACTTTACACTTTGAAACCACGTTGATACCAACACAAATATTAGGAAAATTATAAATTCTAGAGATTTTATTATATATAAAAATCGATTATATTATAATAAAAATGAAAATAATAAATATACTAAAAAATTTAATTTTAATTATAATAAAATTATTAATTATAATTAATTAAAATTAAATTTAAATAATAATAATAATAATTTAAATCAAAATAATATTTAAAATAATAATTTAAATTATAATTATAATCAAAATAATAATAATTTAAATCAAAATAATATTTAAAATAATAATTTAAATTATAATTATAATCAAAATAATAATAATTTAAATTAAAATAATATTCAAAATAATAATTTAAATTATAATTATAATTAAAATAATAATAATTTAAATTAAAATAATATTTAAAATAATAATTTAAATTATAATTATAATCAAAATAATAATTTAAATTAAAATAATTTTAATAATTTAAATCAAAAAAATTTAAATAAATTATCTTTTATAATTAAAATATTTTATAATTTTAATTTACCTATTTTAATTAAGCAATCTAAACAATTAAAAAAAGTATCACCTAAAATTAATTTATATTATCTTATATATATAATTTATATTAAATTATTAAATAATTAAGATTTAAAATTTAAAATTAATAAATATAATTAAAATGAAACCTTATTAGATTTTAATATTAAAAATCAAAATAATAAAATTATAATGAAAAAACCTAATAATAATTTAATTAATCCTAAAATATATTTAAAAATTATTAATTTAAAAGAAAAAAAATATTAAAATAAAACTATAAAATATAAAATTAAAATTTTTAAAAATAATAATATATAAAAATTAATTAATAATTTTAATATTATTAAAATAAAACCTTTTAAAATTAAATAAATATATAAAATTAAAAATCTATTACATAATTATATTAAATTTAAAATTAAATTTGTAATTAAAAAATTCAAATAATTATATAAATTAAATTATTTAAATATATTTGCTAACATCATAAAACAAATAATTTAGAAATTAATATTTACATTAATTATTAATAAATTTTGATATATATATAAAATTAATATAATATTAATATTTATATAAAAAAATATTAATATAAATTTATATATAATAGTATCTAAAATATATAATATAAATAATAAAAATAATATAAATATTATTTTAAAATTAAATAAAATATTATATAAATTAAAATAATTTACTAAAATATAATATTTAATTTTAAAAAAAATATTATATAATTTAAATTTTATTTTTTTAATATTTAATAAATATATATTTATAAATAAAATTTTAAATTTAATTTTAAATATATATATTAATAATATTACAATTATAAACCCTAATAAAATTTTAATTAAAGATTTTATAAATAATTTAAAAAATTATTTAAATTTAAAAAATTTAAATTTTATATAAAATTATTTAAATATTAATATTAAAAAAAATAATAATTATATTAAATTAAATTAAAAAAATTATATTAATAAATACTTAATTAATTTAAATTTAAATAATTTTAATTTTATTAATATTTCTATAATATTTAAAAATAATATTAAAATAAATTACAAAAAAGCAAATAAATTTAATATTAAATAAATTTAAAAAACAATAAAAAAACTTTTATATTTAATTTTAAACATTAAATAAAATATTATTTTTGCAATAATTAAACTAATTCAATTTATTTTCAATTCTAACACCAATTATATAATTATAATTAAAAAAATATTTAAATACCTAAAAAATATTAAATCATTAAATATTAAATATAATAAAAATTTTAATAATTATATACAAAAATATTACAATATTAATTATACAAAAAATTTAAATATTATAAAATTAATTAATAAATATATATTTATATATATTAATAATTTAATTAATTAAAAAACTAAATTACAATCAATAATAACTCAAAATTTAATTAAATCAAAATTAATTGTAATTAATTTAATAATAAAAAAAACAATATATCTTCAAAAAATATTAATTAAATTAAATTAATATAATTAAAATAAATTTCCTATATATTTAAATAATAAAATTATTATAAATATATTTAGAAACCTTATATTTCATAATAAAAACAAATATATATCTATACGCTATTATTATATTAAAAATTTAATTAATAAAAACCTAATTAATTTAAATTAAATTTCCTTTTTAAATTAATTAATAAATGATCTAATTAAACCATTAAATAAAATAAAATTATTTAAATTAATTAATTCAATTTAGTAATCAATTATTAAATATTAATAAATATATATATATATATATATAAATAAATATATATTAATAAAATTAATTAAATTAATTTTATTAATTCAATTATTAAAAAATTAATATTAAAAAAAATAAAATTAAAAAATTTTATTTTAAAAAATATTAATTTTAAAAATAAAATTGATATCTATATATATTGTATATACAAATTCGTATTTTATTTTATTTTATCTTTATAAATTTATTTAAAATATATATATATATAAATAAATATTTATATATTAATAAAATTAATTAAATTAATTTTATTAATTTAATTATTTAAAAATTAATATTAAAAAAAATAAAATCAAAAGATTTTTATTTTAAAAAAATAAAAATCGATATCTATATATACTATATATATATATTAGTATTTTATTTTATTTTATTTTTATAAATTCATTTAAAAATATTTAATTTTATTTTATTTTATTTTATCTTATTTTTTAAAAAAAAGCTATTAAAAAGGACATATTGTATTTTAATTAAATATATAATACCTATCTCTTAATTAATTATATAATTTATTTATTTAATTAAATATATTAATTAATTAATTAAATAATTAATAAATTATATATTTATTTAATTATATAAAATATAATTAAATATACAATATAATAATATAAACTATACAAACACTACACAAACACATGCCTAATACAATCATTCGAATTATACAAATTTTTTTTCAGAATTCGAAACATTGTATTAAGAAAAATCGATTCTTTGTTCGAATTTTAATTGGAAAAAACAATATAATAGAGCATTTTATTTCAATTCTGATTTTTGATTTTATACCACAATAATACTATTTTATATATTATATATAAATATATAATATAATTATTATTATCTCTTAATATTTAATCTATTTATAATAAAAAGTATATATTAATCAACTAGACACCCTGCACCACCAGCATATACCCCCTGTATATGCCTAAAATTCGAACTTGCAACATGTATATTGTAATAAAAATATTAAATAATAAAAAAGAGTTTGATATATTTGTTTTTTTAAATAATTTTATAAATAAATTTATATATATTTTATTTGTTAATAGATTTTGTAAATAAATTGTAAATATTAAAGTATTAGTATATATAATTAATTAATATTATTTTTTTTTTAATTTGAAATTATTTAAATGATTTTATATTATTAAAATTAATAAAAGAAAATTATTTATAAAAAATTGTAATATTATAAAAATTGTATAAAAAAAAAGATTTATAAATTAAATATATTATATATTTTAGATTTGGGGGTTAATTTATTATTTATAAAAATGTTTTGTAAAGATTTTAAAATTAAAAAAATATATTTTTATAAAAATAAAAAAATTATGTTTTTAATAAAAGATTTTTATAATATTTATATAATTTTTAATTTATTAAATTTTTCAATTGTTATTATATTTTTTATAATATTATTTAATAATATATAGAATATTATATATAAAAAAGTTAAGATTAATTTAATTAAAATTTAATAAAAAAATTAATTGTAAAAATATTAATTATAATATTGAAGATTAGGATATATAAATAATAAAATATTTTATAAATTATATTTAATAATTATTTTTAATAAAAAAATATAATTATTAATAAAATTCATTTTTTATAAAATTTATATTATAATTAAAATAAAGAAATA
The DNA here is from genome assembly GCA_025890175.1 of Ciborinia camelliae. Lineage (NCBI taxonomy): Eukaryota > Fungi > Ascomycota > Leotiomycetes > Helotiales > Sclerotiniaceae > Ciborinia > Ciborinia camelliae. The sequence goes on from JANPYM010000014.1 coordinate 5,230, forward strand.
TTATAATAATATATTTTCTAAATATAAAAAACAATTATTTATATTTATATCTTTAAATATTATAAACTTTTTTTTTATATTTTTTTGAAAAAAATAATATTTTATAAAAATTATTGATAATTGAATAAAAAAAATATAAATTATATTTTTTGTATAAAAAAGCGATATTATTGATAAATTAAAAAAATAATAATTAAAAATAAAAAAAAAATTAGATTTTAATATTTTGATAATTCGAATTGATAATATTTTAAAAATTAAAAAAATATTATAAAAATAATAAAATATTATAAATATATAAAAACAAATAATATATATATATATTTTAAATTAAAATAAAATTATAAAATATATAATTTTTATAATATAAATAAATATTTAAATAATATTTAAAAATTTTATTTTATTTATTAAATTTTAGGATTATATTATTAAAATTAATATTTATATATAAAACAAAATATATATTAATTTTTATATTAATAAATTTAAGATATATTAAAAATAAAAAAAATTTTTTTAAGAAGAATAATAAATAATTAATAATTAAATAAAAAAATGATAGATTTTGTTTTATAAAATATAATTTGATAAAGTTTTATTTATTAATTATATTAGAATATAAAAATTAAAATATTATTTTTATATTAATTTTATATTATATTTATATAATATATAATAAAATAAATTAATTGATTATATAAGAATTACAATATTTTTAAAATATAGTAAATATATTATTAAGTATTTTTATATTTATATTTTAAATATATATATTATAATTAAAATTAATAATTATATTTCTTTTGAAAAATTATTAAAAAAAAAATTAATTTAAAATTATAAATTTAAATATTTAAAAAAATTTTTATTAAAAAATAAAGAATTTTGAAAAATTTATTAAATTAATATTTTATTGATTAATTATAAAATAATATAAATATTATTTTTATATTATTTATAATTAATATTAATATTATTAATTTAAAAAAAATTATAATTAATATAATATAATAATAATGATCTTTATTAATTATTTAAATTCTTATTTTATAATTTTAAATATTAAAAACGAAATTAATAATTAGTTTTATAATAAATAATATAAAAATTAATATATATAAAAAACTAATATTAAAAAAACAATTTAAAAAAAAAGAAAATAAAACTAATTTTTGAAAAACAAAATATTTATAAATTTTGTTTATTATAATTTTGAAATTAAAATTTAATCAATAATTATTTATAAAAAAATAATTTAACAATTATATTTTTTTATTTAAAATTATTTTTACAAATATTATAACAAAAAAATATTTATTCTTAAAATCTATAAAAAAACTATTAATAATTTTATATATAAAAAACAATAAAAAAAGATTATTCAAAAAAAATTAATAAATTTAAAAAAAATAAAATATAATAATAGATATTTAATAATAATAAAACGAATTTAATTATTACAAAATAGATCTTTATAATAAAATTAAAAATTAATAAATTATTAAATTGTTTTAAAGCAAAATTAATAACATAAAGATTTATTTAAAAATATAATATTAATTTTTTTAATATTTTTGTTTTTATTATATAATTAATAATAATTCGTTTTTTTTTATTAATAATTGTTTTTCAAAATTTTGAAAATATATTATTTTAATATTAAAAATGTATTTACAAAAATTAAATTGAAAAAGAAAAAAAAAATTTTTATATTAAAAAAGATTTTAATAAAGTTAGGGTATATTTTGGAAATATTATAAAATTTATACAATTTGAAACAAATAATATATAATTAAAACGATTTAATTAAATTTCGATTTATTGTTTAAAAGTTTGTATAAAATTAAATTGATTTTTATTTATTTATTTATATAGATTAAAGAATAATTGTTTTTGTTGGAATCACTATAGGCGATGGAGAAACAAATGTACTATAATATTCAGTGTATTTGGCTCGAAGCTTTGAAAACTATGCTACAGATCAACTATATATGCCCGCTAGCGTATGCTAACGCCGTACCGCGGGGGTACCGCTAGCGGCACGCCGCGGCCGTGCGCGGCGCATGCGCAAGCGTGCCGTAGGCACGTGATTTATCCAACAAAAAGTTTATATATTTAATCTTTATTTTTTTAATATTTAAAACCTATAAATGTATATAAACAAAAAATATAAATTTAAAAGTTTTGATTTATATATATATATATAAAATATAAATAACTTTATACTTTGTACATTCGATTTCGAAATATATTAATGTTTATCCAAAATCTTTAATTAAATAAAAATTCTTAATTAAATATATCGATTATCGTAGGGATGTAGGTAGAAGCCTATGCCGATTATTAATACCAGTGGATGTGTAACTGCAACTGTAATGATAACTGTGAAGCAGGTAACCCCTTCATTTCTCGGTTCTCATTCTATCTTTTTTTTGTTGCATATCTACAAGTAATTGTTATTGTTATAGTTATCTCAAAACTTGGGTGATTCATCTTACGTAACCATATTTATATGAATCATTCCATTAATCATCTTTAGAGTTCTCTCTCTGTCACGACATCATTTCCTAAGAATTTAGTTCATGATTCCTCAAGTTCTTATATCTAGCTTCAACCCCCGAATTTCTAACAAGCAGGCCAGTTGGCGAACCCGCAAAACAACCAACCCAAGCCTTCTCACCATTCATAACCTTATATGAGTACAGCCCATATATAGTTAAACCATCCATCCATCCATCCATTCATCCAAACAAACTAATCCAACAATTCATTCGGTAAACGTCGATCCCCCTTACCCCTGGGGACTTTCCACACCATCCCCGGCGTCGAGAGAACCTCATTCTATCCAAACCCACGCCAAAGTATGCTTAAGAGTGGACTCCAAAAAGTGCTCTTCATAAGTGATCACCACCATTTCCAGGCTAGACCCGCTATCTCCGAAAAGGGTAAAGTGTTTAGTGTCTCTCGATTGGGCTAAGTTCCCTCCTTACTTTCTCCATGCAATATTACCTAGAGAAAGCTCCTATATTTCTTACCTAAACCCCGGAATCTGCGAGGAAAATGAATTAGCAGATGTATACTCCATGTTGTGATACGATACTAGGTCTATTTGTGTGTAATATATGGGTGCTTGTTTGTTCCTGCCTCTATGGTGCCTGGGAGATGGTTTTACACTCAGGTAGGTGTAGGGTCGGGAAAATGGGGGTGGACGGAGAGGAGAGTTTTCGTTGGGGCGGGAGATCTTGAGTTTATTATTTACACTTTATTTTGTCGATTAATACGATTGATATGACAGCAACTTGAATTGGATGTTATTTAATATGAATCATATGATTTAGCAGCAGGTGAGAATGGAGGTGGGTAGGGTATTTTCTTGCATGATATTTTTGAAGATATAAACAAGTTTCCTGTTTCATTCTCTCGAAGAGATATTAATAGGAATTGATTTGAATTGACTTATTTACATGAAGATTTGGAGTTGAAGATGTATTGTCGGTACATCTTGAATTAATTGTCAATTCTCAGCCGTAACATGTATTATATAGTAGCATTTCAAATAAGATACCGGTATAACACTTTCATTCGTATGCGTATAAAAAGCAAAGAAAAACAATTGCCTTGGAGGAATATAATCAACATATTCCGGCAAGTGCTATTCAAGCCCTTCGAAGCACCACAACACAAACATACCACAACAATATTACCAGCACTTTTCCACAAAAACACCATCTAGATATACATTAAGTATCAAAAACACATCAAACACAAGACCATTACTCTTCACCTACCATTCCCAATCAAAATCCTCAACCCTAATGCAACCCCCTCAATCGCGCCCTCACCAACCCCAATAATCGCCACAACGCTACCGCGGGTATCCTAAACTCCGCATCTTGCACACATATACAAAAACTCCATTCTCCAACACAAACTCACATTACACAATCAAATCCACCCCGAAAAATCTCAAAACTATATCATCAATATCCTGTCATGCTCCGCTACGTATCGCGCTCCTCAAAATCCTCGATTGTCAAGTTTCATTTTGTGATGATGTCTTTATAGGAAGTAAAGAACGTGGGATGGTGTTCAAATAGAACAAACAGGTGCAGCATTTCTGTGGGGCATTGGGGTAATCGTGGGCAAAGTGGGGTCTGGGGGTCTGACATCATGAGACGTTGCTGACGAATAAGGGGTTATTTGATCATAGATTGGTACAACATTTCATCATAATTTCTATGAGACGTTGCTTTTTTTTTCCTTTTATCTAATCATGAAAACGCAAGCGAACATCAGGAAGGGGGGAGGTGAAACTTACTTTTCTTGTTTGTCGTGTTTGTTTAAGAGAATGGGGGTGTTCGATAGGTATGATATACTGATTTTTTCCTTTGGACTATGGCATTTTCCTGCTCAGAGCGAATAGTTTGGGGAAGGAGCTTCCTCGAGCTCGGTGAACTTTTGTATGTTTCCGAGTGTGATGGCGCCGACTTCCTTCCTCATTCTATCTGCACCGTGAATGAACCGAGAGACTCCATTTATGAGACTAGTAAAAACGCTTGGGTTGGTGGTTTAATGGTAATGGTTTTGCTTGTTGAATTTCTTTTTGGTCTGACTTCAACATCACTGCTTAGGGGATTCAGTACTTGAGTTCTGTAGTATGTGAGAGAGATATATAGTATATCATGAGAGGGATTGTGCAGAGAGCTTATTCAACCCCCTATATTCAACTCCCTATTGAAGAGGATTGGAATTGAGAATTAGAGGATCATCTATGCGTAAATTTCTCATATCATATCAAGATATGGCTCCAGTTATACATTTTATTGTTTTTTTTTGTTAAGCTTACATGCGTTCTTGTTCTTTCGAACTTCAACCTCCACATCGCAATCCTATGGTGGAGTTGGGCATAGACCATATAGTTCTACTTCCGTCTAACTTACCAAGTTCTTTCCTATTTTGTCGAGTTTACGCATTTCTATTGCCATTCTATAGAGAGTAGGTATCCAATGCTCATTTATGTTCAAGAATCAATAAATTTGAATTTGTACCTCCCTCCAACACTTTCGCATTATAATACAGATCTTGTCAAATCACAGCATATACTACTTCATTCCACTCTACTTAACTTGAACTTTGGTTATTTAAGTACCAGAAATACATCCCGTCGGGAAGCTCGTCAGTTTCGAATGAGAAAGTATTACGAGAATATTGGAGATCACTCTCTTGTGGGATATTAATTTGAACCTAGAGCAAAGAAAGCAAACAACAGAGTTCGAAATTGATTAACGGACTCAAAATTTATCCTATTTCATTGCACCATCTTAGTTTCTTGCACTATAATTCCATGCCAACTATTTCAGCGTGCACATCTTGAAGACTATATCTTCGTACCTACCCACCCTTTAACATTTGCACTCCTCAACACTTTCACAATTTGAAACAACCAATTTGCTTTCAGCTAAAGTAATCATATATTCATACATATAAAATCCCCTCATGTTCAATATTCATTATAGGGGAATGAAGTACACTCAAAACGAGAAGAAAAGTTCAAAGCATAGAAGCACATCAAACATATAAACCCCTTCCAATGATTTTGTAAGATCTCAACTTAAAGGCCAGTTTCGCTTCCCCTAACAAGCAGCCGAGCCGAGAGCAAGGATAGCATGCCCCCGTGTGGCCATTTGATATACTGCCGGAGCAGTAACCCGACCCGTCACTGCGTCAGTACCTAGGTATTTAACCGGGTGATAATTTGGGCTCACAATCCGGAAACATCGGGCCGAGATACCCGGAATTTTGTTAGTACCCTTTATTGCTAGAACTATGTAGCGTCTACAATTTTCAAGGGTAATGATGGAATAGCACCAGAGAATTCGATAGTATTAACTTGGGTAGTATTAACGGGTAGCTTTTCGCATACCTAACACTGCCTGAGAAGAAGGAAAAAAGCATTCACGGAGAGATAAGTAGAAGTTACTTACACTAAAGGCGTTTCTTTAAGACTTGGGGTGTTTGTATTTGGAAAATATATTCAATGCATCAATAATTGAGAGGAGATAATCTTTTGGGTGAATGGGTGAGGGGATGTCTTTCTTATACTCCTTCCTGTGTTAAGTAGTAATTAATCATAATAAAAGGATATACATGGATATAAAAGCAAAAATGTGTCAGAATAATCAAGAAGCTGGATGGTGCAATTAATAGTCGGCTGTCCAGGGATCAGCCGCCTGGATTATTTACGGATTATTTGCAAATAATCCGCAAATATATAAATAATTTATTACTTCGTGGGTAGATAAATTATTTGTAAATTATTTGCAAATAATTTGTACGGGGTACGAGGTACTTATTGAGATTTAGTATTATCCGTTTTATATACGGGTTATTTGCAAATAACCTGTCAGCTTCAATACCCGCCCCGCGGGGCCCTGTTGCGCAGTCTAGGTGCGATATATCCATTTAATACCTGAGTGGATATCAAGAATGTGTTAAGAGTAGATTTAATGATTAATGAAGACTCACTCGAATCTTTTCTCATTTTGAGACTTAAGAATGTTAAAAGAACTCATTAGATCATCTTATTTAGAAAATACGAACCTATTAAATTTGGTCATTTTCATTATGCCATAACATAATAGAGCTGTAAACATCATGATTAGCATCATTTCCACATAGGATATTATTATTCAAAGGAATCACTCCCTTTTAGCTCTTGATTTGATTAACAAACATTCATCCCAATCTCTTAATTCAAAATAATTTAATGAATCAGAAATTCCCCATTAGACAGAATATTTTTCAAGTTCGTACATCTTCCCGAAAATGAATCAATGCAACAAAAAACAAAAACAACATCTAATTAGATACTGATAGTCTGATACAATTATAATGGCAAAGATATCCAAGTCGATGTATCACCCGAGGGTTAGTTATTCATCTAGTATTCCATCAAGTACATCCAAACATAGCTATAACCCAACAAGTAAAACAAATGCCCTACCTACATTTCACACAAATTAAACACACACCCGAAAGATCATTAGCAGCATTGTAAATCCTTCAAACCTTGATATAAAACACTACAGCAAGCAAAACAAAGAACAACGAAGCCCCCAACCCATATCATATCATCTCATCTCAAGAACTTTCAAATCATCACAACCACTAGCATATCCGTACATAGACCGATCAAATACGAACCTTGTGAATCAAAACCCAATTAAAATGTACACAAGATACGCGAGCGATTTTCATACATATCCGCTTCAGACTGGAAGTTCCCGATTATGATTTCCAACATGGGCTGGGATATGTCACGGTATGGTACCAGTTCTTCTTTTGATTCAATTATTAGATGATATGCTGGGTAGACTTTGGATATTATATGAAATATATGATTTGCGATGAATATTTAAAATATCGATGAGGAAATTAGATATTTATATATCTCACTATAAATAGATCGAGAATACAAGTGTTGTTATAAATTAGTTGTATGTACACTAGCTTAGTTACCGAGCTAAGTTCTATGAAATCGAAGATTCCATAGAACTTAGCTCGATAGTCATTACAACAATATAATAAGTACAACAACAAGAAAACAAAAGAATCCTTCAAGTCATCTCATATTTTCCAACCCATGACGTCATATAATATTGGCATTCAAATGTAATCCAATTTACGCTAACCGAATCATACATCTATCATTATATCATTATATCATTATACATAACACCAACCAACTATTCCAGAATCAGACTTTACCAGAAGTCGGGATTTATGGAAACAAAAACAATCTTTGGCAAGACTTCAGGCGTAGTTTATATACATATCTAGGTACCTATACGACTAATCCTCACCGATTTTTCCAATGATGACAAAAGTCGACTGTGCCTAGACTTTCCAGACTTTCCAGACTTTCCAGACTTTCCAGACTTTCCAGACTTTCCAGACTTTCCAGACTTTCCAGACTTTCCAGACTTTCTAATATGGTACGTGTACTACCTAGTGTGAAATGGTCTTTTGGTCACACTCATAATATAGCAAAACTAGATAGGTAGGTACCTATATATATAAACTTCCTCTTTCCACTTTCCACATTCCACTTTCCACATTCAGCATTCAGCATTCAACATTCAACATCCCCACTCCAAGTAATGCAAGCAGAGCACGATACGATATCCAAACTCCGCAATCCTTCATCCTATACTATATTATATCCCCGCTCGTGCCTCATCTCATATAATATAATATTAAATGATATTTCACATTACATGAAATCCAATAACGAGCCCCTCACTTTCATCTCATAGTAGAACTAACCCCCACCGTCCAAACCCGCACTCTCCGCCTCGAAATCCGCCTGAAAGAAAGGAACCGAACCCCCACCCCCCGCTTCCGCCCCAGCAAAAAAATAATAGCAAAATCCCTTGATTTCTAAAAAAGGTTTTCTCACGATCGATACTTAAACTTGCTTGCTTGCTTATTACTTCATCCCTTCCCTACCTAAATAATAAGCCATTCCTTCCCTACCTAAATCCCCCCTCTCCCTTCCCCTCCAAATCTCATCACTAATCCATCCCCATCCCCTCATCGCCATCCCCTCATCCCCCTCCCCTTTATTTCAATCCATCATCATCAACAATCCAATCGTAATCACAACTCACAATTCACAACTTCCATCCTATCCATCCAACAAGCCAACCTAAAAACATCATATGACATCACATCATACACAATTACCTCCTCTCCCTACCTCCTCTCCCTCCCCCCTCCACCTCCAACAACAAATTACAAAACAACCCAACCGTGACTCTCCCAACCACTCAACCACTCAACCACCCAACCAAGCCAAAAAAAGAAGAAAAAAAAAGTCTCCATCCAACCTAAGGATTGATTGCTATGACTAGTGGGTGGGTTATGGATTAGCAGATTGGTACTCCTTAAACCTCAACCTGGGTGGAATGTTCAATATTTGGTGTCAAAAATATAATAACATTCACAGCACAGAAAGACATCAAAACAAACACATGTTTGAGAAAATGTTATATATATATATACCTCAGAAAAAAGTCATCGCACGAATGAAACTCGAGTGAATACACCGAGTGAAAAAAAAAGGGGTATAAAAGCCATCCGCGCCGAACTCAAACCCAAACCCCACTCCACCCCATAATTGATCCCCCATCCCATCTCAACCACCCCCAGACTCACGTTCGACCCATCACCGCATTAGTAGCCAAGATTTCGATTCTCCTAGCATAAAGTTTCATCATATGGCTAACCGGATCACCCCACACCACACCCCTCAACAATTCATCCGAGATGATTTGCGCGATAACCCCATCATCCATGCGATCCTGAAGTTTTTTACTTCCTTCCGCATTGCCAAACCGATCTACGCCTCGCAAGAGAACGATACTTCCCGCATTACTCAGTGTAGCTTCTGGAACGTGCCAAACCGGTCCGAGAGAAACATGCGAATCTGGTTTGGAATGTTTCTTTTTCATGCCCGAAAGTGCATTGGTTGATTTTTTCGATTTGAGACCGAGTTTCAAAGGTTGGAGAACGGATTTTCCGGGGGCGGGTGTGGAATAGAGATCGAGAAGAGATCTTACGTAAGCAAAATCGGCTCTTGCAACGAGATCACCCTCATTGACGAATGACATGAAGATAGACTTGGAAGCTGATCGAGTCTTAGGTTTCTCTAATGGCAAGAGTGAAATTGGTGGAGCTCCAAATGTGATACAATGGATTCGCTTGAAATATCCTGTGAGGGTATTGAGCTCCGATCTAGCCTCGGGACTTGTAGAAAGCATATGAGAATACAATAGAGCGGCAATGGCTCCACCAGCGGAATGTCCAGTGATAAGTAGAGAGCATTGGGTACGATTGGGGTTTTCCTGCAGAAGATTACGAAGTCGAGCGGCGATTGGTTTTATCCAATCTTTTGCAGCGCCCAAAAATCCAGAGTGACATAAGTTTCCTGGGTCGTCCTAAGATAAGATGGTTAGTCATTTAACAAAACATTCATACAGAATTGGTCTTACTAAGAAGCCTTCTGGTGATGTTGGCTTTGTCTTGACATTGACGGCCCAGTCCGTGAATGAATGTGTTGTTCCTCGGATAGCAAATATAATGACATCCCTATCATCTATCGGCACACTCTTCATAACAGTTCCTGCTCTTCCTCCAGCATTCACTCTTGTTTCTTTTTCTTGCCCAGTCGGTTTTGAATAAACTTGTTCGGAGTATTGAGCGGCGAGGCAGATTAAGGGATATGTATTAAAGTACCTGCAAAATGTTAGACCTCATTCCAGATTCAATAAAGTTCGAAAATCTCACAGTCTCATCGGTTTGAGATCCATTGGTAGCCTTGAGTTGGCATAGTCATGAACCTTGGAAAAGTAATTCGTGTATGTCGTTTCAGACGATTTTCCATCCTTCAAATTGGCTTTTGACTTTTTGGTCTTCGACGTTAATTCTCGACTCGTCACCTCCAATTGCTTCTCTTCCTGCCAGACTGGATCATAATGCTGAGGGACCGCAAGCTCTCTGTCATCCCCACTGAATCTTTCCTCATCAATTGATGTGACAACCGAACATAATTTCGAGGATAGAGCATCGTATAGAGCAGTTGTTTGATGATAATGACGTATGGTTTGTTGCGACACGACTGCCACTCCATTATTGAAGGTTGATGCCCCTGGCAGATTATTCAATGATGCATCTGCTAGTAAATTTGTGACGGATCGGAACTTCATCAACGCAACACCACTTTGTTGCTGTTGTTGTGGTGGTGGTGGTTGTGATCTTGGTGGGAGTGGAGGAGGCGGCGCCATGATAGTATGTGGCTGATATCTCGGCGGTGTAGGTTCGATTTTAGCAACTATCCATCGTTGTGGTTCCGTCCGACCATGGTTATACCCATTCGATATATGAGGGCGTTCTTCGACATAATACCAATTTGATCTTGTCGATGGATTTGATGTTGATGGTCTTTGAATTATTTCATTGTGAGGTTCATACCCGCATTGATGCTGGGATGTCTGTACCGGTAATTTCTTCTTGTTTGATCTACCAAACAGCCCCATATCGAAAGCTTAGAGTGTTATAATCCTTGTATAGGCATCAATTTGCTCACTTTCGAGCATATTCAGTGATTGCATCACAGATTTATGTATATTGAAAAAGAAATTCACCTCGCAATTGAGCAATGAGGAATGAGAAATGTATTTTTTGAGGACAATTATTCGATAGTCTTCAAGATGTAAATAGCCAGCTGACTAGATAAGTAAGTATCTTACTTTAATGGTAAGTGAACCCGTTATGTTATGTGATGGCTAAGCTTCCATGTTTTTTAAAGATAAAAGTCTCTGCCTGGGTACGGATGGATGGATGGATGGATGGATGGAGTCATATTAAATACCTAGTCTGATTCGTAGGATACTCCGCCCCAATTCTATTTCTAGGCTAGATAGGTAAGTTTGCTTCAATTTATTTATCTGTAACTGCAGTAAATAGACCTTGAAGCTTGCATCTTGCAGAATATTGATGCAATGTCGAGGTAGGTGCAGTTGAATCTATCGAATCATGAGGCATATCAACCCCAGTCTCCCAATTGTCATGTTCGTTCAAAGCTACCCGTTGACCGTTTGTTCAAAAATAAGCTTTTGCAAGGCAATATGGTATTTACTCGATTAGCCTCGCAAGAGAAAACTTCATTGAGCCTAGCCGGGTAAAGAACATGGCCCCCGCGACATGAGATGGATGAATGAATGGGTGTAGTAAGGTACAGACTGGTACGATAGTAATGGTGATGCATCCATCAACAAACCATCAAGATGTATCTTTTTGGTATGTTTAGTGTTTGACATGACCATGACCGAAATGCAAAGGTCCGTACCGAGTGTCTGTCTCACCGTCACGATTGGACGATGTATTCTCCGAAACCCCTCATGGGAATTTCTCGACATGATACACCATTCTATTTCGTTATCATTATCGCTCAAGTTGAGTGACCCATTCATCGAGGAGATTGGTTATCGGGGCTGTCATTGCCTTGGTCTGCAGAAGACACGGGGCTGGGCTCAAGATAATTCTTCAGCCCAAGCAAGGTGTCAGTCAAATCTACATACAATAACCTTACCGCTTAATTCCTCACGGAATCCTTCGCGTATATGTAGTACATCACCAGGCAATATACATTTCCTGCATGAACGATAGGATGTTTTCCCCGGGACCACAAGAATTAATCCCCTAGCCTTGAGGTGGTCATACCAGATTTTGTTCTTTTTCATCTGCGAGTCCAGTCCAGTGGATGATGCAATCATCCGTCGGTGTCCAAGTTTGGTATCCGTATTCGCGCAGCCCTACCACTCGATCATCACCCCGTTTCAAAGGATGCCCAAGAACTAGTATCTTCCTGAGGCTGCCTGAGAACCCAAGTATTCATCAAATTATGTAGTTCACGGGTTCAATGATACGTACGTACAATGCGTTGGCCATGCATTGTGTAGCAGAGACAAGAAACTCGTATGTTGGTCATCTCTTTTTTTCCACACCAATCCAAATCACTCCGAAGGAAGGGCCAACGTGAGAAATCGGAGAAGGGTCGCGGAATATTATCAAATCGTTTCCCCGCTCACTGATCAATGTCCGGAAACCGAAAGTCTGCTAGAAAACAATCATGTAACCCCGAGAGCAAGATGTCTCCGGGTGATGTTGGTCATCAGCCGTGTCCCGATGACGTTCCGAGAGGATATACCATTCACAATTCCAGCAACTACCGAATCACAAAACCACTCATATTCTAAGTATCTTCCGATACTTATCCAATAGCCTTGGAGTACCAATAAATATAATCACTGTTGTTATAAAATAGTTCTACATACACTATCTCGATACAACAATACAATAAGTTCAATAATCACCTAAATGCAAACTCCAAGTGTCAAATGCATCACGTTATATTCATTTCTTTAAATCCGCCAGCCGCGCCAGTATACTATCTATCGGCTATCGCCCATTCAAGGCATCTCTTGGGTCGGTGCCACGAGGCCCCATGGATTCTGGGAATCAAACATCATCTCGGGGCAAAATTCGAAGCATTTGTTTGCAACGTTCAGACCTCCAAGCGGCATTATCCCATCAAGCTTCAATAATAACCTTCTGCCGGATACAGGTAAAAGATAAAGTCAACTAAATTTCCCATCCAGTCAAACGTATCACCTTTTGTTCCTAAAGTGAGTAGTGAATGCCTACTCAAATTGTTTCTCTCCTCGCACCAAATTTGCCCAAGATAATCGCAAAGTTCCAATTTTTAAGTGTCGTGTCTTTGAACGGAACTCTTGATACCTCTCAATATATCATGAAGGTTGAATCGAATCGTCAGGCTCCTGCATATATTATTCTATGCCGATTTCAGCATTGGGTTAAGCCTTGATACAATGAAAAAACAATATCCAATATCCACAACCACAACCACAACCACAATTCTTCAACGGGCAGGCATAAAAAAAAGATCGAGGCAATCAACACGAGGCATACGCGCAAAATCCATATTTGATATTTAACACGCACATACAGAAATCATATCATGTTCGGGCCAATATAATCATATTACCGTAACTTATTAATATCAACAAAAAGGAAGAGAATCCTTAGATACCTCTATATATATATATGTCTTAAACCCTCACCATCAATCCATAATTTCTCTACCAAGAATTCCAATTCCCCCAATGCGAGGCTTAGTATTTCTTCATCCCACAATAATAAACAACACAAAACAACAGAAAACTACATAATAGAAATTATTCATCAATAAGAAGATACCTACCTACCTACTTATATTAACCTAACCTATCATCGGGTGGAGAAATACATCGTACCTAGGTACACATATTGTATTAGATGGAAACAACCGCGGTTATGAGATGAGCCTCCATTCCCCCTTCTCCCTCCTATTTCTGCAAATGAGTCTCGGATTGTATATGAGAGATATTATCATGTCATGTAGGTATCTTATCTGGGTATTGCTTAATCTATAGCTGGAGCTGGAGCTGGAGCTGGAGCTGGCGCGAGAGCTAGAGCTTCACTTTCATCGTATTCAACCGTATCTAATAAATAATAAATAATAAATAATAAATATCATGCTCGTGGGATATTCTATATCGCTGTCGTTTTCGTATCTATATATACATATTTATTATAAGAGAGCGATAAGAAATATAACAGGGGGGAAATTATTAACGTTATTATTATACACATCGATTTTCCAAAAAGAAATAATTCAATTGAAGATGATCGAAAGGTATTTTATAGAGTCAACGAAGACATGGTTTGAATAAACAAGTTAATTATTTATATACCAAAGGCGCGTATACTTTTGAATGTAATGGCATTTTTGTCACGTTGATGTTCTTTTTTTACATTGAGTTTTTTGATATTTTAAAAATGTTATTCAGAACTCGGGTTTGGGTTTTAATACAACAGATTCTCGAGAGTTACTTATATAGTAGTTTATAATTCGATTGTTGATTGTATATAAGATTTATCGATATAGGAGGTCTTTTTAGAATTATATGATTTTCTGGATTTATATGGATACTTTTGATATAGTAGTTAGAATAACAGGGTAATTTGATCTATATTTGGAATAAATTTTGATGCGTAGGGTATATATATAATCGATACGTTGCTAATAGTTAACGCATTAAGGATTCAATGTGTAAAGAGTCTGTGGATATTGGATCGCAGACTCAAGCTTATAGAGAGTCGAACTAGGACTTCACATATTCTGCTTTCTTGATAAAGTCTGTCGAGAATAGAATATAATCAATTCTCCAGAAAGAAATAATCGATACTCAGTTTCTACAACCATGATTTTCAACGGTTATAACAACTATTATAGATAACCCTTCAATATCAACTTATCAATACCTAGTTATTTATAATAAAGAATGGCATTTTAGACATGAGATTTAGAACCTTACAACCTAAACTATAGATATTACAGCCATCTCTCACCCATGGAATTGAGATTCCTTCTATTCAGCCGTGATGACTTCTCTGGTAAATCATAACTATTGCAGGCTTATCTGAAGCTTCCAAGTATGTTGATGGAATACTAATATATTGATGGAAGAATACATAATATATAATGAAGGAAAGAATGGATATAAAGTTGAAGGAATATTTTTTGTATTTATTGAGAAGTTCCCATTAGATATTCTATTCTATATAAAATTGTATAAAATAAAATGATCTCTCAAGGTTACAGTTTTGCAGAAAGAATTGAAATTCCTATTCCTCTCTCCGCATGGTGATATTTTGATGGAAAGAGATTATATTGAAGATTAAACAAAAGGTAAAGAACAAGTAATTAGAAGAGAAAAATATAATATAACCTCCGCCATGTAACATGAAAAGACACTTGATCAAAATCAAATCGTTCCTCCTAACTAATTGATAATTGGTAGGTATTCCCAAGACTCTATCCTCAGATAATTGTAAAAAGACATGTCCTAATAGTAAAACAAAACACAACAAAACAGAACACTATACTTCTGTTAACGAAAGCTCAAGACACAATTTCACCTCTATAATTACTATTATAAGAAGCTAGTCCGTCTCATCATGATGAAAGAATCATTCTCAAACATTGAACTATTCGCTTTTCCATATGTTTGTAAATGTAAATAAAACCAAAATTCAGATACAATAGATATTTCAATTCTCTATGGAAGACATTGAAATCTATAGAACAATATGAAACTTCATATTCATTCTGGAGTATTCTGAGGTTCATATTGTTCTTTGGAATCTTTGAAGCTCTGAAGAATGTTTTTGGATGATGTTGTAAGTGTATATAAGACTATAAGTATGAATTCTTGTTGGGATGTCTGAGACAATGTATTCAATGTGCGTATGGGAAATCTTGATGTTGATGTTGATGTTTATGTTAAATACCTAGGTATTTAGTCAAATTTATCAAATTATATACTATATCTATAATAATAAATAGTGATTATTTTAAGGAAGCATCAGATGTTGGGTATCTGAGTATACTGTACACCAATCACAATCAATTCAGAAACTTACAGTAAAGATGGGGCATAAACCACAACCTGCAACATCCCTCTTGTATCATCTCATAAGTCATGAATCATCCCATGATCCATCATCCATTCACCACTCAGGAACCATTTTCTTCATCCAGTCCAATCATACAATCATATCCATCACATCGCACTTAAACCCCAGGTCCGAACTCCGAACTCAACCCAACCCATGCTTAAAGAAGAAGGTATACTTCATAGAAGAGAACCTTGGAACTTAAAGAAGGTATAAACCCAAAGTCTAACCAAAACATCCGACAAATCAACATGAGCATTTACATCATGATAAGATTTATGTCTCCACCAGGGACCAGATAAGCCAAAAAAGAAAAGTATGCTCACTCACATCCAACATTTCACCCGCAAGACGAGACAATGCAAGACAATGCAGGCCAAATGCAATGGAACCTCGGGAGGGTAAACACCTTCCACTTGTGGAATATTTGCGGGGTTAGGGATGGATGAATGATGAATCGGGATGATGGATCAATGAGAAATGTGATGATCCATATGGCTTTATATCAATTTGCATATTACCGGTAATAGACTTAAGGTTGGGTAGCGGAAGCTGGCAAGGATAGATGATACATGGGTACTACCTAGGGATGTAGTTGGATAGGAAAGGATAAACATGGTTGATATAAAGAGCGATGATGTCCTCAATTTTTGCGGGGTGTTTTGTGTAAGAAGAAGAGAAGAGGATTGATTCAATTCTGCTGGATTGAATTAAAAGGTCAATTGGATTTCTTAAGGAGAGGTGTGTATTCTGTTCTGTTATTCCAATTCCAATTCCAATCACCCTTCCATCCGTATTCATGATTTCCCCGACATCCCCAGATTCTCTAGATTTAGATGGGGAAGCTTACTCACATGAGATTCAATGTCGAAATTCACTTCTGTGACAGGAGTGAAGAATGATTTTCGGGAAAACTGGTGCGATAAGTGAGCAGTACGGTTAGATTAACAATATATCAGTAGTACGGTTAGATTGACACTGTATACAGCCATCCAGCTAGTACGGTTGGTTTGAAGGTATATACAGTCATCCAGCTAGTAAGGTTGGATTGACAATATCTATATATTCATACAACCATCAAGGTGATCGATCATCTATCACCTTATCGAAAGCCTTGCCGAGTCTCTGCATAAACAGATCTTCGAGTGCCACAATTCTACCGAAAACAATATCAAACCATATCAATCAATATGGTTTCCTTACTGTATACCCTTTGCACAGTTCTCACATTCTCTCGATGTGTTTTCTCTCATAACCTATATCCTAATTCTATAGATAGAAAATCAAGTGTAAGTTTCCCCTTCATCTCACCCCTGCCAACCCATCCAATCCGTCGATGGCTCCCTCAAACTCACATTATTCCAAAACTAACCAATATAATAGAGAACAACCATTTCCCGCCGAGACTTAACAGTATCCACACGCGGCGACATTGATCCCTCTCTTCTATATCCAACCTACAACCTCACCGTCCCAATTGATCATTTCCACAATGAAACTCGTTACGAACCCCATAGCAACGAAACATTCGCGCTCCGCTACTGGTTCGACGCCACCTACTACAAACCAGGGGGACCAGTAATAGTTCTCCAATCCGGAGAAACCGATGCTGTGGGTCGCTTGCCATTTTTACAAAAAGGTATATTACATGAATTGGCCGTTGCGACCAATGGCATTGGTGTGGTGCTTGAACATCGTTACTACGGTGCTAGTATCCCCACGCCGGATTTCTCGACGGAGAATCTCCGCTTCTTGACTACGCAACAGGCGTTGATGGATGAGGTTTATTTCGCGCGAAATATCGTCTTTCCCGGGTTGGAAGATAAGAATCTCACCGCGCCGCATGTGGCTTATATTGCGTATGGAGGTTCTTATGCTGGGGGCTTCAGTGCTTTCCTGAGGAAATTATATCCCGATACTTTCTGGGGTGAGTCGCATCCATCACCCTTCATTCGGGTAATCTTCCTTGGCCAAGTGGTAATGTGACTAACATGTGATTAGGAGCGATTTCGTCCAGTGGTGTCGTAGAAGCCATCACCGATTACTGGCAATACTTTGAGCCCATCCGCGTCTATGCCGAGCCCAAGTGTATCAAGAACACGCAATTCATCACCAATTCCATGGACAACATTGTCATTGGACAAGAAAAGAACACGGCTTTAGTCCAAGAACTCAAAACCGTTTGGGGTCTTCCAAATGTGACGTACACTAATGATTTCATGTCGGTCGTCATGTACGGGATGTGGGAATGGCAAAGTAAGAATTGGGATCCGGCAATTGAAGGGACGCCATATTTCGATTACTATTGCGGCAATGTTACGAGCGAGGAACTTATTTGGCCAAGTTTGAAGAGCTCCACGGCCGAGGTTCAAAAATTACTTACGAAAGGTGGTTATGGTTCTCAATTGGACAGTTTGACGATTCCATATCTTAATTGGATTGGTTGGTTAACTGGTAAGGATCTCCATCCCCAACCCCAACCCTCACTCATCTTACCTCAAGCACAAAAACGCTAACCCCCCCCCTTAGATTTCACCAACACCAACTTCGGCGACTGTTCCCCCGATCAAGACACCTGCTACTCAACGCACAACTCCACCTACTACGCTCAAGACGACGCCTCACAAGACTGGCGCCTCTGGTCCTACCAAGTCTGCACCGAATGGGGCTACTTCCAAAACGGCGCGGGATTCCCCCCCCAACATCCTCCCCCTCCTCTCCCGCACCATCGACATCCCCTACCTCTCCATCATCTGCGTCTCGGCCTTCAACATCAGCGCCGCCCCGGCGGTCGAAAACATAAACCAATACGGCGGCTTCTCCCTCCGCTACCCGCGCCTGGCCTCGATCGACGGCGAACAAGA
Source organism: Ciborinia camelliae (assembly GCA_025890175.1). Classification (NCBI taxonomy): domain Eukaryota; kingdom Fungi; phylum Ascomycota; class Leotiomycetes; order Helotiales; family Sclerotiniaceae; genus Ciborinia; species Ciborinia camelliae. Next base: position 24,237 of record JANPYM010000014.1, read on the forward strand.
CGTATGGCGCCCGGCCACCGCCCACGCCTCGCCGTTTAATCCCGCGGCGCGCAATCGCACGTCGAGTACATCTGAACCGTTTCTTCTGATCGAGGGCGCCGTGCATCATTGGGATGAAAATGGCCTGTTTGCTAATCAGACGAGTGCGTCGTTGCCCCCGCAGACGATCAGGAGCGTGCATGAGCAGGAGATTGCGTTTGTCAAGGCGTGGATGACGGAGTGGAGGGTGGAGCGGAGACGCATGGGTCGTGCTCTTGCTTGATTTGAATTTGGGTTTTAGAGGAGGATGAGAGGGGATGAGGGATGAGGGATGAGAGATGAAAGGGTGTATGTGACATTGTAAAATATATGAAGGATCCTATGCATACCTACCCACCTACCTATTTATGCATATATGAAAGAAGATGACGAAAGATAAGCAAGGGAGCCATCGAGCCATCGAGCCATTAAGGAAGCGTTCAAGCGTTAGAGCGTTCAAACAAGCGAGCGAGTAATAATACGCATTATAGCCATTCAATTGAATTCAATTCAATATAGATTAACTCCACATCCACAATACAATAAAATACAATACAAACTCCAGCCTATTTCCAGCAACTTGAATAACAAGTGAAAGTGACACTGACAGTAACAAGTGAATGACAAGTGACAAGTGACAGTGACCGTGACAGTGACAGTGACAGTGACCGTGACAGTGAAGGGTGTGTAGTATTTTTCATCAAGAGCCTGACAATATGTATATACGTAGGTAGGTACGTGAGGGACGACCTTCAAGCGAAGCTATCAACAAACATAAACTTAGTTGAAAGATTTGGGTTGAAGATGATCTTGCGGATTTGATGTAATTTAGCTAAAGAAAGAGGTAATGATTAGGCTATGCCCGATCCATGCTATGACCTGTTGAAACTTGAGCATCTGTTGATCTCAAATCCACGGGTTGGATGTAACAATATGCAATATGCCTTTCACGTTTTCATCGTTTCTCGCACGGAAACTCAAGGTCAACGAAATCTGCGGCTGATGAAAGTATTTGTTGTTGAGCAAGTGACTGTTGTCATGGCTATCTGCATAAAACAATTGCCGTCTAGTAATGTGCAATGTTTCACCCATTGCAAAATAGTCTACATTGTTATAGTGCAATATATTTCAATATCAAGCTCCACCTCAAATGACTTGACCTGGTAATAGAAGGCCAGCTCACACTCTGCAATCTCCTTTCCTGTCCTGCAAAAGCCATCCATTCCTGTTTAAATCTTGTTGAAGCACTTTCAAATTGTGGCTCAACTCCCATCATCCCTCATAAGTCACCGAAAGGACAATTCCCCATTTGCTTCCGACCAAAGCGTGTTCTCGCCCATCTCCTCTACCTAGGTACTGATGGAGATCCTCAAATGATTTTTCGATCACAAGTTGGAATCATTCATGAATAACATGAAATAGATCTTTCTTTCAGTGTAAAGGGGTCGAGAAGAATTGTAAACCTGGAGTGTTCCATAAATCGATAAAACAATGCTTCTGTGAATCCTTCAACCTTTTTCGCTATAGCCTGGACGGCTTTCGGCTTCAATTTTATCCCTTCTATAATTTTAATAGATTCCAGTGAGATGGCGGCGTCAACAACAAGTTCTCGAAGACAATTGCCATCTTCTGTCAAATTGAAGACATCTTCAATGTATTGCTCTTTGAAGCAGCCCTCGCCGTATTTTATTAGAGCCGGTCGAAGGGCACTATAAATAAGAGTACTGACATCTCCCAAGTCGTATTTGTCGGCAAATAGGAAGAACGAGATGCATCTTTCGACTGTTTTCTTACCACAGTTGGTGATAGAAAGCGCATCTGCAACGGTGTTGTAAAGTATGTACTCTATGAGGACCTCGATGTCATCCACGGTATCATTAGGTAGCTCCATTATTTGTGTTTGTCCTTCCCTGAATTGTCCCTCGAAGCATCTGTCAAAAACTGGAGAATAGTGTGACAGAAGCTCCTTTGGTAACTTGAACGACTTCCTCTCTGGACCAACGAGTAATTCTACCTTTGGACCCGCTGCCATCCTGAGGAATTTATCGTTAGCTTTTACAAGGAGGTAAAATTAGAAGTTGGGTACTAACTGGAGATAAGATTCATATGTAGGTTTCTGACGAGATTGGCGAAATCTGTTGTTCGAAGCGAGTCTCTTTGTCTTGTCAGAATTCAAAGTCTCAATTCGTTCGCTAACCATGCCACCCTCATCACCTGAGTTTGGGGTGGAACCGTGAACCAAATCTGGAGATAATTCGAAGTCGTCTGCGCCTAACATGTAACGAAATTTTGGCAGATCTGGCAGAGTTGGCTTTGGGTGGTGTCTTTGGGAAGGAGGTACTGCAAAAGTTTCGTCGGATATATCTGACGAGGCTTTTCGTTTAACTCCAGAAGCAGCAGTGGAGCTTGTAGGTGAAGAAGACCACGTTGCGAACATGGTGTGAGATCCACGAGGAACACGTGCAGGCGTCAGATCAACCAGCTCGTCAGCGGCTTCTTGTTTAATTCCAGAAGAATCTTCAGACTTCATGGCTGCTGAATCTGTGAAGAACATCTTGTCAGCTTGGGAACTTCCAAAAACATAATCAAGTGATGAAACCATAACTCAGCGTGAAAATGATAGAAGACTCGTGGAAACCCAAATTCTCGAAGCATGATTGAAAAATGAGAAAAAGCTTACTACAGATCCCAAAGAATCAGATGAATGAGTGGAAATTACCTACTTTCTTAGTGCCGAGAAGTAAACGAGCAGAGCTGCACTCTATGGTAGAGAATAACCTCTGAGTTGCGGTGATGAAGTTGAATAATATCAAATAGGTAATGCAATTCAGGATGAGATACGATTCTTTCTTAACTGGCGGAAGGAAATTGACCAATAAATAATCAACTTCAACACGATGTTTGATGAAATCCGACGAGATGAGATGAATGATAAAATTATCAAATTGATGAAATCAAACAAGGAAAAAATCAAATCCGACAGAATCAGATGAAATAAGGATGGTCCTCCCACACTACGAGATGAGAATGTGAGGTTGTAAAAGAAAGAAAAAAGGAAAAAGGTGGGAGAAGAAAAGAATCAGATGAGAAATGAAGGTGAAGGTGAAGTTGGGCTAGTCAGATGTCTGGTGTGTCAATTGGAAGGAAGGAAGAAAGGCGGCGAAAGGGGAAAGAGCACGTGGGTTCCTATAGTTTACGGTCAAGTGACTGACTACCCGCTTAGGTTTGAGATTTGGGGAGCACTCCTGAAGTTCGGGTTATTTTGATGATGATGTGTATTGAAATGACTATGGTGATTTTGATGGAGTGTCAGATGATAGGATAGGCATTCATCTTCAACAAATTGACCGATCAAAGGCATTTCTTTATCATCTTTTTCATCTCTGAGTGAAGATGAGTATTAGGTTGGGCCACAAGACTTGATGGCCACGAAATGATACTTGACCAAGAGGGAGGTAATCATCTCTGATCCCCTTTATCTTTAATTTAACCAGCAGTTCATTATCACTCGACCTCCCAGTGATACTTTGAGTATTCACATTCGCTATCCAAAAAGAAGAGATGGTATTTTTCAAGAATCTATAATTGATTCAAATATTCCATATGTTGAAAAACAATGATGAGTTTTAAATTTCCCCCTTCATGAGCCCTCAAATTATGAGCGCTTGATGAATTGATCAGCCCTGCATGGTCCATCCTATGACAAGAGCTATAACCAAAGCTAATACACCTGCAAAGACTAAACGAGGACTCAAACTGTTGATATTTGCGGCCGAATCTGCCAAATCTGGAGCAGGACCTGTACAGTCAAAGACTGAGGAGCATCCTTGAATTTGCTGATGATTCTCATCCCATCACCGTGATAGTAATGAACGTCTTCAAGTGTGCTCCCATTCTTCGAATATTTGAACGTGATCCAATTTCCTGGCCCCATGTCATATCCACTGATGGTGAGGTTCTTCAAAAGATTCGATTGGAGTGTGAAATTTGTGTACTCCGTGATATCTGTGTACTGCGTGATATCTGTGTACTGCGTGATATCTGTGTACTCCATGATATCTGTGTACTGCGTGATATCATCCTGGCGTCTAATCTGAGTGCAGTTTGAGTTTTCTAGAAGCAAACTAGCCGTTTGATCACTTGCGTCTTCGGGGACAGGGGCAGTCATGAGCTTCGTAAGGGTACATTGGTAGGCGGCTATTGTCGTATTACAGGCCTGGGAGTGTATGGGCCAGTCCTCTGGGAGGTGGGGCCAATCGTAATCCAATTTCGGTCTTGGCTGGTATTTTGACGTTGCAAGGGTAAAAGGTGGGTATATGCCGGGTAGAGCGAAGAGGATGATGAGAGGGGCTGAAAGGCGGGTCGGATATTGCATTTTCTATTAGTGGTGTTAGCCTAGAGAGTATTCCACACGGTATTGCCAAAGACTTACGTTTGAAAGTGGAGAATATTTGACGTTTTCTTACGCAGTGTTTGGCTGTCGAAGTAGAGCAGTCTGCATTGAATAGTGGTATTATTTAGCCTAGATTTATCGACTGGTACAAATGGCACTACAAAGGACTTACGCTTAGCTATGGAACTTTTGGTGTATGTTTCATGTATGTGTATGTTTGGATGTCAACTGTCGAACAGTCTGTAACGGGCGGGGTGCATATGATTCGATTTACTCGTTGACTCATCCTCTTCGAGCTGTCAAGGATTCTCTCTCTATCAGATACTCGGAATGAATTGGAGTCGCGACGGATTAATCTGTAAACTAGCCATACTAAAGTCATTTGAATTTGGCTGTAAATAACTACAACTACGGTTATTAAAGAGAGGCTCCGAAATTCGTCAACACTCCTTTGCCTATCGCAAACATTCTTCTGACACCACACGCCACCCGCTTCTGATACTTTGATCTTTCCATGCAAACCTTGGAAGTATTTAACCAGTGCAACCACCAAGTCTGACAGATCCAGCATACATCTCATAAGTATCAGCATTGTTAGCGGCCTTGGCAGCCGACAAAGCCTTGGCAGCAGTTGGTCCATAAGCATAATCTTCAGTGCCATACAAATGGGTCATCTCATGCAAGATACTTCCCGCACGATCATAATCGAAATCCGTGCAATCAGGGGAGTATTCATCAAAACCCCAGTATCCATTGCTTGGGCAAGGAACAATGACGTTGGCACTGGGAACTGTATAGAGCAATGCACTGCCGTCAGTGCAATCTGAGTAGGTATCCGTGCAAGAAATCTTGGGACTTGTTGTTTGGACGTTCTTGACATCGGTGTAGATGGCGCGGACGGCAGTTTCTTGGGATGTAGACTTGAACCAAGTGGTAAAGTAATAAGCAGCTGTGCCGGCCGCTGTATAAGCATTGGTAGCAAGAGTGATGGCATCTGCGACGGTAGTTTTGAGGGAAGTAGTTTGAGCAGTGGTGCAACCGCTGTAGGTTACCGAACGCTTTGAGATGCGGGACATGGGGGACAATGCATCTCTGGAGATGAGATCACTTGAAGAAAGAGTCAGTAGGTTCTATCTGTCTTGGATAAAAGATTACTTACGATGCAACCTTGCTCTGGTCCGGAGTAATAGTAACCGTGTTGGAGGTGACGTCCTCGCAAAAAGTAGTTTGGTTCAACAAAGTTGGGGCAACTTCTCCTGTTACGTATCGGAAACCTTGGATAGCAGTGATATCAACTGTCTCGAGACCTTCAAGATTGTAAGTCTTGGCTGCGTTGATAGAAGCGGTCACTGTCTCGCCGGGTTGGATAGTCTGGAACATTGACGCGGAGAGACCAGTACGTTTGTAGTTAACATAAGTGCCTTTGAATTCAAGATCCTTCTCATCTGTAAACAGTCAGTCATGAGGCTAAAGGCAAAGGAAGATTCACATATGACCATACCTGCGGAAGCCAAAAGATCTAAAGTAGAGTGGTCACTCAAGACGGTGTTGCCCTTGAAGACAGTAACAGTCTCGGCACCGGTGTTGGTGATTGCGACTTGAGCAACATGATCGGTGGTACTGGCAATCTCAACAGAGAGAGGGCAGCTTGAAGCAGCCATAGCTGCACCAGCGAGGGCGGCAACGGGGAGGATCTTGGAAAGCATGTTGAGTTCTTTGAGGTATTGACTTGACTTGAGACTTGGTTTGGAAGATGGTTCTTCAATTAAGGGAGAAATACAAGACTATAAATACTGGTTTACTCCTCATTACTAAACGAGAACAATATCCCAGAAGAGGCAGGTAAACCAAGAGCCCCTCCGTTTAATAGACTCTATCTATCTATCATCATTTTGTGGCGATGCAAGTCGTCGCAAGCTTAACGATATCTTCCCATATATCTGCGCCGGCGAAGCCCAGTTAAAGGGTATGAACGACGAAGAAGGTCAAAACCAAGGCGGTTCAATAGAAAGTGTAGTATTCTCATCACTTGGCAATAGAAATCTTTCCCATATAGAGCAACTCTATCTAATCTAGATATCAACGGCGCGGACCGCTTCCACTATGTATTGTTTGTTTGTTATAGATATCGAGCAGAACTCTTGAAGAACGAAGTTATTATGAATGGTGGGAAGATAGATTTTCCTAGGTGTGCCAATGCCGGATAAATTATTTAACTATACCACATTAGGCAGAGGGACAGTAGAAAGGGGGGCTTGGCGAGATGCGATAAACAATGGCATTATGCCAAGGCCAAGTGCCAAGCAGTTGCTTGTATTTTTGGCTCGAGGATTTGCTTACATAGGAAGGTCAACATGGCGGTTTGCCAATTTGTGCCAATGATATCGACAAGATGGGTAAATACAAGTGCCGACCGCCAAGTATACAATGTTACAGTACCTTATCTCGCAATTTTATGTGATTAGAAGGATATATTCAAAAACGGCAACTCGGGGATGGTGGACTCACATTTGTTCCTGTATTTTATCGGCGATGAAGAACTCAAGAGAATCTCAGCATACTCCTGGGTATGGTGGCGATAACTCTTCCGACATTGTCATTTGGGAGGCCGATAACTTGGCTTCAGATGGCATTCTTCCTGTAAGCTAGGCCTCTAGTCTGCGATAAGAACTTTAAACTACAACATCATCCAATCAAAAAGAATAGTATTGCAAGAGAACAGTATTGAGAGTACTTCGGTCATTGGTGATAGAGACCGACGAGATTGATGAGATGAAGATGAGACGAAAGTTTCCCGGTACTGAGATGGCACTCTTATGGCGATGCGATGTGGGGTAATTCACCCGACATCAGCCCGGTCTCATGTAATAACAAACAGCAGCTGACATAGGTACCTATAGGTACTCTCTTTAATCTGATGAATATTCTTGCCTCGATTCAGTTCGACTTATATGATTCCAATTATTCTCACATACCTTCGCTCTACTAGACACAGCTGTTCTTATACGACTGATATTATCTCACAAGAAACTCTAGTACCGTATTCCGTGACAGCATGGTTGGGGGTATGTTGCGTGCATGTTATCTGAAAATGCTTGATACTTATATTGTGATATCCAATGTTGGCTGCAATGATAATACAGGGATGGTTGTCATATCAGATCGCTGAGGATATCCGCATCGAATTTCAAGCAGGTCAACAGTTTGGCTGCAAAGTTTGTATATTCTAGGATTCTCCATATCTTTGACATAGTTAATTCTCTCCCGTTTTTGTTGTGTTTCATCTTGGTACTCGATTTGAAGAGGAAGTGGCAGCTTTGACTTAGGGTTTGTGAGGCTTATTTGTTATTGAAGTTATCATCCTTATCACCTAGAGTGATTTCATCCCATATAAAATGCCTGCCTTTTTGCCATCCATATTTCTTCAACTCCCTTATACGTCTCCTTTCACATTCGTTTGACCATTAATAAACAAAATACAACTATTAAAACTTCTTAGCTTTTTGATTTACTTCACTCTAAGTAGTGCTATTCCTGTTACAGAGCGGGGTGGCATTGAAGTCTCACCATTCTTTCATAGATTACTCTGTACTGAATACTTTGCCCCTTTTACTTTTGACACCGGCACCAATAGTCGCTCTTTCCATCTCTTCTCCATATAAAGTATAATTCAATTATGATCAGCAGCCTCTTAGAAGCAACTCCTGCGGGGAGCAGGTCCGCCAAATATGGTTGGAAAAGCGGGCAGAACATAATCACCAAAACTACCAAAAAACCCTTCGATTCCAACTTCCCTATGTTGTGCAGCTTTCCGGGGCAGTCTGTAAATACAGACAGTTGGGAAATTTGAGCAGTTCCTCAAACGCCCCCACCTGGTCTTTGGAGTATTGTTCCTCCGCAGCCTAAAAAAAGTTGAAATGTGTCATGCAGGACTGCTCTTGGTGCGAACATAACTTTTATGGGGTGAGCATCCAGGTCCTTGCAAGAGGTTTTTATTAGGAGAGACCTTTTATTTTGATACTAAAGCTGAGTTCTGATATTCTTATCATGTACTTTCTCTTAAGATCATGGATTTTTTTATTTGTGAGTGGAGTATAAACGTCAATTCTGAGTTAACATAAAATCGGATCCAGAAACTACAAAACCTATCTCAGAAGTCAGATCTGGATACCCCGATAATAATACTTGCTCATTCGTAGGTGTGGGTTCTATAACTAAAATGACAAGGGTAGTTCAAGGGATCTACTATCCGGCGCCTCCTCAAGCCATGCTTAATCTCACTTGCCCCTCAATATGAATCGATATAATTCGCTTAAGCTCAGAGTTTCGAGGGTTTCTTCTACTATGCATGGGCTACGACTTTTGTTGGCGCTTATAAGGTTACTTCCCCATGAATTTTTGGAAATTTAACCATATTTGTGGACTACGGTCTAATGTATGCTACTTTACTCTGAGAAAGGTATTTCAAAATCCAGAGAACTGGGCACAGGAGTGACTGGAGAACAATTCTGGTTGGAATTCATGTTAGAAAACAATTTGAAGAAAGCTTGTTGATCTTCTAGCTGTTTATGCCGCTGGATATACATAACATTTCAGATCCACATCTTGTTTTTCTCAGACCACCTTGAGTTCATAGCCCATAAGGGCAATATATAGTGGAGCATAAACCGACATTCATTGCGGGTCCATAAATTCTTGGCAAACGAAAACGTTCAAATACATCACTATCACACTACTAACCTCTATGCATGTGCCCTAAGTATAGAGTGACAAAGTTTTGTCTTACAATTGGCGGCTAACACACCATACATAACATTGCTGACATTCGCACCAACATGGTAAAATCCATTTATGGACATAGGGACCCGACAGTTTGGTTCTGATCATGGGTGGCTTATTACTAACAACGGTTTGCCAAATGTTAGCACATTCACTTACATCAAATCAGCGGACATGAAATAAATGAATATGAAACGAGTAGCTCTCGTGGATTACTACATTATTGCACCTCTCCCCAAAAGAGATCACTTCTTCACAGCATCATTTTCGTATCCTTCATTCGACCGATTCTGAGCCTTCAATATACACAATGCACCTTCCTAAATTCCTCGAATTTGCAGGTTACCTTGGCTTGACTCATGGTGCTTGCAATACAAATGTCACAATATCCGGACTCGGTGCAGGTTCTGATGGACAAACTGCCAGCAATAGCCAAATCGCACTATTCTCATTTGGCGGATCATCGTGTGGTTAGTTTCACCAGTCTCTCCATTTCTCAAAATCATGTTTTAACAAGAGTACACAGTTCCCAATACCACAGTTCACAGTTCGTCACCACCGCCAATCACCTATTTTCCATCCACTGATTTGACTACTTCCAGCTCAAGATATCACATATAGCCACATCAGTATTCGTAGTTCTTCTGACTCGGAGTGGTATAGCTACTACGGCTTCCCAACGTTTGACGTATCCGCCCACTGCGATATCCAAAGTTCCGGAGTCCCACTCCGAGAATTCGTTCAGACAGGCCACTTCACCTGGACACTGATCCCCGAGCAAAAAATCACCAACATCGTTTGCGAAACCACTCCCCATACCTTGGTCAATTTCATCGGGCGGGAAAAGGATGGGACACAAGTTTTCCGCACGGAAAAGGTGGTTGGGAATTCCGAGCTTGGATTTAGGTTTGGTGAGTCTTCTCTTCTCATTTCCTTGGGATTTCGAATGTCATTGAGATAGATAGATAATCTAACAAGGAAATAGACACAGACAGCGCATCTACAATCCACCAACTCGAATCCACATACCCCAATTTCAGCTCCTGCAGAGTCTCCAACGGGAGGAATAAATTCTCATTCACAAAAACGGATCGTGGGATTTACACCATCAATCCCCCACAATCCAAATTGAAGATTTCGTGTCCGGATTTATCTTCTTATCCGTGGAAGGGGACTTCGATGCCGAAGTTATACGTACAGAGTCCATGATGATTATGAGGGGGACATTGGGTAAATCGGTGTTTGGTTGGGCTATACAGGGAATGTACAATATTCGGGTTATTTCCGGGGGGCGTTTTCATACCACAGAGATGAAAATAGAATATCAACTCGTAGATCTTAGAATCAACTACAAAGAAATTTTTAATCCATGATTCCTCCTCTCCTTTCCATCAATCATATCATCAACTCGAATCCCAATCCCAATTCCCATCCCCTCACCTCTCCAGCTCGCCATCCCACTAACACCTTCCAACAAGCGTTGCACAGCTTACTATAAACCCATCTCACACCATCTCTAAATATACCCCAAAAACCAACAAAAATCTCCATCGACCTTGCCGTGCCTGCATAACTACTCCACCACCTTCCTAGGTATTTTATCTCTGTAGGCGGCTAAGTACCCGGGTATCGTTACATCGCGAACTCGAGTCCATGCATAGATAAATATCCACTCGTATCCATCCAATCATCAATGGCGTTGTAGGGGTACCTGGTAATTGTACCTGGTGCTAATAGTTGGTTGCCGAGGGGTGTGTTCAGGGGTTTTTTTGCTCTAAAATATTGTGCAGTGTGTACATTTTATGGATAGACTTTCCTGCCACCCACCATAACATTTGGCAACTGTTGGGCATTCGTATAATCCTTCATATTATTTCCTTGTTACTCAGGCAGACGTTACTAGAAATACCTAGTGTTTGTGTTTTAGCCAATGTTGGAGTATGTTGGAATTCGGCATGTATTCGATCATCTGTTATTATTCATGTTTTATGTTGCGGCGAGACTCAAGCTAAAGTATTGTGATTTGCGAATTACACGTGCATTTTAAAGGTTGAAGTTCCAGAAGTAGCCGATTGACTTTACTATATGGCGGCGACCTGTTTCTGTTAAGTCCATAGATTGAGTCCACTAATCCCAAGACTCTCATGGCGTGAGAAACCACCCCTTCTCCCTCCCTAATAAACATAAATAATACCATTCTTACAATTCTTTATGGGATGTCTTGTTAATATATGGTGTCCCGTAATACATTCCACTGGATGAAGCCCGGTAATCTATACATCTTTAGTTATCACCTCGAGACAAACCATGATAAGCAGGCCAGGATGTCTCAGCAGCGCTAACATTCCAATCCATCATTTCTTTTCAGATCACCAGAGAAAGAAAGGCATAACAACGTGATACTCATATTCATTGTATTAGGCTTCATGCCGCGCCAATCTCCATAGAGAAGGTTAAGCTACTTAAGATATACATTGTAGCAAATAATAATGAGACCCATGTATCCAGCCACCGAGCCAATCGTTTTCATCCTTGAAACACCAAGTAGAAAAGCAGTAGTTCCAAACAAGCTGCAATCTCAACACCGAGCCCTATCTTGTTTATTCAGACGCTCCATAACTATATTGCGAATAAACTCATATCAATACATGCATTTCCATGACCCCAACTCCTCGCTGAACTTTTTTACTCTCCATAGGCACAAATGAGATTCGTATCAGACACGTCTTCACAAACTGATCAAGGCTACTACCGGGCAAGTTGATCACCACTTGCTTCACATTCCTCAAAATCCAACTCCCATTTGTCAACTTCTTTGAACTTCTTGGCCGCATTCTTCAACTCCTTTCCTACTCTTTTTTCTAATTCGGAACTGTTTTCACTTCGAGATTCTTCTGGCGCAGCTTCGTCCTGAATAGGTGCCAAACTATCGTCTGGATCAACTTCATTTTCCTTATCTGATGTTGTTTCAGTTGCCGGTTTCCTTCCATAAGTTCTCTTTCCTTTGCCTTTTGCTGTGGACTTGGTTTTTTGTGTACGTCTTGGAGGTGGAACAGATACTCTTGAAGTGGGTCGAACGGAATTTTGGCGACGAGTAGTTGAAGCAACGGTTATGGTTAGCTCATCATCGTGTTCGCCAAGACCAGTAACATCAATTTCACTATCGGAGGATTCCACGTCTAAAGCTGATCGATGACGTTGACGGCGCCTGGGAAGGAGAGCTTGGAGAGCTGCTGTAGAGAGGGCTGCAGGCTGAGGTGCAGCTTTGCGCGTGGGTCGTTTAGAGGTAGAGCGGGTGGGTATATCGGGAGAATGTGTGAGTGATGGGGGGGAAGATATTGGTGAGGATGTTACATCTGCATTTGTAATACGAGGTGGAGTTCGAGGATGTATTGTGCGCCGGGGTCGAGTAATTGCTTGACGTGTATTTAAAACGGGTTGGGGCGGGGGTGGAGGTGATGGTAAAGATTGAGCAGGCGAGAGAGAACTACTGCCACGTGGAGGTGCCATAGTTTCGCTCATAGGCTCAGGTGTAGTAACACGTTCGATTGATGGTAACGGCGAATCCTCAGGTGAAGGCTCTTTTTCAAGTTCTGGTAAATCATCCTCCTCGTCACTTTCTATTGGAGCAGTCGCAGGTACAGTATCCTCGGGCTCTGAGTCATCATCTACAGGTAGTTTAGAAGGGCTCGGTTGGGCCGGCGTAGCTTCCTGTGAACGTAGGACTTGTACACTAGATAGCTTTCGCTTTCTTGAACTCGAAGATGAAGGTACAGCTCTCCCTTTGGCAAACTTTAAAGGCGTTGATTCATCTTCCGGCGCGAAATCATCCGAATCCGAATCTGAATCAAATGTTGGTCTTAATTGCTGTGGTTTTTGGGCCGTTCCTAAAATACTCGGCTCTCGAGCTCGCCTTTTGAAGTTACCAAGTCGTAACACTGATCCAATTTCTGGTCTATCCCCACCTACACTACTTGGTCTTCTAGATCCAGCACGTCCTCTAAATGCTCCCAATCCTAGCCCAGATGTATTCCTCTTGCCAACGCTTGTAAGACCATTCTCTTCAGCCAAATCCGAATCAACACTGCTTGATCGAGCTCGCGCGGCTTTTTGTCCTAATATACTGGGTTCGCGTGCCCTCCTCCGAAAATTGCCAATCGCAAGCACAGAATTATCCATAGCAGATGCAGGTCTTCCTCTTCGTCCAGCCTCAATTTCAGGACTACTAGATATTCGCATATCATCATCGTTAGATTCTAACTCCGGCGCATTTATCCGCTTTGAGGGATCCTTGGCATTCCTACTCTCCATATCCTCGATGTTGCGCGCAGTAGTGCGACCACTAGATCGTGTCGCAACAGCCTTGCCCTTAGCCAGCTTTCTCGCGCTCGCGGATCTATTAAGTTCCTCATCGCTAACATCATATAAATCATCGAATGGGCGCGTTACCGGTGCTGCCGCCGGTACAGCTTCTGTCTCGACTGTTTCCGTTGATTGTATGACGCGTGGGGCAGGCGCCGGCGCAGTAGTACGGGTAATCTTTGTGCGTTTCGGACGTGGCATTTTGTATAAATATTGAGGGAATTATAGGTTACTGAATGGAGTACGTATTCGAGCTCAAAAGGTCGTTTATCGCATTTCGTGAAACTTTTTGGTGGTGGCATAAGATGTTGAGGTGCTGTGTTGTGGGCATGGTTTATCGCGTCGCGTCTAACGGTTTATCTTCTTAGCGACAAATGGAGCTATGTATCATCTAACCCACCCACAAAATATAGGCTTTCAACACAACATTCACAAACCCAATCAAATCGTATCAAACTTTATTTTAATCACTGCACAAACATCATTCAAGCTTCAGAAGTGACAGTAACTGCAGACTTCTTCGATAACTTCATTTCGTTTCTCGCTTCCCTTGTGGTTTTGGGCTAGCGCCTACTTACTCGGAGAGAGGGAGAGAGAGAGACCTTTAGAAATCCGTCATGAGAGTTACTGGGTATTTTCTGGGAAGGGTGTCTGGTGTTTCGTCAAGTTTAAGGCTCTGGGCAAGGAAAAAGAATTCGTGGATAGTTCCCTGGGCTGACAAAATTTTGTGCATGCTGCGTTGTGGCAACTCCATTCAAATCGCGACCAAACTGCATATTGCCCAATTTGATATCACGCGAATCAATAATTACAGACTTTTGGGTTTACGCATGCATTTCAGAGAGAGCTTGCAGTTCCCCTTGAATCAACCCCTGTGTGGTACCTGGTAACAAGGTGGGAGATATTGTATCAACCTCAGGTTAGATTTCTGCAGGTCAGAAAATGCAATTTTTTTTACCAGGCAAATCCATCAATATCAGAATCTTCAGAGTTTTTTTTTCCTTGCCAACTATACTTTGCTCCTAAATATCATGATAGTGAATTCTACATCTAAGCCTTACCACAAGCTGGAAGTCTTTCTATGATCTTCATTTCTGGTCGAATATCCGTGGCGGTGAGATCCAACATGGAGTTGTGTCGATTTAGTATTTCCAAGTCGATGAGCTATTGGCGAATGTACAAGTGCGCGTGCGAACTTGGGATAATTGGGAATTCTCAATAATGTCTTCCAAAACTTCATCGACCAATACAAGACCTCACAGTTATTTTATTAAGAATAGCAACCGCTCAATACCAAAGGTGGAGGTAGGTAGCTTCGAGGGGCTGTACCGGGCCACCTGTTACTCGGTGACTTTTCAACCAATCTCCATCTGACAGTTATACAAATGGGCAATTGCAAAAAACAGTTCTCACTTATTAGCCTTATCCTTTTGAAAGAGCGAGTACCTACTAGGTACCTAGTTAGCGACCCTTAGTCTGCCCTGTTGATCCCCACGCAATCTATCAATCAACTCTTATACCAATACTGATGATTGGCATATTATATCATTCTTCAATATCTAATAAACTAAGACTGGTCAATTAAAGATTGGTTAACTACATTGGCGGAGGTAACAGGGGTCGGGATACTGTGAATCTATTGTGTTCAGGTTCGTTCGTAGACTGTGTCCAAGTTGATATCGTATCTTCATCTTATTTTTAAATAAATCATATGTTTGGAAAACTATATATTCAAAACATACAAGCGCTATTACACTTCTCAATCTTTAGTCCAAATTTGATCCACAAATACTCTCTATAGCTTATGTGCTTAAAATTCGAAAAATGAGTATTTTTTGCCGTGGAATTTATTTTGTGCGTCACATAGTAGGGGGTTGGATATTCTAATACATAAATTCGCATGAACAGGAACAAGAACGGGTGTCATAAGCGTAGTCATTGTACAATCTATGGGGGTAATTTAGGTAAGTGGATAACTCACGTTGTGTATATTCGAGACCTAATAGAGGTATCGTCAACTGGAATACCGATTTAAAGCTTGAAACGTCACCGACGTAGTAGAAATATCTGGGAAGCGTGGGTTTTCGCAAAGGCCATGTGCATTGCATCTATGTTGCATGCATATCATGAAACGAATAAAAAGCTCGTGGCTGAGCTGAGTCGTAAATACAATACTACCTACTCAACGCTTCAAAGTTGCATTGGAGCTTTACCGACCGAGCCGATGACGAAAGGACCAATCCACACCCGTTATTCTGCAGACAAGGGGGTTCATTTCAACTGGAAAGCTCTACCAGCTTCAAAATATTGGGTTTCAAATCGGAGAAAACCTGATTTATTTCCTGTGATTACACGGTTCTGGTACTGGTACTGTACCATTGGGCTGGAAGAATTGGGCGTAGCGAGAATACTGTCAAGTATGTTTGCTATGAGACTTTATTCTCTACCCCCTCTTTCACAAAAGGAGTGGGGTCCCATGTCACAACTCGACCATCACCGCTACTATCTTCGGGATTCGGCAGCTTAGAAATGTAACGCTCGAAGAAAACGCAAATGCATCCATTGTACAGCCGCCCATCGAACTGCAGAATTGATCGCCAGTGCAGAGAACAGCGAATCTTTCCACTTATCGCAGTTATCCACAGAGTTTTTTTCTCCACACTACAATGCCATTTCTTTTCTGACCACAGATATGATATATCGCTTCACGAGAACAATTATCAATCGCCCCCAAATTCATTTTACCCTGCTACCCTACCTATGCAGTAACTCACTTTTCGCAGTTTTAGATGCCAGCTCACAACTAACAAGCCATCGCAAGACGAGGAAGCTATCGTCAAGCTCACATATAAAGAAGCTCAACGACACCGTTGATATTCCGTTATATAAATTACGTGCAGTGCATCACTTCGAGGACTTTGGAGGGGTAGCTCATAATCTTTCAATTACTAGAAACCGAGATGTGTAAGTGAAGACGCCCCCCTAGGCGATGTTATTCCTCAATTGACACCCTCTTAGTGGGAGCTGGCAATATTATCGACATTGCCTTTGGCATTACAAGCGCCATTCTGACATTGGTGTCGATTTACTTGATGTGTAAACACAACAAGTCTAGAGGTAAGAATATCCATCCAATCTCGATCAATTATAGTTGTCGGGTTGGCTCCAACCACGGACTATATCGCGTCTTTCTTGTCGCTCTCTTTCAACTTCCTCTGACTAGCCTAGCTATAGAGCTTGACGTCGAGCATGGCATAGACCAGGAACTCAAATCCATCCTACCCGACCCTGACCCAAATTCGATTCCTTCGTACTCAGATTTACGTCCCTTGCCCGAGGAATCATACCAAGCGGCCCAACCTTTTCCAAATGTCCCACAGCGAAACATACATTATGCGCAACCGTATTACATTACTTTCGAGGATTTGCATGTACAACATAAAATTCCCTTGCAAAATGTGCAATATTTCCCCGATACGACGGAGGTTGCGAGGATGCCAGAGTTCCCCGGGTCTCATGCTTACCATCAATCACTCCGGCATTTCCTCTTGAACGAGCTTGAGTAGTTGTTTGGATCGAATGTTTGCTTCATATCAGCGATGGGTGTGGCGTTCAAAATTTTCTGAGTTGCAATCTGGGGAGTTAGGACATCGGCTTGCGCTAGAATACCCATTTGATGATAGTTTATGGTATGGTATGGTGGGGTGTTGGATTTGGTTGTTCTTTGTGGTGCTTTCTTTTGGATTATGAATTTCGGGACTGGTTGCGTTAGATTTCTTTTGCTTCGTGGGATAGACGATTTGGAAATAGGGGGGATTTCACAGAAATAAAAAGTAATAAATAGCCGATAAGTTGTAATACCTCAGTAGACCTTTTGTGTTCAAAGGATATTGAAAAATAAAAGGGTGATCCAAACGTCGGCAAAAAAGCTTCGAAGTGCTAAGCGTCAGAAGTGAGCTCCAGTAGGCCCTATCCGCTGGAGGGGCATCATGATAAGTTGAATGATATAGCCGTTATTTCCGTCCGCAGATACCGTTTTTGTCAACGTGCATATACAAGTGATTTGCAGCAGCCCCCACTTTACTAGTTCAGAATTTGAGCATGCGTCTGCATTAAAACACTACTTTGCGGTTCGGGACAGGCGCTCAAGAACGCATGCGGATAGAGACCGTCCACCCATAAAATAGTTGTTAGTGTCTCTTCGTTTGCTAAATGCTGAAGGTGTTCCTACTCGGGCCTTTAAGAGCGCCATAGGAAAGATCCTTGGCCCCCAAAATTCCATCTAAATGTCGGCGTCTGCATTATTACATGATGCCTGCGGTACGATCGGGGATTTAATGACAGGACAATGGTATTTGAGAAGCTCGATATATCTTGAAGATGCTATGTATGCTGTTTAAGTATCATTAATGACACAAGATCGTGGCTAACGAGATGTAAATGTCGAAGATACGTTTGATCTCATATTTCTTAGTCCTGCTGTATTTTGGCCAATTAACCCATATTGTTTTAACCTGGTGAACGACATAAGATAAAAGAATATGATTGCCAGATTGGAGCTTTCTTGGAATAGCTTGAAGGATAGGGGACTTTCACGCTTATCAAAGGTAGTTCCCAACAATCGGATCGAATTAATACGCCTGGCCAAAGGCATGACTTCGATGATTACCCGTTCCGTTCTTCAGGAGATTTAGCCCACTTCATTCACAAAATATGCCCAAATGTGTGTAAGTATGGACTGGACTGGTAGGTTTTGATATAGGTATACACTTACTCTATCTCACCTAGGGGACTCCTCATCAAAAATATCATTGCCATTTGCTTTGGTCTTCCAGGTGTTATTTCAGCAATCGTTAGCATTCGTATCGCGTGTAAAAATTATAAAGATAATACGAGAGGTAAGCGTGGCCTCCAATCATACTTATGCCTGACAAAAAACGGAACTCCGAAGGGTTCCGCGATTTAACATATATAGATATTTGCACGTAAATCAGGGTCTACAAAAGCTCAAGTTAGGTTCAGCATCAGCTCATATCAGCTTACTGTACTGCCTATCTGACGCTGAGGGGAGCATGTGCGCCCCTTCAAGCTGCTATACTGCTATTGCTAGTAAATCTGAATACTGAATATAATAAATTTCAGGCTCTGTGGGTGTTGCCCACTCTAGTATCTCCACGTGCGTCGGCGCCGGCTCTCCCTGTCACGTTTTAAGTTGTCACCTGGCTCTGCCGCCAAGCTTACCAGTTGGCAGCTTAAGAGGTTTTCATGAGAGCCTTCTTAAACTTCACAGATCTATATGCCCGTGGAAACTCCCTTCATTTTAGCTTAGTCTAGCTTTCATGATTACAGTACTCTACCTTATTAATATTTTATTCGCATAACTTTTCAATTTGGTTAAGGTTCTATTTTGAGAAAAAACTTTTAATCTATTAATAGGTGGTGGGGGCGTCAGCGAGGTCAGAAGGGGGAGGATTCGAAACCTTGATGTTCTAATCCCGATTTCGATTTAATTATATAATCAATAGTTTAAAACCTCTGAATTCCCATGTTTTAAAAGCTTTGGAATATATTTTGAAAGGTGTAAAAAGTTCAAAAGATCCAAAAGCTTTATTTATAATCAACTTGGATTATAAATATTAACTGATTTAAGTAAGGGTTTTTCTATCAAAATCTAAACTTTTTGCCTATAAGATATTATCTTCTTCACCAATTAATCCGGTACTTCGAATTTGCGATTCCTGCGACGTCCAATCCGCATTGAAAATTACAACCGATGAGAGGGAGACAGCAATTGCGCCGTTTGACGTGCGCTTGCTTTGATCGTCCTGCTCTTTAAAGCGACGTGAAAATGCGTCTACTCAAAGTCGACACGCATCAGCTGGAGGAATTCATCGGCACCGATATTCCCGAATATGCGATTCTGTCCCACACTTGGGGCAAGGAAGAGGTGCTTTTCCAAGATCTCACCAATGCTGAGTATAAGCACAAGAAAGGTTACACGAAGATCGAGGGTTGCTGCCGACAAGCGATCCGTGACGGCTTCGATTTTGTTTGGATCGATACTTGCTGTATAGATAAGAGTAGCAGTGCCGAGTTATCCGAATCTATCAACTCCATGTATGCTTGGTACAAACAGGCTGAAGTGTGTTATGCCTATTTGGTAGATGTTCCATATGGCCAAAACCCATACGAAAGCGGCTCGTCATTTCGAAAAAGCCGTTGGTTTACTCGAGGGTGGACATTACAGGAATTGCTTGCGCCAAAGAAGATTGTTTTTTTGGATGAGGAATGGAACTTGGTATTCGGTGAATTAATGTTGGACGAACTTGATGGTGAATCGGAGAGCGAAAACGAAAGTATTGCCTCAATACCATGCTCCATTTTCGTTGAACAACGTGCAAAAGCACAGCGCCTGTTAATTGAAGAAATCACGGGCATTGATCACGAGTACCTTGAAAATAAACATAGAATCTTGTGGGCCCCAGCCGGTCTTAAATTTTCGTGGGCTGCCATGCGAAAAACATCTCGACCAGAGGATATCGCCTACTGTTTGCTAGGTCTATTGCGAGTCAACATGCCGCTGCTCTATGGAGAGGGAGGCAACGCTTTTCAGCGCGTACAAGAAGAGGTGCTTAGAAAAACACAAGATCTCAGCATACTGGCCTGGGGTTTTGGTATGAACCTTCAAGAGACTCTTGATGAGGGTTCACATTTGACTGGAACACTTGCGCCGTCAATTCGATACCATAAAAACTTCCCTAGATCATTCCATAGATCTCAAGAACACTTCAAACCTACGACCCATTCCATGATGACCAATTTGGGCTTGAATATTAGCTTGCCCCTGATGTGTATCAATTCATCGCTGGGTATATATCTTGCATTCATTAGTAGCTGGACAGCCGGAAAGGTTGGACAAAAGACTGAAGCATTTGTATTACCGTTACTGAAGCGCGAAGGTCAACTTTTTGAACATCTTTCTGGGACCCCGCATGCCATCTCGGTCACTTTAATGACAGGTATAACTCGACGGAAGATTAAATGGAGAACGATCTATCTCGTTGAGCCGGGGTCTAAGTCCTCGTCCTCGAGGCGCCGGAAAATGAACTGGATCAATGACCTGGACTCCTTGTTATTTCACCAATATGCCCACTGCCCTAGCTACGTTAGAATTGACCACAACGAAATGATGAAGGCCGGCTTTGTAGTTAAGAGTGTCTTTTCGCCTGAGTTTGCATATCGATATGCCAGTAATTCGTATACCCGGTGGCAAATCCCGTCCAGCGACTTCCAATTAATCCTGATTCTCTCCAGAGAGTCTCGGGGGTATACGGACTGTTGCGTCATTCGTATAGAGGCTCGGAAAACGAGCAGAGGTTCCGTCAGAATAAGCAAGATTTTGATGGCCCGCTGCGAGCCCTCCTTTTCCGCATGGCAATTTGTGAATAATCGGCGATGGTTGAGCCATCTCACTATGATTGAACAGCCGTCAAAGCTGAAATGGGGTTCTACTGTTATATTCAATTCTACTCCAGGGGAAACACCCGAATGGGCTTCTTTTGAACTGCAAAAACAAACATGGGGTCGTATCAGAATTTCTATAAATCATCATACTGGGACGGAAGAGTCGACGCCGGAGGCCAGCCCTTTTCTACCTCATCAGTCAATACGAGCGATAGGTTCAATGATAAAATCCAATTATCTAACCGGAACTTCTAGACGATTGGAACACCCAAGCAATTAATTGTCTATACCTAAATAGGTGGCTATAAAGAAAATGATATAATATTTGCCTTTTTCCAAGATTGAGATAACAAATTAAGATGAAACTGAATTTGTGATATACAAAGTGTCCAATAGTTCGGACTCGCAAACTAGATGTGAAAGCCTTAAATATTTAAATACAATTCAAGAATCTCTCTCGATGGCCTGCAATCCGAATGATTGGAAACAGCTATTGCTAGAATCTCCATGAACTATTCTTAATCGAGTAGTTATGACTTTTGCTTCTATGCCATCATATAGCAGGATATCCTACACCCATGAATCGTCTCCCTTTTGTATTTGGCATACATATTCCTCACGCCTGATGAATCGATAATATACTCCAGTAACAAGAAACACACCATATCACCACAAGAAACAAGCCCAAGGAGTTAGCGAGAGAAGACATACAAAGTAGGCATAACCACCCAAAAGAAGATCCTTAACAAAACAAAAACATAGCGGGAAAGTGTACATTTTTCCTCGCATGATATCGGATTCCTGCCCAAAAAAGACTTCAGATGTTCGATATCCGCAAAACAAATTCAGATAAAATGCGCGCGAAACTCTTCTCTCCTTCCCCCATTTTCTTCTGAAAATTCGCTAATTGGAGATATAATACAAACCCAACACACAATACAAAGCCAAACCCACCACCCAATAATCAAAACGATCAAACGAACCAGCACTTGCTAGATCATGCATTTCCACCTAATAAGCCACATCACTAAAACCAAATATAAAGCCGAGTCTCCGTTCAATCAATCGCAAAGAATATCTATCGGATGAAAATTGATGAATTAGCCATATGCCACTCCTTGAGCACATCGACCTTACCCCGAACAATAATATTATAAGGGGATGAATGGGAAGCCTAGAGGGTGCAAGTTGTGCATTTGAGATATTTTGCTGCAATATAGAGTGTATAATAGTACAAGTTATTTTTAGATTTTCCAAAAAAGAACCCCTGTTTTTAGATTTTCTAAAAAAAACAACAGCTTCCGAGTTGCGTTGCCAAAAAATGAACACGTTGATTTTTGACTGACTTTCATAGACGTCCTTTTGATTGAGTTTGAAAAAATGAGGCCTGCTTTTCATTCCATCATTATAGAAAAACAAGTCGTAGATTGGAAAATACCGAATTTTGTTTTCCCAGTCCCCGATCCCATCACTCCAAACTGGGCAAAACGTTCCTTAAAAAAATATACATGTTTATTTTTCATCCTGTATTATCATTTCCTCCCAGCATAATGTCATCGCATCGCTTACGCCTCAACAATATCCCCATCGGTAATACATCCGTGACTAGCATCCTGTACCAATCTCGAGTATTTCGCCAATGTTCCCTTGGTATATTTCAATGGTGGAGCAACAAACTCTTTTCTCCTCCTCTCCAACTCCTCCTCACCACCTTCAACCTCCAAATCTAACACTCTTGTCTCCGCATCAATGATAATCTTATCACCATCTCTAACCAATCCAATTGGTCCTCCCAATTGTGCCTCAGGCACAATGTGTCCAATCAAGAATCCATGGGATCCTCCACTGAAACGTCCATCAGTAATAAGTGCGACGTCTTTTCCAAGACCTGCACCCATGATAGCCGAGGATGGTTTTAACATCTCTGGCATACCGGGTCCACCCTTTGGTCCTTCGTAACGAATGACCACAACGGTTTTCTCGCCTTTCTTGATTTCTCCACGTTCGAGAGCTTGGATAAACTCATCTTCAGCATCATAAACCTTGGCTTTTCCAACGAATCGTAAACCTTCTTTACCAGTGATCTTACCGACGGATCCACCTGGTGCGAGAGAACCGCGTAAAATCTGGATGTGACCAGACTTCTTGATGGGGTTTGAGAATGGGCGAATAATCTCCTGATCGGATGGGAAATCGCGAACATCCTTGACGTTCTCAGCAAGGGTCTTACCAGTGACAGTCATTCCAGATCCATCGATAACGCCTTCTTTAATGAGGAGTTTAATGAGAGCAGGAGTACCACCGATGCTATAGAGATCGTTGAAGACATATTTACCGGATGGCTTAAGATCTGCGAGGAAAGGTGTACGGTCCGAAACAGCTTGGAAGTCATCGATTGTGAGTTTGATTCCTACAGCGTCTGCCATTGCAATAAGATGAAGAACAGCATTAGTAGAGCCTCCAGTGATGGTAACAAGGACCATAGCATTTTCGAAAGCTTTTCTGGTCATGATATCTCTAGGTCTGATGTCTTCTTTGAGAAGATTCTTAATAGCTCCACCAGCTGCGTAACATTCAAGTAATTTTGCCTTGGAATCTGCGGGATTGGTAGAAGATCCAGGAAGGGTCATTCCCATGATTTCAATAGCTGATGCCATTGTATTTGCAGTATACATTCCACCACATGCTCCTTGACCAGGGCAAGCATGACGAATAACATCGAATCTTTGTTCTTCGGTAATTTCTCCAGTAATGAATTGTCCATAGGCTTGGAATGCGGAGACGATATCGATATCTGCATTGTTTTGAGTTGCGGCACATCCTGGTTTGATCGAACCACCATATACCATAAGAGATGGTCTGTTGACTCTTCCGATTGCCATCATAACACCGGGCATATTCTTGTCGCATCCAGGAATCGAGATATTTGCATCATACCATTGGCCACCCATAACAGTTTCAATACTATCCGCAATCAAATCTCTTGACTGAAGACTATATCTCATGCCTTTTGTACCCATGGAAATACCATCCGAAACTCCAATTGTGTTGAACTGATATCCTACTAAACCAGCCCTCTCTACACCTTCCTTTACTTTGTGGTTGAGCTCCAACAGATGCATATTGCAAGGATTCCCCGACCACCATACTGAAGAGATACCAACTTGTGCTTTATTTAATCTTTCTTCGGTCATTCCAGTGGCATACAACATTGCCTGTGAAGCACCTTGTGACTTTGGTTGTGTGATAGTAGATGAGACTCTATTGAGTTTTGGTTCTGAGTCATTGGAGGATGTGCGGAGAGATGAGGTGGAAGATAAAGAGCGTCTGGATAGAAAATCAGTCAATTGGAAAGAACAAGATGTCGCAGATACTTACACATATTGTGAAGCTCTTCTTGAGGTGAGAAGAGAGGCATTTGCCCTCGTTCTCAATTGTGAGAGCATATTGAGGGATGTTGTAAGTAAACTTAATTACTTCAACTTTTTTCTTTTTTGATGCCCAAAAATCTTAGAGCTGAAGGACAGGTATGAGAAATTAACCTGTACTGTTGAAGAAGGAAAGCAATCAATTGAATCTCTCCAAATAGTCAATACTGGAGCTTTCACGTATAAGCAAGAAATTATTTCTCGAGATCGATATCGGAGCATGGAAAATCCACAAACCCCAGCTTTGCTTATTAAAGTCTCGCTGATTGGTTGAATATCGGATAAATTCAAAGCTATATCTTGATATCACCACACCCCATCATTTGGTGCTATTTTACATGTTTCTAGAAATAGCAACCGCAAAAGCTTTCAAATGATGAATTGATTCTCTATATCTTCTTGTAGTTCAATCCCTTCATCTGTAAAGGGTTTGGGGATGATAACCGAATAACATGCCAGCTTCAAAAGTCTTCAAACGATATCATCGCTCGACATAACAGTTCCTATTTTCGGAGCAAGCTTTACTCCACCATCAACTCTCTATCAAAGGGATCCTCTTCCCTTTTTTCTGTATCAGACGATTTACACCGCAAATCATTCCCATCAAGCTCCACCAAGGTAACATTCGCATGGTTTGACAAAAGAGTCAACCGATGCCGAGAACACATGTGAGTGATACCTTCACAAGTTATGTCAGCAAGTACCGAGGTGGTGGTATGAGGAATATCAAAATGTTGGGATCAGTGCTTGTGATATTAAATTCATGGCATGTACTTCCTGCAGGTACAAATCTGGCGCCATTAACCATTTCAGATATAAGTATTAAAGTTTCCTCCTTTTTTGTTTTTTCCTTCGTTCTCTCCCTGCTCAATTAGCTTGCCCTTTCGTCATCTGTCTAATTCGCATATCGCCAAACTTCTGTACGATACGTAAACGGCGATATCACCTTACCTTACCTATAGCTACCCCGCATCATAACCTAGAGCTCCCAAGAGACAACCTTAACATCAACCAACCAACAAATTGACAACACAGACCTCATACAATGGCTGCTGGACCAGAAATTACCTTAAAGGATTTGGGTGGGGATTGGGTTATGGTAAGATAACATACCACTTACTGTCTTATCCTTAACCTCAACATCTTATCAATCACCCCATCCCAAATCATCCACCTCCAACCTTATTAACACTCCTCCCTCCCCCAGAACAAAACCCTCTCCGACGATACCGACCCCGTCCTCGCCCTTCAAGGCGTAGGCTGGTGGACACGCAAAGCCATCTCCCTCGCAACCGTAACCCTCCACGTCAAACAATACATTGACGAAAACCACATCCCCCACGTCGACATCGACCAAACAGCCACGGGCGGACTCAAAGGCACTTCTGAACTACGAACTCTCGATTGGGTTCCCCGCACGCACGAAGATCATCTCTTCGGAACCCTTTCCGGGAAATCGCGTTTTTGTACCTTGGAACAAATTTCCGAAGTAGATGACGATGAATTCTTGAAGGAGGACTGGTTGGAAGGGGAGGAGGAGAATAGTGGACCCAACGGAGAGAGACACATTCAAAGTTATAGTGTCAATGAGGAAAGGGGGTGGACTGCGGATCAAGTTTGGGGGTTTGCAATTATTGATGGGAAGAGATATTATACACGAAGAGTGGTGGTTAGGAAGGGGGATCAAGTGTTGAAGGTTAGGTTGGTTTATAATTGGCAGGGAAAGAAATAGATGAGTGAAGTGAGTGGGTTGAATGATAGAGGTGATGTCAATACATCCCACATCAGACAGAGGATGGGGTAAATGTTAAGGGGGTTTCTGGGAGTTCAGATGATGCTAGAGTTATCGACCGTTGCTTTACTTACCTACCTATCAAATCAGTGGAGTACCCCTAGTGCTGAATGTTCTCTTAACTGGTTTCAAGTGATCAACACTTTCCATGACGTCTTGGTTCTCATCTGATTTCCCGGGACCGTACCCTTATGCTCATTTAAGAATAGGTACCTAATGTTTGATCTTATCTGATTATCTGAATACTGGCTTTACTATATGAACCGGGTAATACATCATATGTTGGGAGGTATACTAACTGGCTATAGAAGATATATAACACGACTCAAAGTAGAAGCAGATAAGATGAGGTAGGGCATCATTGACGACAGCGTGATATCACACGATGCTCTAGACTTAGTTATGGCGAAATCCGCCAGGTAGATTAGGCAATCATTCCAATACAGCAAGAAACTAAAGTTCTACTCTCATTTCCCTTTCATTTCATAGAGCACTGAAATATCGACCGAATATTGATTGTCTTCCATGCAATCGTATGATAGATTCGAATCACGCGAAGAAGCGAATGGGATCCAGAAAAGGAATCAATGAATCAATGAATCAATCAATGGCATATGAAATATGAAATGGATATCGAGGAGTGTGAAATTAAATGGAACATCGATTAGGATTTTGGGTATAGTTAATGTAGTATCGATTGGACTTTTCGCTTCCATGGGATGCGGTGCTGTAAAATTGCAGTTTTGATGGGAAATGGATGCTTGGTGTATTTATGAGTAAATATTCCATATAATCAGCTATACGGGTGAGTAGAGATAAAGGAAGTTATATCATAGAGAAACATTTCTTCAATCCGTAGATAAATGTGCGAACCCCCAAGTGAACAATGTATTATTTCAAAGGCAGGAGGATAGGATAAATCATAACTCTAAATAGTAGGTAGGTATAAATGTACTCCCGGTGAGCTTCATCACTATTCTAATTATAATCCCCCCTCTGAAGTTTCTTTCCAAACGCTTTTAAAACCATCACATTATCATCTAGAATCAATCCATCTATATCAGTGCAGAATCCATAGCTATACACAGTAACACTATAGATATCACCGGCGAACTTTCTAAATGAATTATATGAATACCAATTAGGTAGTATTGTTTATATAAAAGCTCCCAAGTTATCTGTAGGTCATGTATTTGCAATCACGCACACCCCCTTCATCGATTAGTCAGCTCGGATATCCGCTTTGATAACCGATTCGGTAGGGCTGGTACGGTACCATACATATCCTTGACATTGGAAAACGGTCTTTCGAGATCTAGACCTTTTTATATTTCGACTCGCAACATCATTGGGATAATTGAGATAATTGTATATGTAGCTTCATATTATATCGCAGCAGAACATCATGCAGAGGTTTTGATATTTTCTGGGTAGTATCGAGGATAGACAGCGATGTTTTTGGTGATAATTTTGATTTTAATCTTCTATTTCGCTAGGTAGGGAAATACGAGATGGCAGTCAGTCGTAGGAATAATACCAAATAACGTGACGTATTCCCCATCCAACCCAATCCCCCCAACTCATCCTCCCCCTCCAAAAAAACTAATAAAAGATGATGTATCCCCTCCACCAACGGACCATTTAAATATACTTCTCCATAACATTATTCAACAAGTGTGCATTCTTCTTCTCCTCCTCCTTCTTCTTGAGAACGTCGCGCAAAATATCCTCTCGCTTGGCTCCCTTGTATCCGACAATATTCTTCTCCATCCAAAGCGTGTCGCACAACTTGGCAATGGGGACCTCGGTATAGAGCATCGAGCAGGGGCTTGGCATGGCTGCGATGGATCCGGTGACTGTTGGAGAGCGAGGTGCGGAGGAGAGTTGAATCGAGCGCTTTTGCTGCTTGCAGACGCGGAGATGGCGGTTTTGGAAAAGGCGTGAGAGCGACATTTTTGATGGTTTTACTTGAGGTTTTGGATGCTTGGAAGTGTAAGTTTTTGATATTATTTGGGGGTGCGCGGATTGTTATATATACCTTTTGAGTGTGTGGTTTAGATTCGGGTTGGTAGATTGTGCGCTTTTGAATCTTGATTGTTTGCAGGTTTGTGAGTATGCGAGTTGAAATGAGAGAGGAGAAATCGGAAGAGAGGACAATTAATAGAGAAAAGAAAAGTTGGTGCGAGCTAAATGAGGACTACTGTGATTCTAAGAGCCAAGTTCCAACTGGAATCACGGTAGTTGGAATTTAGGACAATGATCGTCAACTTTTAAGCGAAACTATCCCCCATTATATCAAGCGGAGGAGCTAGCCTCTCTAGTTACCCAATGAGAACTCTCTAACTTGAACGAATTAAGTATGGTATGCATCACTCGAAGATGTACTTACTCGTAACATGTGATTCACACTTCGCATAGTTCATGTAGTTCATTGGAATAGTGAGAGCGTTCGGTCACGGGGCATGAAAGGATCGAAGCCAAAAGCCTTTCCTTGCAAAGACTTTGGTACTTCTCGATGGTTCTACAGCAGTAGTAAGTTTTATTCCCACAATCATCTTGAATTACAATTCAAATCATCGGCAGAACACTCTATTCCTCTACATCAGTAGATAAAAACGACAGAAGAGTATCTTGCTTCTTCTTTGCCTCGCGAGTCGCATGGCATCCGTGGTACAGTAGCGATGCTAATATTCTCTGTATATTTCTGAAGTGAACACCATAAAATCGTTACTCTGGTGATTGATTGTGAAGGAAATGGAAAACACTCACATGATCCGAAGACAAAAGTAAATCGCATATTTGAAAATATAGAGCAACAGCTCCCATCTAATCCTACGCTAATCTAATACTGGAAGAGAGACTTATGGGCAACATTATCCAGTCATCAATCATCATATCTCAAAAATATACTTCCCATCCTGATCCTGCCACGCCAGAAAGATTCCACCATCTATTTCTCACTCAAGTTAACAATACAACCAAGCGACCTTAATTCACCGTTGTTTTTGTAGACTTTAAGTTCACCATCCCAGATGAAACATTCATAAATTCCCGGTCCATGTCTTTGTTTGAAATACGTGGCGTAAATAACTATCGTCCTACAACTTCTATGGTCAGCTCACGCCATCCAGTTTCTCAATAAATAGGCACTTTAATATGAGCTCATGTTTGAGATCCACCATCATAAGCATCTAATATTTAGGCTGATATTCGTAACCCCTCATTGATATTTTCAATCGCCTAGAACGTCTATTGAAGTATTAGCTAAAACACATCTTCAAGTTTATCGGGTTGATAACACCTGCAGGCTTTGTATTTGCCATTGGGAATCATTTCAGTTAAGCATTATCGCATTATATGGGTTCCAAAGATCCAGTCCCCCAACATCATCAATTCATCATACGAAACAAAAGACCGCCATACCATGAAATAATTGTTCATTTTCCCTGTGCTGTAAACCCTATTTCATTCCAATAAGCTCTCCGCACTAGTCCTCATCCCATTTCGTGAACCACTAATCTCACTCTTCCCATCTCCATCTCCATACTTCACACTAATATTCGTCGTCTTCATAATCCCCTCACACCTCACAATTTCTTGTTCACTATCTCCTTCCCCCTGTCCATTAACCCTTCTAATCTTATTCAAATTCTCAATCCTCCCATCCCTCACATCCGGCAGATCCTCCAAAATAAAAGCTGCATTCCCGCTCATGAACCGCGAGCCCCTAAGACCCGTTCCACTTTTCCTCGTTCCGCGTCCGTATCTCGTGCCCGGCACAGCATAAGTTCCTCCATTGTGATTATCACAAGCTTTATCCGATAAAATGGTAAACAAATTCGGGAACCAATGACGAAACAGAGGTTTGAGAGCAGGAGCGGATGCGGTAATGATAGCGAGGTTATTCTCGATCGAGGAAAGACAGAACCCGATATTATGAGTAGCATCATAGGGAGCGGGAAAGAAAAAGTGGGAAATGATGACCCAGAGACGGACTACACCTATCACTGTTACTCTAGATGGGGATTAGTCCTGGCTTTAAATATATGATACGAGAAAGCGACATCAACCTACAGGATTCCGAGAAAGAAAACTCCAATAACCGCGAGTTTTGTTTTCCGGGGCATTTTCAACCCCATCACGATCCAGAATGGAACTAACAAAACCAGAATATCTGTGACGAGAAACATAACTGCAGTCACCGTATAGAATAAATCTTGTTTGATACAATAACCTCCGGGAATATCAGTTTGCCAGTTGAATGCAATAGGCGTGCATTGGAAGAGAACCCCGAAGAAAATTGCAATCATCATACTGTTATTGAAAGCCAAGAGTGCCCATATAGTATATTTGACTTCCTTCTTCTGGCCCGAGAGACGGAGGAGGAAGACCAAGATGGAATTTTTGACCATGGCCAGAATCGGGTTGTAGAGAACTTGCACGGCGTAATTGTACTAGAAATTAACGTCAATCACAAGTATTGTAGGCCAAGAAAGAGACAAACTTTGAGCCCGCTAACCATGTCGCGTTCGACTGGTATATCCCAGATATGTATACCAACATAATTTATTACAATAACTACAGTATTTGTATTAGTGGGCGGCTATGGAAGGTGTCGTCGCAGTGAAGTTGCTTACATTTCCATGTTACAAAAGTCTCTCCAATAGACATAATCATCGCAACCACGATGAGGCCATCATCTGCGATAAATCCAGTGAGAACATGATCACACAGCAGCTCAGAATCAAAAAAGTCTTACCCCAACCAAATTGATTTAAACTTAATCGGCTCCATGCCCTCAGACACACAAGAATAAATGCCAAAGACGGGAAGAAAGTGACAATGGCGAGAGCTAAAGTTTGGAGTGAGGTATCAACCATCGTGAAATATATCTGGGCGATTGATTTAAAATTCTCGTTCCATAAATCCTCCCCTCCACTCAATTGCTTGGCAACCACTTCAGCGAGGAAGACTATGTAAAAAGAAATGCAGTCTTGGATGTGCAGATCTAATTCCAGAACTTTTCTTTCGTTTATCTTGGAAATCAGGGGTACGGTATTCTTTTGAGTGTATTTAAGATCCTCAATTTTCTTGTTTGATTACCATCGACAGGGCTACAGTCTACTAGTCTAGAACGAACCCGACAAAGCTGCGTTCTGTTTGAGAATCTTTTTGAGTTTGGGATAGCGTAGAGCAGGTTCCCTTCGCATCCAGAGTCGTTACACAACTTCATGGCTGTCATGTGTCATGATTTCCTTAAAAAGAAGCTCACGTCTGAAGAACAATTGAGGGTGAAATCGAATATCTCAAGAAGTGAGGGATCGTTTATGCAGATGCGTACCAAAGATGGATGCATCCTTAAGCTGCTAAAATAGTGGATTTAGATCACAAAAGACTAGCAGCTGCTTCCTAGTTCCTTTCAGATCTTTGCTTTAGACTAGACTTTGTATAGGAGGCCAAAGAATACAAATGTTCCTCATTCCCGCGCTACTTCCAAGGCTATCTATTCTCGGTCCCGGAGGAGAGAGTTGATTCTCTACTCTAATTGAGGGGTTTTCATTGACAGACTGCCTTCACACTGATGGGAAGCAATATTCTGCATACTCTCGTACAAATAAGCTTGACACCCGCGGCGCCGCTGTGCACGCACCTCAGTAGTGGCCTTACTCTAAGAGCGATTTCTAGTCCACCCACAACGCTCTTGTCAAAATCCAGTCGATGAGGCACCACTGTATATTATGACATAAGTAGACCAGGTTTGCGGATTACCCGTGTTACGATCCTGACGAGCTGACCCTCTTTGCGGTCCATGAGCAAAATCGTGCATTCCAAAGCTATGGTCCAAAAAGAATCATCAGAAGTGGAAATGTCCCACTAGGACTTTCGGTGGATGCGGGTGGAAGTTGAATGAAAATTAAAAATGAAATTCGATAGAAATTGCGGATCTCGGGGAAGTTATCTCGGATATCCCGCCCGAATTCCATTCCATCTGGATCCCAAGTTCCAAGCGGGTTCTGGAGCCTCAAGCGAGACTGAGTGCGGACTCCCGAGCCGATATGCCAAAAAATGGGACAGGCTGACCCACTTGACTCCATTCTTTCAAGCTCTGTTCCGGGATCAAGGTTTCGACGGAAGGAGATTGTTCATCTTCCGTATGGTGATCATTATCTCGGGCCATACATCTTTTAAATCTTGTAATCTTTTATGACTTGCTGAAGTTTGCAAGAATTGAGTAAGGAGTAGCCGGAAGAATGAAAGATTTGATATCGGAAGTTTTACGCGATGGCATCGTAGAGTGATCCTATGATCCAAAGCAGAGAGAAAAAAGAAACTTGAGTTTGTGACTCACCATAAAAAGGCCTGAGGCTTCTGAAAAAAAGACCGCAAGACAGAAGGTAAATGTACACTATTCCTAAGACTCTGGCATTAGTGGGGAATGCGGATAGCATTCCAGCTTTGGCATTTTCATCCGGCGTTGCACAGATAAAAGGATTAGCGACTTTTTTATTGCGGCCAGGGTGGTAAAGGGCGGTAAAAGAACAGTGAAACTGTGAAAGAAGTCCCGCCCAGGAGAATATTGGAAGCAAATGAGTTACTCCCCCGTTATCTCTGGGTTTAAATGTGGGATCGTCATAACGCCTGCATCTCGTCGCGTACTCGTGCCGCCAAATAGTATACAACTTTGACGCTAAAAAATGATATTCCTTTTGTAGTATACCGTCTTGAGGCACGTGCTCCTAGATCCTGAGTTGTATACTTCCTGGCCACAAGACTAGGTACTATAAGTTCCCGAAACTTCAAGGGAGTCCCATATATACCCCTACAATATCCAAATGAACAGCAATTGGCCTTCTCGGGATGCCCATCGATTGAAAAATATGGACATTCGAAGCCGTAATGCAGGTCCGGAAGCTTGAACAGAGCCTGAAAGTCGAGATCCGCTACCTAACATTATGTTTGCCAGGTTGCTTTATAACTTATTTGATCCAAGCTGCTGTCTACTGGTCAACGAAAATTGTAACTCCACCTATAGCCAGCATTTTTAGGCAAGCAGGGGAATCAAGCATGGGGGAAATAAGAGAAATCACAGCCTCACAGGTTGATGGCAGATGAAAATTTCTGATGTGCCCCAGTGTTATCTTGTCGGTGACATTTGTTGATGGTTCTGGAGGCATTCAGAATTTTTAGAACCGCATATTTTCATATCCTGCTCCGAACCCCTAAGCAAAGTGAAAGGAAGCAGCCATGCCTACTGCGTACTATACAATGAACGTTATTGACCCACTGTGGGATGCTCCTACTTGCCAAATCAGACATCGAGTTAAGAGAGTTGTGGGATGAATTGATAAAATAACATGATAGCTAAATGGCAGTTCAATGTAACGAAATGGGTTGGGACAATTCAGTTCAGAACGGCTATAGTTCATATAAGAAGTAACCCCTTGGTGTTTCTTTAGTTTTGATAGCCCTTTCGGTTCTTCAATCGATCTTCCTTTGAAAATAAGATTTCTGCCATAACAAAGGCCTCAATTTGTTTACATTAACGTTCCATTTTGCCGGTTCAAGTCTTCGTATTTGATAATATGGCTGTTCCATCAGTCGCAAGATGGGCCGTGGCTGCTCTTCTTGCTGCTCCGTTCGTAAAGGGGCTCGCCACTGAGATCGTGGTTGACGGTGCATACTATAGTAAGATATATAGTCTCACGAGAATTGCATCACCGGCAGGGATGATAATGCTAACGTTGCTTCAGCTGTCAACTCTTCCACATTAGCCTCGGCGGGTGTACTTATTGATAGAAATGTTCAACTCACAGACGCGATCGTCACCAACTTGACTGAGATTGGGTTGTCGAATGCCGCGTTGTTTGATTTCGATACCACTAACAGCACCCCCAGCAACAAATCCTCGTCGTGCAAAGTTTACCCCGGTGATTCAGCATGGCCATTGACGCTGAGTTGGAATATTTTTGATATATTAACTGGAGGGGCACTGATCTCAACCGTCCCTCTCGCAGCGCCATGTTATGCAGACTGGCCCGCTAATGAGAATGCCGCGGAGTGTCTTTACATCACTGATGATTGGACAAACAGTTCTATACAGTGAGTAAACTTTCCGTATCGCAGTAACATATGCTGACAAACGCTTAGTACATCAGATCCCACGTCAATAATGTACCCGCTTTATCAGGGGAGGACCTGTTTACCTACCAATGATACTACCGCTAACTGTACACTGGGAGGCTATCCTGTCTATGCGCTCAATGTTTCTCATGTTTTCCAGATTCAACTTGCGGTAAACTTTGCTCGCAATGCAAATTTACGCCTTGTTGTCAAGAACACTGGTCATGACTTCAACGGAAAAAGTTCTGGTGCAGGAGCGCTTTCGATCTGGACTCATAATCTAAAAGATCTCGAGTACATTCCTGACTACTCGACCAGTTATTATACTGGAAAGGCTGTCAAGATGGGAGCAGGTATACAAGCATTTGAAGTCTATGAATTTGCTAAATTGAATGGGTTTTCGGCTGTCGGGGGCGAAGGAAGAACCGTGGGTGTTGCGGGGGGGTATGTTTCAGGAGGTGGCCATTCGCCTTTGTCCTCCATTTATGGCATGGCAGCAGATCAGGTTCTCGAAATGGAAGTTGTAACACCAGATGGGCGATTCGTCACCGCATCATCTACAGAAAATACAGACCTCTACTGGGCTCTCCGAGGAGGAGG
Organism: Ciborinia camelliae; assembly: GCA_025890175.1. Taxonomy (NCBI): domain Eukaryota; kingdom Fungi; phylum Ascomycota; class Leotiomycetes; order Helotiales; family Sclerotiniaceae; genus Ciborinia; species Ciborinia camelliae. The sequence continues at coordinate 59,194 of JANPYM010000014.1, forward strand.
TGGTTCGACTTTTGGTGTCTTAACTTCTGTCACCAGTAAAGTTCATCCAGTCATAACTTCGACAGTGATGACATTCAGCTTTGAAGTCGGTGGTAATATCACGGCTGACATTTTCTGGGCCGGTGTACGCACCTACTTCAATCATTTCATCGAGCACGCTGAAAAGGGAATTTATACGTATTTCTCCATTTCCGCCTCGAGCACTGACGTCTGGTCTTTCGGGATGCGACCTTTTTTTGCACCAAACTATACCGCTGCTGAGCTTGATGCATTAGTTGCCCCGTGGTTCGCTCAGCTTAACGATCTTGGTATCAGTTTCACGACTTCCATTACAGAATACACCGAATTCTATGATGCGTGGTGGGACAATTTTCCTTTGGAAGCCGTTGGTAATACTAATATCAAAACCGCCTCTCGCCTCTTCCCCAAAGCCAATTTCCAGAATGAGACAATCACCAACGCCACCTTCTCCGCCATTAAAGAAACTGTCGTGGCAGGTGGCTCATTCCTGGCTTTCAACATCCAAGCGGCCAGCAATACCGGATCCAATAACTCAGTGAACCCAGCATGGAGAGAGACTTGCTTGCATGCTATCATTGCAACCTTTTGGGATGAGGATGCTGACGATGCAACTATCGTGAAGGCAACCGAAACACTTACCTACGACTGGATGCAATTGTGGAGAGATGTTTCACCTGATGCTGGCGCTTATATGTCCGAGGCGGACATCTTAGAACCCAACTTTCAGCAAGCTTTTTATGGTACTAATTATGATCGTTTGTATAGCTTAAAGCAGAAATATGACCCAACAGGATTATTCTATGCACCCACAGGAGTAGGAAGTGAGGACTGGTATATTACTGACCAACTGACTGGTCTACCTACTCAGAACGGAAAGTTGTGCCCATTGTCTTAGACAATGGTTCAAGGATGGAGATAATTGTAGGAGAAGGTTGTTTTCGATTCTTTAGTTGTAAATATCGGGACAAAACTTTTGATAGCGGAATACGAAATTTATGAGGCCTTATTTGCTTAAGGGATAATGTATAAATGATGGAAATTGCCAACCGTTCATGAAGAAATTCTCCTATCCTCTCGAATGTATCGGTGTTCCATCTTCAGAATCCTGAAAGATTTGAACTAGTGGAGCACTGGACCTAGATTTTGCTTGCTCGACTGGTGTAATCTTTCCAGAATTAATCAGCAATCTATCAATGAAAGTTCTTGCAAATCCAATATTAAGTGTTGTGTGAAATGAAGCATCTTCCTTTGATTGCGAGGGATTGCTCAAAAAATCAGGACTACTCAAATAATCAGAACTATTCAAACAATTAGGATTACTTAAACAACCCAAACTACCTAGGTACTTAAACAACCAGGACCATTTAAATGAAATAATGTAGTTAACAAATAAGGCATAGAAGAAAGATATAAAAGCGAAAGTGTTTCTTGAGCCACATGAGATTCGTTATGATGCCATTTCAGCTGGAGATATCTATATCTCCTCCAAACAACGTTCTTGGACAAAGCTCCGCATCGTGTTGACATTGACTGGGTTTCCACTGTCAGTTTCACCTAATGCATTCTTCTTCTCTATGGAAGATTTTGAGTCCTGATATATGAAATATTTCAAAAACGAATGTAGAAGCGGCGTGGATTGGATTCAATCATACCCGACAGTATATGAGGTGAGGTGATGTTGACTATTGATTCTTGATTCTTGTGGTGTGGTGGTCTGAGCTCCATCAAGAAATGCGGGCGGCACTGCCTCGGCAACTTAGTAATTTCAACCTCACTTCACTCCTTCCTTCCTTCCTCTTCAATGCCTCAACCATACCATTCAAAATAACCAGCAAAATGCTATTAATCGGTCTCACCGGTTCTATCGCAACCGGGAAATCTACGGTTTCGTCGATCCTTTCCCAACCTCCTTATTCTCTTCCCATTATCGACGCCGATTTGCTGGCGCGCAAAGTCGTAGAACCAGGTACGCCAGGTTACGAGAAGATTGTCGCGCATTTCTCACCCACAACTCCCGATCTCCTCCTTCCTCCTTCTCCCGATCATGATAGTACAAAAGGTGCACCGTTAAATAGACCCGCACTAGGTAAAAGAGTGTTCGGGGATAGTGAGGAGAGGAAAAGAGATAGGACTGTGCTTAACGGGATTGTGCATCCGGCGGTCCGGAGAGAAATGTATAAACAACTGCTTGGATGTTATCTGAGGGGCTGTTGGGCTGTAGTTCTTGATGTGCCATTATTGTTTGAGAGTGCAATTGATGTTATTTGCGGCACAGTCCTTGTGGTGGCTGTAAGGGATCCAAAGATACAAATGCAAAGATTAAGAGACAGAGATTCACATTTGACAGAGGAAGATGCTGAGAACAGAGTAAAGAGCCAATGGGACGTGAGAGAAAAAGCAAAGAGATGCCAAGCCAGAGGGGAAGGGCGTGGACTGGTGGTTTGGAATGATGAAGGAAAGGAGGAACTAAAGATAGAGCTTCAAAAAATCATGGAAACTATACAAGGCAAAAGTCCCAGATGGTGGGCGTGGTTATTGCTACTGTGTCCACCATTAGCCGGACTTGCGGGAGTATGGAACTATTGGAGAAACCTCGCGATTAATAAAGCGTGGAAGAGAGGAGAACTACAAGCCAAAGCTAAATTGTGAGCACCCCAACTGCAAAATTCCACGGATATAGCCTCAACATGGAAACGAATTACGGAGTTACCAAGGAAAGATTTCGAAATAAGACTATCGGACCCAACGTATTGTATTGGCATTCCAGAATGTTGTTTCTCGCATCTAGTACTTAAAAGGTCCTTTCAACACCTCGAGGGCCGGAGAAAAGTAGGCAAGGTACTATACTCTCTCATGTCAACTCTCGAGATGTGGTGTGAAAGTTACGCGGTCCCTCTTTGGTCGACCAACGATTCCTTTTCCTCCATAAAGTACAGTGGCTCATGGGAAGGACAAATTATTTACCTTTCAACTCAATCCATACACCTTGGTGTCAATATCCACCATAATTCCAATCTACCATTTTCTGTTTATAGAGGAATTTCTTGGCTGAGATTTGGATTGGATTAACTTCACTTGAGTATCAAATAAGGGGTAGCGAATATTGAGATATTAAAGACAAGACTAGACCATGTTACGATCTCTCATAAGTTGAAGCTATTGATATATTTTACATTCATGGCATGGCCAACCTCCTCAAATAGCAAAGGCTCGTATGAATCTCCAACCAAATTTCAACCCTTATACCAACATTTGTTTGTTTCTGTTCCAGTGCACTTTTGAAAATTCAGACCAAAAAGAAATTCACGTATCAAATAAATGCGAATGATCTGAAATGATTATTTATTTTGGTGTTGTGTTATGAATTATCTATTACCTTGTCTAGGTATTTGGAGTTCTGAGGGGGTGTTAGGAACTCAGAGGGGAAGGAAGGAATGCCAAGGAACTTAAAGTGGAAGAGACATATACATAACATTGAAAGAATTGAAAGATCTTTCTTTCTTGGACAACCACAACCATCTCAAGTTATTTGACTCCTTTACCTTTACCCAGAATTATCACACAAGGGAAGGGAAAGGTCTGGTCTGGTAGTTCTTTCTTCAAGTTTCTTCAATACTATCTTTACTTTTTTATCTTACATGCCCTATGGTACCTGTTACCTATTTTTACTACCTACCTAGTGTCAATGAATAACGCGATCAAAAATATTCACCTTCCAATTTCATCCCATGAAATCACCCAACTCCTTCATCGAAAGTCTATGCCTCTCCTCTCAAAGAATCTAACTTTTATGTGATATTTTCTACCTCTCACTCCCACGGTGCTGAGCATTTCCTCGTGTCAAATTTCCAAATTCCCCAGCGAAGGTTTCTCAGTGCCAGAGTCCATTGACGTGTTACCGCCCCCATGGAAGGATATCATTTTCTTTTATACTTACGGTATCATACCTAGTGCTATAGCCCTTCTTTTCAATCCAATTAGAGGTCCTCGTCACTGGTACTCAAGCGCGAGTACTGTAATCTCAAGGGTAAGTCCCATGTTTTTGAAATGCCCACGATTCTCCTCTATTGCAAACAACGACTGAAATAAAATAGCATTGAATCCTTCGGTATCCTTATCCTTACTCTCAAGCGACCTCCCTGGCGCAGGCAAGCATCTGCCCTGAGTTTCCGATGAAAGACAGATAGAATTATTAGACACCTGAATCTCGAAACCGTGGGTTTGAGAGTCTTCCCGTAATGCCGCAACGCCCGGCAAGTGTGTTTGAATGGATTGCTGGCCCGGCTCCAACGAAGGCTGCATATCGAGCTATTGCCATGGCCAAGTCCAATGTGATCAGAGAGAGCCCACCACTTATCCGTCGTCGCGTTGCAATTGAAGTGGAGATTTCTGATTTTGATAATTCTTCCGCAACGTATTCCGAAGAAGAACCTCCTCCAAAACCAGTAATCAAAGAAGCTAAAAAGCCGAAAGTCAAGGAACCAGAAGTCAAGGAACCAGAAGTCAAGGAACCAGAAGTCAAGGAACCAGAACCCAAGAAATCGCAACCTACAAAAGAAGTAGATAAGAAAGTAAAATTTCAAGAGCCAATGCCAAAACTTAAGTCTGTATTGAAGAAGAATATTTCAAAGACCTCAACTGGGCCTCGACCATGCGAGTGTCCACAATGCAGAGCTCGGGAAAAAACAAAAGATAAAAGCAGCGCGGAAGATTCAAGCGACTCCGATGACGAGGTAGAAGTTGAAGTTGAACCTACAAATAAACAATCCAGGAAAAAACAGCAACCGAACAACAACAACAAAATCCCACAACCACGAAATCAACAAACCAAGCAGAATCAGAACTTTCAAGGAAACCAAAATCAACGAGATATAAATACGAAACAACGTAGCAATCATCCACAGCCCAGAAACAATAATCGCCAACACAATAAAGATAGTTCCGACGAGTCAGATCAATCCGAGAGCCAATTTGATCAACAAAATCGAAAGCCATCGGGCCACCTCGGTCGAATCATGGACCTGCGAATCCTTCAAGAGATGAGAGCTGAAGTTATCCTTCGCGAGGATGTGATCGAAAATCCTTCTGATCCTCGTCCAAACGCATTCCTCGATACGAAAAGTGGTGTCCTTCGTGTTTACCATGGTCGGGTGTATGGTAACCCGTTTGCGACCCTGCTTCCGCCAGCTCAAGTGCCGATTGGTACCTTTGCTCCAAATTCAGCACACTTTGGTGGCCCACCTCCGATCTATAATTCATCTGGGCCTGTGTCTTATGATCAGCAGCAGCAGCAATTTCAACAAAACTCACCTCGCAATTTCTCTAATAATACTGTCAGACACAATCCCAATCAGAATGGACAGCGCAACTTCTCCAGTAACAATTCCAATCGGAATTCTTCCAACAACCGGCGCCAACAGCAAGGCAACAACAACAATAATAACAATCAGCAAATTCCCGATATTCCTGGTGGCTGGGTTGATGATGCAAACAACAATGAAGACTCCGGTCTGGGTGGGAACAATAATAATTCGGGCTCCAATTGGAACAATAACGATGACCAGACGAATAATAATCAAGACTCGGGTGGCTGGGGCAATAATGATCAAAATAATCATCAACGCAGTGCGTCTGGAGGCAGTAACAAAACGCAGATTTCCAACATGCAGAAGAACAATAAGAAGGGCGGAAAGGTTCAGGCAAATCAGAATAACCATAGTAAAAAGAATTCCGGGACATGGGGCGCAGATAATAATGATCAGTCGGGCAACTCGAACGATTGGGGCACCAACAATGATAATAGTGGAAATTCGGGTTGGGGAAACGATGCTCCGAAGCAGGATGCAGACGCCACACCAAACAATGACTCTTGGGGAAATGATAACAGTGGGGACTCGAATGACAATTCCAATAACCAGAACTCCGGCTGGGGTAACGAGAATAATCAGGAGTCGAATGATAACTCGAACAACCAAGACTCGAGCTGGGGAAATGATAATAACCAGGACTCGAATGGAACCTCGAATAACCAGAGCTCAGGATGGGGCAATGATAATAATCAGAACTCAGGTTGGGGCAATGATGCCAATCAGGGCTCGAACGATAACTCCAATAACCAGAACTCGGGCTGGGGAGGAGCTAACCAGAACACCAATGATGATGCCAACAACCAATCTTCGGGTTGGGGTAACACTGATAATAATGACCAGTCAAACTCCAATGACCAATCCAATAATGGAAACTCCGGTGGATGGGGAGGAGATACTGGCGACCAAAACAATACCGCCTCAGGGGGTTGGGGAGATTCGAATGCGCAACAAGACAATACCAATTCAGGCTGGGGAAACTCCAATGAACAACAAGACAATGGTAATTCGGGTGGATGGAAAGGCTCCGGTAACCAACAAAACAATGGAAAATCCGGCTCTAGGAAAGGTTCTGGGGATAAAAACAAGACGAATAACAACTCAAAGAAACAACAGAAGAAGCCAAAGAACAACCAAAAGTCTAAAGGCTACGATGATCCGGGATGGACTGCCAACAATAACGACCAGCAAGAAGATCAAGACAATAGTGGGTGGGGTGCACCGTCCAATGCAGTATACAATGTAGCGCAAAGTACCAAGGGCAAGGGATGGAACGATAAGAAAAACAACCAGAAGAACGGTAGTCAAAGAGGAAATTCCAGCAACCGAGGAAGTCAGTGGGGCGGTGATGGACACATCTCTGGCGAAGGAGGAGACCAAGATGATGATGGAGAAGAAGGCAACCCCCAATTTCGTGATCATACACCCACAACCAGTGAGATATTGCAAAACTGGGGCGATTCCAATCAAGGTGGATATGCATCGTTCAACATTGGTAGTTACGATGGTGGTCGAAAACCACGCCACACAAGAACTCCTACTGCTCTTTCTTTGGCCGGAAGTTGGGCCTCAGCCGAACCTAGCGAGCATGGTGATTCTGGTAGCAATGTTAGAAGAAGTCGTAAAGCTAGCAATGCAAGTATGGGTGGGAAGAGCGGTAAAATCAAGTCGGGCGATGTAGGTTTTGATAAGAATGCTGGTGGATGGAATAAAGCTAGCGGAAGTGGAGTGGGTGGTGGTTGGTAATAGAGCTTATAGTTTTGGTTTGACAGAGCGATGGACATAGGGGATGTTACGTATGTTTTGTACGAATACGGTGAAGATATGGGGGAAAAGAGACTTCTGTTCTAACAACTTGCGATATTCTAAATTTTGCAGGATATTTGAACAGTTCAAGTCTCTATATTATGGCAGGGCACTTTTCACATTTGCACATATATCATCGTATGTGTTGGCTTCATGGGTTGCAATGATGGGATGAAGAGATAGATATCTTCGTTTCGAGGAGTTGCAGGGAAATTATTCAATCATCATGATTACATTAGGTAGTAGCAATAATATAATGGCTTTTGTAATAAGATTTTGAGAAAATGTAGAAATTTCTGTGGAAGTTGCAGACAGATGAATTACTGCGAATAATTGATCACGCCCGTTGGGCTTGCAATTTGCTCCCCCACATCATAAGGCTGAAGCTTGGGCCATTATTTTCGGAATCAGAAATGTCAGAGCTTCTGCAAGGCTGATGATTGGTATGATGATTCTCAACTTTCTTCACGTTTACCTTTAGGTACTTTCTAATTACTTTCTTCATTTCCAATCCTACCAAATACAATCAAATCAAATCAAATAAAATCCAACCCACCAACCCACCAACCCCCCCTAAAACCTCACACCACACACCTCTCACCTCTCCAACATCATCATCATGACAACCACAACCACAAGCACAACCACAACCTCCCCCTTCCCCAGGAACCCCGAAACCTCAACCTCAACCGCAACCGCCTTCCCGCACCCCTTCCCCGCTCGCTCCAAGACGGCCACGGGTCTGGTCGGCGGCACCCAGACCGATGTCTCGTGCATGTATTTCGCGGATCGCATCTTGGTTACGCTTTGTCAGGGTGGGAGGTTGGGTCAATGGGTGGGTAGTTTTTTTCTCTTTTCTTTCTTTTGGGGGGGGGGGGGGGGGTTTGG